>OY757938.1:13686228-13691228 GCA_963585895.1 Sepioteuthis lessoniana | reverse complement strand
TGTATATCTGTTTGTGTGTATCTGTGTGCGAAATTAGATAAACATATATCTATTTAAAATGATATTTTTCGGTTGATCAATTGATTTTTTTACGGCATGTCAATCCATCTAGGGTTATTACATGCTTTTATGTTAGGGAATCGCGTTCATTGTTCGTTCATCTTTTTTTATATTTTTATTTTTTTTTAATATTTTATATTTTTCTTAAAAGTTTTTTAATGCACATGGTCCTATAAAATGCGAATAATGTGTAAGCAGATATTTTTGATCCATAGAGGCACAATCAATTTGGGTCAGAGTTGGCTTGGAAGTAATGGAAATGAAAGCTTTTTGTTTAGATGTGGTAAAAGGTCATATGAATGGAGCATCCATTAAGACTCGAACTTACTCGTGTAGGTTTGCTTGTTTAGCTCGCAAACTATTGCACCACCGGAGGCGCTCTCAGCAGGGAATACAATTATCGTATTCTAAACCTGATCGAACAGGGGTGTGAATATTTATTTAAAATATACGGCACAGATACGAGACATTGATCCTTGGCAGTGATAATAAACCAAATATATAAATATGATGGTGTCGACAAAAAAAATATACAATTTTAAAAAGTGTATTGAAAAGCTGAATTAATTAGGGCGCCGCCTATAAAGTTTGATTGCCCAGTCGGCTGGGGCTGTAGAATACACCGACTGCTTCTCTGCAGAGGGGTAAGACCACCCCCTAACGAGTGTCCTGGATATGACACTAAACAATCTGATGGTGAGGTTCCAGCAATGCTGGAGCTTTGGGGAATGCAGAATACCCCTTCATTGCCATCGCTCACAGGTCCACTCTGGTCCGGAGTGGTAGCACCTGATAAGGGTCCTATCTATGGATTAAATAGAATTAACAGCATACTTATGCTAAAATGAATTGTTTGAGTAAAACTGAATAGCTTGAAATAGAAATGACTTTTACAATTAAAAGTTATGCTTAACTGATTTATTTGAAATAGAACTGTTTTTCAACATTAAAACTGTATTTACACTTAACCGAATTGTTACATACAACTGCTTGAATAGTTAGAAATGGAAATGTTTTTGACCATTAAACTGTGTACTTATGTTAAACTGAATTGTTTTAAATAGAACAGATAGTTTACATAAAAATGGATTTGGCGTTAAATAACCTACAAAGTTTGATATGGCATAAAACCCAACAAACCAAACCAAACTATAAAGTTTGATTCAAGACAGAAGCTCCTTGACACTCACGGCGCACAGTTTCGTAGAGATACACACGTTCTTATCTCCTGCAACTTCCAATCAACTTACCAGAACAAAACAAAATACCCCTTCACCGTAAACCTGGGTTGCTTCCGTGCCGTAGTAGCTAACGTACTGGTTTGCGACATCGTAATGAGTGAGTTCGAACACCAGCCGGGTTATAACGTTCACTTTTGGACTAATGCCCTTGGGAATGGTATAAACCCCCTTATTCCCCCTTGCTATGGGTTAAATTCTATCACTACTGTTCTTCTTTGAGAATGGCTTTGATTTTAAATAACCCAGGAAGGTTGATACGCCATGAAATAAAGAGAGCTTAAATATTAACACAACTGTTCTTCGAGAAGGATGGCTTTGGCATTAGATAACCCTCGAAGGTTCATATGCCATTAAACAAAGAAACCTTACGTAGTACCACCACTGTTCTTCTACAAGGATGACTTTAGCATTAAATAACCCACGAAGGTTCATATGCCATTAAACAAAGAAACCTAATATAGTACCACCACTGTTCTTCTACAAGGATGACTTTAGCTTTAAATAACCCACGAAGGTTGATATGCCATTTGATAAAGAAACAAACCAAGTCATAAACCCATATTTATCTTCACAGACGCCCGTGGGGGAATGGTTGCCGTTGTAGGGAAATGGATACGGCCATCTGAGTTCAATCCCTGACCGAATCTGTTTTGCATTTCACATAGCATTAATACCCTTGGGGAAGGTGTTCATCAAAGTATTCTCTTTCTAGCTATGGTTACAATAGAAGAGCTGACTGGACATTTTAACTTGGTATCGCAACCAGTCTAGGAGAAGGAAAACTCTGAATTTAAACCAGTTAAATTCCACACAGAAATTGACCTTACGTCGCATTTTGCACGTGCGGAGCGGTTAAGTATATATATATATATATATCGCTTACTACGATTCCGCAGTCCATCGCTTTAACTATATATATATATATATATATATATATATATATATATATATACATATATATACATTTATACATACATATACATATATATGTATATATATATACATATATATATATACATATATAAGACTCAGGGTTATGAAGATATATATATATATTTATATATATATATATATGTATATAGTTGAGTTCTCTAGCGAATGAAGTAATCGCCTTGTCATTAGCGTTTATTGCAAGGCTCTTCATATATGAATTGAGCTCTCGGTAGCCGTTAAACGGATGTATGTAAACAATAGTAATTGTGATTCATAACCGGTTAAAATTTACTTCACTGGTACTGGTTCCTCGTGGCTGACGGGTAGAGTCTTGTTTTGGCGTTTGAGTCAACCGGGTTTCGATCCCAGCAACGGGAAGCTAGTATGTCTAGCCACACTGATGAGGTCTGATAGAACGAAACAGATCTGTCTGTGGATGACTGTATATGTATATATATATATTCATCTTCGAAACCCTTCAGTATTTCTATATAAAAAATTCTGCAAATTTTTAAGGCACTTTTTTCCAAACATTTCCTTTTACTTTCTTTCTTCTTTTAACGGCATATCAACCTTTCTGGTTGCTAAAGCTATCGTTGTAGAAGAACAGAAGCCTGGGGGTGGGATTAGGAGGTTCCTACCTTTTCCCAAGGGTATCCGTCCGAAAGTGAACGTAATGCCGAGACTGGAGTTCGAACTCGCTGACAACAAGGTCCAGTACGTTAGCCAGTACGCCACGGGGACACCCCCAAAACCACTTCCGCAGATTTTTTTCCTAACAATCTGGTGTGGCTCTGAAACTTCCGACCTTCTCATATTGTGGAAGTCCAGTCGCCTGGGGCTGAAGAATACGTTGATTGCATCTCTGTAGAGGAGCAAAATTCCCCTTCACCCACGAGTGTCCAAGATATGGCATTAAACAATCTGATGGCAAAGCGCCAGCGTTGGACATCGAGGGAATGTGGAGTACCCCTTTAATGCCATTGCTCCCAGGTTCACTCTGGTCTCGAGTGGTTGTACCTGATAGGGTCCTATCTATACGTCAAATAGAATAAACTGTGTGCAAACAAATGACAAACGTGGTGCATTTAATAGGTTTCCAGATTTTTTTTGTACAGGCATTTAAAATTCAGTATGTTATTGCTATACATCTTATGAGATGACTGACCAATTTTTATTATTTCAGGTTTAAATGAACAGCTACAGCAGCAATTGGAATACACCCTACTAAAGTCTGATTGTCACAGCTGTTGAATTTCAAAAAATGCAATCTGGACGTGAGGACACTTTAGAAGAACGATATGCAATAAAATTCTGTTTTTAAACTTGGAAAACATGCCACAGAAACGTATGGAATGCTTCAGACTGCTTTTGGAGCATCTTGCACGAATCGAGCATCAGTTTTTGAGGGACATAAGAGATTCAAAGAAGGCAGGGAGTCTTTGAGGGATGGCAAGAGGTGTGGGAGGAGTAAGGAAGTCAATAGACCACAGTTGATTGACCAAAGGGTTAGGGTTAGGGTTACAATGTTGAGGTTTTAAGGGAGTTCAGGAAGAGATTCCTTGGGAAGAGGCCAGCACTCTTCAAATTGGCTCAGTGGCATTTCCACCAGGACAATACACCAGTCCGTAACTCCATACTTCTCACAGACTATTTGACCAAGATCGACATCAAAACAGTTCCTCAGCCTCTCTATATCAAGACTTTTGCTTATTCCCTAAGCTCAGAGACTGTCGTTATGAGAGAATTGAGGAGATGAAAGAGGCTGTGACGAAGGTCATTGACACGCTCACACAAGAGGACTTCCATGGGGCCTTCCAGAAGTTGTTGGAACAGTACAAGTGCATTGCAGCCAGAGGAGAATATTTCGAAGGGGACTAGAATTTCATGTGCGTACTATCAATAAAGGTGCCCGTACGAAAAAAAAGTCTGTAAACTTATTTAATTATCCTCGTAGGTTGAATTGTGACTGTTATATAGAAATAATTAAAACTTTTTAACTGAGTACAAAAAAATTTCAGGCTTGCTTAAGAATGTTATCTACAAAATATGCTTACAAATCATATATATATTTAATATATATGTATAAAGAGGATTTGGCTTTAAATAACCTACAATAGTTGATATGCCATAAAACCAAACGAAACGAAACCAAATCATATATTTGATATATATTTTCAAGAGGATTTGGCATTAAATAATATACACTGTTTGATATGCCATTAAAACCCAACCAAACCAACATTATATATATTTGATAAATATGTATAAAGAGGATCGGGCATTAAATAACCCAAAATGTTTGATATGTCTTTATGACATAACAAACCAAACTAAACCAAACCACGTTGCGGACTTTTGGGGCTCATTGGACAAGTAGGTAGAGTGTTCACCAATGGGTTTAATCCAAGGTCGAGTCATATCAAAGATTCAAAAAATGCTACTTGGTACCTCTTTGCGTAACACTCAGCAATATAAGGTACGTTTCAAGGGTAAAGTGGGGCAAATCAGAGAAAGGATTAGCGCCCTCCCCTACACCTTGGTGCCGTAGCTATTGAAAAGGGAGCCTTTGGTTCGCTCTCGACTACCATCGCCAACTTTACTTACTATATATATATATATATATTGGCATTATGGTTAGAGTGTTCGCCAATGACCTAGGAAAGCAGGGTTCAATCCCGGGTCAAGTCATACCAAAAACTCAAAAAAGGTTACTTGATGCTTCCTTGCTTAATCCTCAGCATTATAAAGCACGGATCAAGAGTA
>OY757938.1:13606228-13681228 GCA_963585895.1 Sepioteuthis lessoniana | reverse complement strand
GTAATTGCCATCTAGTTTCTTCTTCAGCCGTTTTGTTAGCGTCCATGTAGTGCATCCATATAGCAGTATCGATGTGACCGCTGCCTGGAAGAAACTGCGTTTCATTTTATCGGTTAGGTCTGATTTCCATATAATCGATAGCCTATTGATAGCTGTCCATGCTTTCGTTAGCCTCGTTTCGATGTCCTTTTCGGTTGATTCGACGCTGCTTCCTAGGTACGTGAATTTGTCTACTAGTTTAAGTGGGGTTCCTTCTAGAGTGGAGATGTCCCCCGTTTGGTTATAGCACATGTATTCCGTTTTGTGTGCATTAACATAGAGGCCTATGCTTGCTGCTGCTCGTTCCAAACTATGCAGAAGTGTTTCGGCTTGGTCAGGTGTATTTGCCAGTATCGCTATGTCATCGGCGTAGTCGGCGTCGGTAATTGTTGTTGCGGGGTATCTTCTGCTTCTTTTCTTCGTCAGTTCGAAGCCATTCTCTTTGATTTTGTCAATCGATGTTCTAAGTACGTAGTCTAGACAATTCGTGATATATATTAAGGATTAATAGAATGATTAACAGGTAATGATAGAATTAATAACTAAAAATCATTTTAAAAATATGGGATTATCTCTAAGCATAGTCAGCCGAACAAGAAGATTCGAACCCAGTGGCTTGATTAATAGGTTAGGCAATACTTTTAAGAAAGTTACCCACTACTACAAACACCAGAAGGGAAGCTCCGTGGCGTTATGGTGAAAGAGCTGAACCGCGACATCTTGGTAAGCAAATTCAAACTCTAGTTCGCTATTGCATTCACTTTCGGACAAATACCTTTGGCAAAGGCATGAAATCCCTTATCCCTCAGCTCTGGGTTAAACAGTACCTCTAATGCCTTTTTACAAGGACAGAATAGTCATTAAATAACCCACGAAGGTTGATATGCCATTAAACAAAGAAACCTTAAATAGGTTTAAACCACTATTGCCCTTTTACAAGGATGGCTTTGCTATTAAATAACCCACAAAGGTTGATATGCCATTAAACAAAATAGCTGAGCGAACACCAAATGAAGATCAAAAGGTCATTATTGTAAAAACTAAAATGAAGACATCAGTTCAATTTAGTTATGAATATTAATGATCATTCCTCTTCTTCGAAATTTGATTTTTTTAAATCTAGGAGCGAATTGCAAGCCGTTTGGTTGGGTTGGGTTTTATGGCACATCAACCTTTGTAGGTTATCTATTGCCAAATCCAATTTTATACAAATTAACAGTTCTATTTTGAATAATTCAGTTTATCGTAAGTACACAGATTAAATGTCAAAACAGGTCTATTTCAAACAATTCAGTTTAGCATAAGTACACAGTTTAAATGACAAAACAGGACTGTTTTAAACAATTCTGTTTAGCATAAGTACGCAGTTTAAATGTCGAAAAACATCTATTCTAAACAATTCAGTTTAGCATAAGTACGCAGTTTAAATGACAAAACAGGTCTATTTCAAACAATTCAGTTTAGCATAAGTACGCAGTTTAAATGTTAAAACAGTTATTTTTCAAGCAATTCATTGCATTAGCATAGTTCAGTTCTATTTAACCCACAGATAGGACCCTATCAGGGGCTTCCACACCCGGCCTGAGTGAACCAAGGAGCGAAAAGGTACTCAACATTTCCAAAAGTTCCAGCATTACTTGAGCCACACCGTCAGAATGTTTAGAATCATAATCAGGACACTCATTGGAGAAGTCTTACCCATTTGCAGAGATGAAATCGGTGTATTCAACAACCCCAGCCAACTGGGCCAGAATTGTAAAAAGATATTTAAAGAAGGCCGGAGAGTATATAGGCCAAAATGTTCTAAGCATTTAATCTGTTCTTGACAATGCTGCTTCTATTTCTGATTTTCATTTTCCCCTCTTTTTTTTCCAAGCCTTTAGAAACCGTACTAAGGGCATCAATAATAATTGCTATCAGCTTTACTTTCAGGTTCCAAATCATTTTTCTTAGCTCTCTGGCAAGATCTAGGTATTAATCCAAATTTTTACTTCCTTCCATTTTCATTCTGAGGTCAGCTGGTTCGCAAAAATCAACTTGATGACAAATTCCTTTTTTTTTTCCAAGTTAATTAACACGACACGTGGGCTTCTGGCCGGGATTTGGTGATCCGTGTGTATGTCAAAATCACAAAGAATATATATATATATATATATATATACAGTACAATTTGATGGAGACTCAAACTCGGTTAAGTCGTCATAATGAATTTATTTCGGCAGAGAATATTACGATACTCTCCGTCTCGTCAGATGATTATTTACATGTTTCTCTCTTGTCGCAGAGTAGCAAATGTGGAGTTACAGTTCGTATTCAGAAGATAAAATAAAGGAATTAAAAAAATAAAAAATAAAAAAGTAAAAACAAAAATTAGAAAATAAAAATTGGAAAAAAATAAAAAAATAAACAATAAAAATAAAAAATATATATAGTATTATTCGGTCCAGTTAAACCGGTATTGGGAGTAATTCCATCAGGACAAAAAAACATTCAACAGTGAACACACACACACACATATATATATATATATATATATATATATGAAAAAGTTAATGATTCATTACTAAGATAAGCACAAGAGTGATCATTTGGAACACGTCCTGTAAAAAATACATCCTTTGAGCTAAAAACATCAAATCAATGTTTTTTTTGTTTTTTTTAATTGTTATATCAGCTTTCAGAACATGCGATTTTTTTAGTTTCTTGTTTCAGTAATAAATCATTATCATATCAATGGGTTACATCTATTTTGAGACAGTTTTCAATGAGTTTTTCTCCAAATAACTATTGACGTAAAATATTTTTCCTCTCTTATCCAAGTCCATTGTGATGGAGTATTAATAGTTGATATAGTATACTATTTTCAAATCTGAAACAAAAAAGAACACAACATTATTATTGGTAGAGTTATTAGCAGTCACATGGGACCCATGTATATTGAGATACCATAGACGTAAAAATAGAAAAAGGAAAATGCTATGGTTCAACCCCCGTTCTGTAGGCTAACTAATATAAATAAAGGAAAATATTTTTTGAAACAAGTAGATAAACATTTTAAACACGGAAATAAACTACATAAAATATTTAACAGAAAAACGTTAAAAATAAGTTACTCTTGCACGAAAAATATTTTTCAAATAATTAATAGCTATAATACAAATATAATTAAAGATTTTCAGGATCAAATAAATAATAGAAATAATAATAATAATAATAATAATAATAATAATAATAATAATAATAATAATAATAATAATGGTATAAAAAAAGAATGTAATTATAAATCCCGAGACAATTGTCCTATGAATGGACTATGTAATTTAAACAATGTAATTATATATTAATTATAATACAGATAAGAAAACTTATATCGGGTTAACGTCCACTAAATGGAAGGAGAGGTATTGAAATCATAAATTTACCTTCTCCCACGAACACCTACAACACCATACGGCACTATCGAAACAATTTTGGTGTTTAAAAAACAAAGGGTTAACCCCTGAGATAGAATGGTCTATTTTGAAAAAATCAAATACTCCAAATAGTTTTGACGGTAAATGCAATTTGTGCTTAGAAGAGAAAATACATATTTTAATACATAAATGGCCTGATAAGTTATTAAATCAGAGAAGTGAATTAATAGCTAGATGTAGACATAAGACTAAATTTAAACTATAGACTAAAAAAATTTAAAAACATAGAAATAAATAGTGAAACCGGAAAAAAAAAACGTATCCAATATACACACTAGGAAAAAATAGGTAGCTAAATAAATGATATCGAAATTAATATAAACGTAAATATTTCTCTTAAAAGTTAATTATCGAACTTAACATGAAAAGAAAATAAATGAAACAAATAAATAAAAAGTTAAATTACCGTAATTATAATTGACGGAAGAAATTTGAAAATAAAATAAATAGGTAAATAAAAAAAAAACGGAAATTCAATAAAACGAGGAGGTAACTCCTTAATCTCTTATCCCTTCCCCTCCACTCCACGTGTCTATTCTGTTTTATTTATCCATTGGATTTGAAGAAGTCCTGTTATATTTTTCTTCGTGTTTTTGGTTCACACCAGAAACTGAAAAACAGGATGGAAATAAATTTATAATCCTAAATTAACCGGTCTTTGGTTTTTTTCTTAAAGAAATATTGCTCTGTAAAAAAATTACATTGAGCTCTCCACCAGGAAAATTTTAAAATTTTAAATTCAGCTCCTGAATGATTTTCTTGTCCTGAAGGAATTACTCCCAACTCTGGTTTAACTGGACTGAATTATACTATATATATATATATATATATATATATATATATATATATATATATATATATATCTTGTTATCTACAGATTGTTTCGTTGTATCTCAACTGTTTACTGTGGCTAGACACGTAGGACGCTAAAAGCTGGGATCGAAAAACCCCTCCCAACTTTACGTTAGACTTAGTATCATACTGCTCAACTAGCAAGCGAACCACGTCAGCTCGGAAATTATAAGGTATTATGAAATTGCTTTCGTTTATGAATACGTCCACTAAGAGATTTCTTACACAACTCCCTGGTTTCATTTCTCTCACCCCGTATCTAACAGGTGAAGTCAGCTGGGACAGCAGAAACACCGACTGCATCACTGCAGAGGGGTGAGACTCCTCCAACTTTTGTCCTGGATATGGTATTAAACAATCTGATAGTGAGTATCTAGTAATGCTGGAGCATTGAGAAATGCGGAGTATCCCTTTATTGCCATCGCTCCCAGTTCTACTCTGGCCCGGAGTGGCAGCATCAGGTAGGGTCCTATCTATGGGTCAAATAGAACTAAACTGTCCTATTATGCTAAATTCAATTGTTAGGAGTTGAAATGCTTTTACATTTAACTGTGTGTAAATAAATGACGGATTTTTAATGGAATTGTTTGTTATAGAGAGCAATACTTGGAACGATTTAATTTTGTTGACTAAACTGAAGAGTCTGAAATAGAACTGTTTATATGTACAAAATGGATTTGGCATTAAATAACCTACAATGGTTGATATGCCATAAAACCAAACCAAACCAAACCAAATCATATATATTTAATATATATGTGTATAAAAAGGATTTGACATTAAATAACCTATCATGGTTGATATGCCATAAAACCCAACCATACCAAATTATATATATATATATATATATGTGTGTGTGTGTGTGTGTGTGTATAAAAAGAATTTGGCGATAAATAACCTGCAATGGTTCATATGCCATAAAACCCAAAGAAACCAAATAATATATATTCAATATATATGTGCATAAAAAGGATTTGGCATTAAATAACCTACAATGGTTGATATGCCATAAAACCCAACCAAGCCAAATCATATATATTTAATATAAATGTATAAAAAGGATTTGACATTAGATAACCTATAATGGTTGATATGCCAGAAAACCCAACCAAACTATTATTATGGTATTAATTGTATCATCCCCACACAAAAACGATACTTGTTATTTTGTTGGATTAAAGAAATGAGTAGTTTTGTGTCCATAATTATTCGGTCACTCTATCCATTTGATGGTTGACCTCTGAGTCCTCTGTTGGTCATTTTATTCTTATATTCATTGTTGAAATTGGTGGTATTGTCTTTGCGTACAACGAGACCAAATCATTTTCTCGATGATGTCAGCGGTTTTTTTTTTGGAGGGGGGATTACAAAGACAATCATTTTATCGTCCATTTTGATGATCTTTATGCGAGAAACTCCCACTCTAGTCCCGAAGCAATTGTTCTCAAAGACACACATATATTTTCGTATTTCAAATCCTATTAAAATCTTTATCATGTTTTGTATCTTACTATATGGTGACCTCTAGTTACCATAGATGACCACGAAAGTTAGACCTTGATTCTGAGGTCAAGAAAATATCTATACAACAGCACCCCGGCAGATCACTGAGATTTTCTTTTTGTCGTAATCATCTGATAAACACGCAAAAGCGTATGCTTCGGGATAGAAATTGCATAGAATATAGATTTATTTTTTAAAAGTCTGGCACAAGGTCATTCGAGCTGTACGCTTTAAATATATGAAAAATATGCAACCACCGAATCTAGCAAGTAAGAAAAGAGTTATTTACTGTACATTGATTTGTCTGGCACGGCGTGGGGGGTTCATGAGGATCGAACACTGCACACTTGCCAACTGGTCCTCATGCAACTATATTAACAAAGTTTAGCTTCGTCTGTTAAAAGGCTGAAATGATGTGTACCCAATGAGGATTGAGCGAACGAAATACCAACAAGTTATTTATTGAGCAAATCTCATTAATAACTCAGTCCTCAGGTTGCTCACGGTAACTGCTGTTATCCAGTGGTCATCCATCTAAGTACTGAACAGGCTCACCATTGCTTAACTTCAACCTGCATATTCAATGGCTTAATTATTGCAAATAATTACGGTATGTTTTGGTTAGGTTCCTTTGTTTAATGGCATATCAACCTTTGTAGGTAATTTAATGCCAAAGCCATTCTCCTAGAAGAACAGTTTGTGGTACTATTTAACCTATAGCTGGGAGGATAAGGGGGTTCATGCCTTTCCACAGTGGACGTAATAGCGCGACTGGAGTTCGAACTCGCTTACTACAATTTCGCAGTCCAGCGCTTTAACCATTACACCACGAGGACACCCACACTAACCCCTGTCGACAACTATTCAAGGTGTTTTTTTTTGCACGTAATCAATAACGTTGAAATTTTTGTGACTAAATTTAATTCTCAAAATTTTTCTTTCTTTCTTTCTTTTCCTCTCACGCAGTAATTTCTTTCTTTCTTTCTTTCTTTCTTTCTTTCTTTCTTTTCCTCTCACAAAGTAATTTCTTTCTTTCTTTCTTTCTTTCTTTCTTTCTTTCTTTCTTTTCCTCTCACGCAGTAATTTCTTTCTTTCTGTCTTTCTTTCTTTCTTTCTTTCTTTCTTTCTTTCTTTCTTTTCCTCTCACGCAGTAATTTCTTTCTTTCTGTCTTTCTTTCTTTCTTTCTTTCTTTCTTTCTTTCTTTTCCTCTCACGCAGTAATTTCTTTCTTTCTTTCTTTCTTTCTTTCTTTCTAAGTAATTTCTTTCTTTCTTTCTCTCTTTCTTTCTTTCTTTCTTTTCCTCTCACGCAGTAATTTCTTTCTTTCTTTCTTTCTTTCTTTCTTTCTTTCTTTCTTTCTTTCGCCAAGTCTTTGGATAACTGTGCACCTCACAACTGCCGAAAAAATTCCAAAAGAGAAACCAAAAAAAAAAAAAAAAAAAAAGAAAGCATAAAACCCACCATCCCAATCCTCTCTCGTTGGGACACCTCTTCACCCACTCCCAGTTCGGTACCAGCTGGTGTAGGGCACGTGTCCATCATTGATTTGATTCATTTTTTTTTATTTTTGAGTCGCCGTCTTGTTGGGGGCCGTAGACACTATGCAAGCTTGCGAGATATTGTTATCTGTATTGTTAAGAAAAGTTCACTTATCGAGGGAGGAGCGTTCAGCAATCTGACGAAGCATAAGTGTTTTGTGACCTGCTCCCTTATTGACACTCCTCTAGACCTTAACACCCCAAGACCCCCGCCAAAAAAAAAAAAAAAAAAAGATATCACCTGGCCGAAATATAAGGAAAAAGCCCGGGAAAAATCTCCCGCAATAAGGCTGCAATAACGCGCCATTTTTCTTTGGCAATAAAAAAAGGCGCGAATTTTCGAGCTTTTCGCGCGAAAATTTTAACAATCAAGTTGCTTTCCCTTTTTCTTGAAATTTCAAATTAAATTTTGACCGTTATAAGACGATTGGATGGGAAGACTTTACAATGTGGCTTTCTTTAAAAACTTTTGAAATAACTGTGATGCCAACTGTTTTAAAAGCGTATCAGTTGTTTAAAGGATGTTCAAAGATGTCAATCTTCAAATCTAGCCTGTTTATATCTATCTATCTATCTCCGCCTGTTCAGATCTATCTATCTATCTATCTATCTATCTATCTATCTATCTATCTATCTATCTATCTCCGCCTGTTCATATCTATCTATCTATCTATCTATCTATCTATCTATCTCCGCCTGTTCATATCTATCTATCTATCTATCTATCTATCTATCTATCTATCTATCTATCTCCGCCTGTTCATATCTATCTATCTATCTATCTATCTATCTATCTATCTATCTCCGCCTGTTCATATCTATCTATCTATCTCCGCCTGTTCATATCTATCTATCTATCTATCTATCTATCTATCTATCTCCGCCTGTTCATATCTATCTATCTATCTATCTATCTATCTCCGCCTGTTCATATCTATCTATCTATCTATCTATCTATCTATCTATCTATCTCCGCCTGTTCATATCTATCTATCTATCTATCTCCGCCTGTTCATATCTATCTATCTATCTATCTATCTATCTATCTCCGCCTGTTCAGATCTATCTATCTATCTATCTATCTCCGCCTGTTCATATCTATCTATCTATCTATCTATCTATCTATCTATCTATCTATCTATCTATCTATCTATCTCCGCCTGTTCATATCTATCTATCTATCTATCTATCTATCTATCTATCTATCTATCTAACTATCTATCTATCTCCGCCTGTTCATATCTATCTATCTATCTATCTATCTATCTATCTATCTCCGCCTGTTTATATCTATCTATCTATCTATCTCCGCCTGTTCATATCTATCTATCTATCTATCTATCTATCTATCTCCGCCTGTTTATATCTATCTATCTATCTCCGCCTGTTCCTATCTATCTATCTATCTATCTATCTATCTCCGCCTGTTCATATCTATCTATCTATCTATCTATGTTCATATCGATCTATGTCAGTCTATACGCATCTATCAATCAATCTAAACCGCGAAATAGTTAGCTAGCTTGCTAGATAAGAACAGACGGAGATACACAAGGAGGAACAGACTGAGATAGATAGATAGATAGATAGATATCAGTCTGTTCATTCTTTATACCTTGGTAGCTTAGTCTCTCTCTCTCTCTCTCTCTCTCTCTCTCTCTCTCTCTCTCTCTCTCTTCTGAATATATATAGAGACATATAGATGGGTTTGTTGTAAATTTTTCTAAGTATTGTATTATTGATTATATATACATATAATAGCTGATATATGACCTTAATCATGTATCCGATACCCCAGAGTCTTCTACCACTCACGTTCCCTAAAAACGTTTCTCCCTACTTAAAGATTTTCAGCATCTGCCAAGATCACATGATCGAGGTTCTATCTAACAAAATGTCACAAAATGTCACAAAATGTCTAATCTCTTGCTGAATGTGTACCTATGCATTATAATGTGATTCAGCGTGTGCGTGTATGTGCAACTGTGTGTGTGTGTGTGTGTGTGTGTGTGTATGGGTGTGTGTGTATCTCTGTGTGTGAGTGTGTGTGTGTAAGTATGCGTGGGGAAAGTCACGCGTCTTATATACACCCCACCTCCAATTATATATATATATACGAGGTGCATACGATAAGTTTCCAGACTTTTTTTTCGTATGGGCACTTTTATTGACAGTACACACATGAAACTCTAGTCCCCTTCGAAGAAGTCTCCTCTGGCTGCAATGCACTTGTTGTACCGTTCCAACAACGTCTGGAAGGCCCCATGGAAGTCCTCTTGTGTGAGCGTGTCAATGAATCTCTGAGCTTAGGGAATAACCAAAAGTCACAGGGAGAAAGGTCTGGACTATAGGGAGGCTGCGGAACTGTCTTGATGCCCATCTTCGTCAAATAGTCTGTGACAAGGATGGAGTTGTGGACTAGTGTATTGTTCTGGTGGAAATGCCGCTGACACGATTTCAAGAGTGCTGGCCTCTTCTAAAGGAATCTCTTCCTGAACTCCCTTAAAACCTCAACATAGTAACCCTAACTCTAACCCTAACCCTAACTCTGGTGTATTGACTTCCTTACTCCTCCCACACCACTCATTATCCCTCACAGACTCCCTGCCTTCCTCGAATCTCTTATGCCACTGTTTTTAAGTACTGCTTTGTATAACTACAAATTCAATTAAATATCAGTCATTTGTTTACACACAGTTAAATAACAAACAGTTCTATTTCTAACAATTCATTTTGGCAAAAATCAAAGTTAAATGGCTCCAAGTACTGCAATGTATCACTAACAATTCAATTAAATATTTGTCATTTATTTACACATAGTTAAGTGATCAAACAGTTCTATTTCTAACAATTCAGTTTAGCATAAACCAAAGTTATATGGTTCCAAGTACTGTTATGTATTACTAACAGTTCAATTAAACATAAGTCATTTGTTTTCACATAGTTTAAATGCCAATTTTATTTGACCCATAGATAGGACCCTATCATGTGCTACCATTCCGGGCCTGAGTGAACTTGGGAATAATGGCCATGAAGGGTAACTTTACATTCTCTAAAGCTCCGTGACTAGGGCCTCACCATCAGATGGTTTGCGTCATATCCAGAACACTTGTTGAGGAGGGAGTCTTATTGATTGATTGATTGATCGACAGATATGAACATTCAAATCATAGACTGATATGAGCGTTTGGGTTCTTTGTTTAATGGCACATCAACCTTTATAGGTTATCAAATGCCAGAGTCATTCTTGTAGAAGAACAGTAGTGGTACTATTTAACCAATAGCTGGGAGGATAAGGAGGTTCATACCTTTCCCAAGGGTATTTGTCTGAAAGTGAACGTAATAGCGCGACTGGAGTTCGAACTCGCTTACTACGATTCCGCAGTCCATCGCTTTAACCATTACACCAGGAGGACACCACCAGGGTAGAATTTTTTTCTAAGTCGATTCATATCTATTTATCTACGAGCTAGAAAAAAAAAATATATATAGTCATCCACAGACAGACTGTTTCGTTCTATCAGAACTCTTCAGTGTGGCTAGATACGCAGGACGCTCGAAGCCGGGATCGAAATCCGTCCAACTTTACGTTAGACTGTGTTTCAGACCACTCGACCACCAAGCGGACCACGTTGGCTAAGGGAATTTTAATGTATTTTAATTTTTAGAAAGAGCAGCAGCCTTTTACATTTTTTATACCCTATCGGCTACCAGAGTGCTCAATTCTTTCGAAGAGCTTTGCATTACGCTAGCGGCATATATATATATATATATATATAGAGAGAGAGAGAGAGAGAGATGAATAGACTGAGATAGATAGATGTGATTCGGTTTGGTTTGGTTTTATGGCATATCAAACATGACAGGTCATCTAATGCCAAATCTACATACATATAAACAGTTCTATTTCAAACAATTCAGTTTAGCATAAGTACACAGTTTCAATGTAAAAATAATTCTATTCCTAACAATTCAGTTTAGCATATGTACACTGTTTAGTTCTATTTAACCCATAGATAATACCTTATCAGGTGCTATCACTCCGGGGCAGAGAGGACCCGCAAGTGATGGCAAAAAAGAGGTACTCCACATTCCCCAAATCTCCAAGATTACTGAAGCCTCACCATCAGATTATTTAGTGTCATATGCAGGACACTCGTTGGGGAGTCTTATTCTTCTGCAGATATGCAGTCGGCGTATTATTGCAGCTCCTGTCGACGGGGCCAAATAGATGTGAACACCATGAAATCGACAGATTAATAGATAGACATGAACATTCAGACAAATAGATAGATAGATTGATCTGAATCGAGTAATATATATATATATATATATATGTAATAGAGAGAGAGAGAGAGAAAGAGTGAGAGAGATGAACAGAGATAGAGAGATAGATAGATAATCAGGGCTTGCCTCTTGGTTTTATATACAATCTCTTTGACTTGCCTGTACAATGAATATGTGTGCACAGCTCTTTGTGTTAATTATATATATATATATATGTGTGTGTGTGTGTGTGCTTGTGTAAGCATGGGGGTGGTCATATGGCTGTACGTGTGAGCGAGCTTTTTTTTATATATATATATATATATTTGAAGGTACGTACGTGTGCGGGTAGTTATGGGTGTAAATGGGTGTGGGTTAGCCGAGAGAGAGAGAGACAGACAGAGACAGAGACAGATAGACAGAAATAGTGACAGCTTGTGTATACATGGGCAGGTGTGGAAGGGAAAGAAAGTAGGGTGGAAGCCGGTATCCCTCCCCAGCTACCTGTTCTGCCTTACGTTCACTCCTAGTCTCTCTGTCTGTCTCTCTTGCAACCCTGAGAGGACCACACCTCAACTCAATAGAAAAACGGCATCAATTTTTTTTTTGAAATTTTTCTGAACGTGTAGCAGGATGGGGTGTTCCACCTATGTCCCTATTTACTGCTTACAACACCCCCCATACACCCCTGTGTGCGTTTTATCTCTTTTGTTTGTACTCACAGGCTTATTAGCTAGTAGATATAATGTACCAACCATAAATACCCATGTATACGTTGAGACTTTGAGATTTTGAAAGCAAATAAATCGGAAAAATAGGAATTGATCTATCCTTAAACTTCTACAAACATCAATAAGTATATATATATATATATATATATATATATTTGATTAAACAGCATAGCCATCTTCTGTCTGCATATTTTTTTCGATCCTTTTAAAAACAAACGCTACAATATAACACCAGTATAAACAAGAAACGCTTACACAAAATTATAATGTAATTGCAAAGATTGTATCGCATTTGTAATATACATCCAACACCCTGCCCCGCCCTGATAATGGCCCATGGGGAGTCCGAAAGTACTTGGGAACCAATTAATTACGGAAGGTTTATTAGCTAATTTCGGCCGGATATAAAAACATCCATACGTCAACTTGAAAGTATCAAAATGAAAATGAGTGAATAAAAGATGTCTTAACGAAGAAGTGCAGCCCTCTTTCTCTCTCTCTCTCTCTCTCTCTCTCTATATATATATATATATATATATATACGCATTGGAGAAGAAAGCATCAAATATCCGTTGACTTGTCGGCATCCTTTGACGAGAAAAGTTTAAGAAAAGGGTTGTATAGTCACCACCATGACCATGATCAACTATACAAACACATAATACATATACATCAACATATGCATGCAGAATCATAACGACAAATTAAAGACGAGCGACACAGTTCTTAGAAAAATATACCTCTCACTTTATTTGAAAGGGTTGTGCGTGAGAGGGAATTGAAAACCGACCAGAACATATTGACCCTCACTCTATTGGCCATAACCGCGTTTCTTACCCGTTCTCCTGTGCTGCTCAACCGGGGGTCTGGGGACCCACTGTGCTGGGTGCTGGCTTTCTCTACCGCATTTTGTCACCAACGGGTCTGGTCTCCAAACTAACTGACTTCACCGAGTTATATAATAGTTCAACGCCACCTTCTTCTTGTGGGAGTCACAATTGCACTCATTCAACCCATCCACGGTCAAGGTTATAATTCTGATATTCCTCGACCGGGTGCACCTGTTATTTACAGAGGTGCATTTCCTATTTTGACAGCCCGGCCGGATCGTAGGTCAATATACAACAAAAGAACCCTAAAATAAAACCTGAAGTTGGCATAGTCACATGTTATCTTGCTATGCTTGTCATTGGACTGTAGCTATGTAGATACCTGGAGTAGCATTATTGGGTTTGGTTTCTTTGTTTAATGGTATGTCAACCTTCCTGGGTTATTTAATACCAAAGCCAAACGTGTAGAAGAACAACAGTGATGCCGTCTAACTTATCCCTGATTTGATAAAGAGATACATATCTCTCGGGAGAGTATTACTTTGAAAGTGAACGTAGTGCCTCGAATAGGGTTCGAACTAGCTTAATTCGAGGTCGCAATACAGCACTATAGCCATTATATCACATTAGTTATTATTCTGAGTGTTTGAGTTGTAATTTAATTGGTAAACATAGTCATTATATGTCAAAATGGGGCTGTCATTATATATGAGGATCATTAAATAAGTTTCCAGACTTTTTTCGTATGGGCACTTTTATCGATAGTACATGCATGAAACTCTAGTCCCCTTCGAACTAGTCTCCTCCGGCTGCAATGCACTTGTTGAACCGTTCCAACAAATCCTGGAAGGTCCCATGGAAGTCCTCTTGTGTGAGCGTGTCTATGACCTTCGTCACAGCCTCTTTTATCTCCTCAATTGTCTCATAACGACAGCTTCTGAGCTTATGGAATAAGCAAAAGTCACAGGGAGCAAGGTCTGGATTAGAGGGAGGCTGAGCAACCGTGTCTTGGTGCCCATCTTGGTCAAATAGTCTGTGACAAGGATGGAGTTGTGGACTGGTGCATTGTACTGGTGGAAATGCCACTGACCTGATTTGAAGAGTGCTAGCCTCTTCCCTATGAATCTCTTTCTGAACTCTCTTAAAACCTCAACATAGTAACCCTAACCCTAACCCTTTGGCCAATCAGTTCTGGTGTATTGACTTCCTTACTCCTCGCACACCTCTCATCATCCCTCAGAGACTCCGTGCCTTCCTTGAGTCTCTTATGCCACTCAAAAACTGATGGTCGATTCATGCAAGATGGTCGAAAAGCAGTCTGAAGATTTCCACACGTTTCTGTGGCATCTTTTCCAAGTTTAAAACAGTCTTTTATTGCATATCGTTCTTCTAAAGTGTCCTGACATCCAGATTGCATTTTTGAAATTCACCAGCTGTGACAATCAGACTTTAGTAGGGTGTATTCCAATTGCTGCTGTAGGTGTTCCTTTGAACCGAAAATCCTAAAAAATTGGTCAGTGATCTTATAAGATGTATAGCAATAACATAGTGAATTTTCAAGAGTCTACGACAATTTTAAATCCCTGTACAAAAAAGCCTGGAAACATATTGAAGGCACCACGCTGCGAGCAATATTGAACAAGCCCTGGAGGCAGCACCCCACAAAGCAGCAGCTGTACAAACACCTACCACCCATCACGAAAATTATCCAAGTTAGACGAACCAGGCATGTCGGACACTGCTGGAGTTGTGAGGACAAACTCATAAGTGATATACTCCTGTGAACCTCATCACATGGACGATCAAAGGCAGGACGACAAGCTAGAAGCTATATTCAATAGCTCTGTGCTGATACAGGTTGTAGCCTTGAAGACCTACCAGGAGCGATGGACGATAGAGACAAGTGGCGAGAGATGGTCAGGGAGATCTGTGCTGGCAGCGCGACATGGTGATGATGATATATATATATATATATATATATATAAGAGAGAGAACAGGAGTTCTGCATGAAAAAACAGTGATGTGTATAATTTTAATGATAGTGTCATCAGAATTCTGAAACATATGTATCTGATTCCCCATATTAACTTCCTTGTTTTTGTCCAGTTAGACAAACTTAGATATGAATATGAGATAAGTAAAGTTGTCTCCCTTAGTCGAGGGTAACCTGAAGGCTTCCTTTTCAATAGCTACTACATTGAGGTGTAAGGAAGGGCGCTACTTTTTTCCCAAGATTGCACCATTTTACCCTTGATACATATCTTATAATGCTGAGTTTTAAGTAAGGAAGTATCAAGTAACATTTTTGAATCTTTGGTATGACTCGACCAAGGATTGAACCCCAGTCTCCCAGGGCATTGGCGAACACTCTACCTTCTAGGAAATCGGCCGGTGTATATATATATACCGGATGGAGATACAGACTTCTTGGATATTGTCGCAGGTGTGCTGCAAGGGGACACATTAGCACCATACCAGTTCATAATCTGCCAAGACTTTGTATTTCGAACGTCGATGGATTTAATAAAAAAATAACCTTACACTAGAAAAGGCAAGAAGCAGACGATACCCCGCACAAACTATTATGAAGGCAGACTACGCTGATGACCTAGCGCTTCTGGTAAATACACCTGCCCAGGCTGAATCCCTGCTGCATAGTCTGGAGTGGGCAGCAGGTGGCATAGGCTTCCATGTGAACTCAGACAAAACGGAGTAAATGTGCCTTAATCAAAGTGGCTATAACTCCACAGTAAATTGTGAGTCTCTGAAAATAGTGGACAAGTTCACCTACCTCGGAAGCAGCATCTCATCTACCGAAAATGACATCAATACGCGACTAGCGAATACACAGAATGCTATCGATAGGCTATGGAAGTCAGACCTATCCATTAGACTAAAACGCAATTTTTCCAAGCAGCGGCCGAGTCCATACAACTGTATCGATGCACCACTTGAACGCTATTGGGGAAAAGATTGATAGAAATTGCACAAGGCTGCTACGAGCTATATCAAACAAATACTGAAAAGCAACATCCCACTAAACAGCAGCTGTACAGCCACCTACCACCCCTCTTGAAGACCATCTAAGACATGCGGGACACTACCGGAAGAGCAAGGACGAACTCGTAAGTGATGTTCTCCTATGGACCCCTTCACATGGACGCACAAGTGTGGGACGACCTGCTAGAATTTATTTACAACTGCTTTGTAAGGACACAGGATGTAATTTAGAAGACCTGCCGGAAGCGATGGATGGTAGAGACGGATTGTGAGAAGAAGTTCGGGAAATCCGTGCGAGTAACATGGCATGAGATATATATATATATATATATATATATATATATATAATATCAATTCCTTTATTATATATATATATATATATATATATAATAAAGGAATTGATATTATATTAATTAAATTACCATGACCAAAAAATCCAGCAAACACCCACATGCAACATATGGAACACTGAACAGCCGTTTCGACTTTATTGGGTCTCATCAGCAGTGCATACCATAATCTCCGCCACTAGAGATCGAACCAGCAACCCTAGAATGTAGACGCCGAATTTCTACCCATGGGCCACCAATTCATGCCATAAATAAGCGATTCCAAATCAAGATTCTTAGATGTCCCGTGTATGACACTAACTGGATCAGGTGGTGAGGCTCTAGTTCTAAGATGTTCTAACTGCATCTAGTGGTAAGGCTTTAGTTCTTAGATGTCCTGGGTATGGTTCTATTTGCATCTGGTGGTAAGGATTTAGTTCTTTGATGTCCCAAGTATGACACTAACTGGATCAGGTGGTGAGGCTCCAGTTCTAAGATGTCCTAGGTGTGAACCCTAACTGCATCTAGTGGTAGAGCTTTAGTTCTTAGATGTCCTGGGTATGGTTCTATTTGCATCTGGTGGTAAGGATTTAGTTCTTTGATGTCCCAAGTATGACACTAACTGGATCAGGTGGTGAGGCTCCAGTTCTAAGATGTCCTGGGTGTGAACCCTAACTACATCTAGTGGTAAGACTCCAGTTCTAGATGTCCAGGGTATGACACTAACTGCATCTGGTGATGAGGTTCCATTTTAAGAGAGCTGAGAAGTATACCGTACTCCTTCATTGAAATTACTCCAAGATCAACTTTGACTCGGAGTGGTAGTAACTCTTATGGTTCCATATAACTGCGTGCCCCTTTTTTGTATAAGATAGGACAATTTGAAACCATATAAATGTGTTCAAACAAATGATTATTATTGATTAATTGGAATACTTACTTTAAACCATAGAATTGTTTATAAATTATAAGTATTTGATAGGAATACTTACAACCATATAATTATTGATAAATTATTACTATTAGATAAAAATAGAATACGAAATGGTATAGTTTCTTTGATTTAATGGCATATCAACCTTCGTGGGTTATCTAATGATAAAGTCATTTTTATGAAAAAAAGTAGCGGTACTATTTAACACATAGTTGGGGAGGGGATTAGAGCGTTCATGCCTTTCTGATAAACGGGACTGGAGTTCGAACTCGTTTACTACAATGTCGCGATCCAGCCTGATACACACAACGCCACGGAGACTCACTCCTAGGAATACTTGATACGAGATAACAGTGTTTAATTAAATGATTATGATTAGAAATAAATAAGAAAGTGTTATAAAATATATACCACCCAGTGAGAATCGAACTCGTTAATAATAACTTTCCAGCTTAGGTCCAACTATAGCTGTTATCGAGCTAGGCTGGGTGACCAACAGCGACGAGTTCCGTTCTAACTGGGCGCTCCCAAACTTCTGGACTTGTGCCGTGTTAGACAAATGAGTAATTAATTCTCCCTTTGGTGTCGAGAGGGATGTGCTGCCATATTATGGAAAAAAGGGATCATTTTTCGTTATTTTCTTTTTTTTTCTTTTTCTCCAGCTGGGTAATTACGAAATGAATGTGATTGAGCTGTGAAGAAATTTCTTAAACAGCTGCAAAAGGGACCCATCGAGATGAAAAGGAGTCGGCCAAAAATTACTGAATGGACCGTTACCGAGTCAACACTTTGTGTTGCGAACGGCCATTAAAAAAAAATGAAAGAATGTTGCTAACATTTTCATTCAATAAAAACATTGTTACGATATTTGTGTCGGACAGTTGTAGGCGCACAGGCTTGACGTCACAGACACGTGATTTATGAGACTTTTGAAATGACTGCAAAAGAAAAAAAGCACATTTTGCGCAGGTAAATTTTAAAAAATTACTTTGTGTACTTAAACACACACAAAGACATTTAATTTCGATCAGTACTTATACATTCAAAAAGTGAAAAGTTATTCAGATTTCATAATATATATATATACAAACATTTATAGTGAATGAAACGGGACACTGCCGGAGAAGCAAGGACGAACTCATGAGTGAAGTTCTATGAAACCCTTTACAATGGACGTGTCAATGTTGGCCGAACAACAAGAACGTACCAATACCAACCGGGAGCGATGGATGATTGGGATTGGTGTAGAGAGAGAGAGAGAGATAGATATATAGACAGATAAAGGGACAGAGACAGAGACAAGGAAATTCGTTTGGTTTGGTTTCTTTGTATATATATATATATATATATAGTAGTATTCTATATATATATATATATATATATATATATATATATATATAGTAGTAGTATTCGGTCCAGTTAAGCAAGGGTAATTCTATCAGGAAAAAAAAAAAAAAAAAAAAAAACATTCAACAGAGAACATTTAAATTTTCCTGGTAAAGATCTCAATGTAACTGATATTACAGAGCAATAATTTCTTTAAGAAAAAACAAAAACCGGTCACATTGGGATTATAAATTTATTTCCATCTTGTTATGGGTTTTGATATAAATCAAAGACACCAATATATGCGTTTGATATATAATATAGAATAATATATATATGTGTGTGTGTGTGTGTGTCTGTGTCTGTGTGCGTATTATATATCGATATTACACATGATTACATATGATACATATAATAACTATATATGTAATATATATAATAAACATAGTTATGTATAATCATATGATATATACGTAACTAGATATTATATATAATACATGTAATATATATAATTCTAAATATATTATACAAGATTATCTAATATAATAAAATATGTAATTATCCATTAGATTATATATTCAATACATAACGTTAAATATATATGAAATTATATATATAATACATCTAATAAAATATAAATCATATGTATTATATACATGTAAAATTTTATATATATTTTATATATAAAACTATATATAATACACCTATATACATATTTATATTCAATTAAAAATTATATTAATATGTATAATTTCTATATATAATTACATATATATTATATAAATATACGCTATACACAATAAATATATATGATGTTATATATATATATATATATATATATATATATATATATATCATCATCATCATCATCATATCGTGCTGGCAGCACGGATATCCCTGACCCTCTCTCGCCACTCCTCCCTATCGTTCATCGCCCTAGGCAGGTCTTCAGGACAACAACCTGTATCCTCTGAATGTACGTTCGTGCTGGTCGTCCTGCTTTTGCGCGGCCGTGTGTGGGGATCCATAAGAGTACATCTCTTATGAGTTCATCTCTGCTTCTCCAGCAATGTCCTGCATGTCTGGTTCGCCTAACTTGAATAGTTTTCGTGATAGGGGGCAGGTGGCCGTACAGTTGGTGTCTTGTGGGGTGTTGCTGCCAGGACTTGTTGAGGATTGCACGCAGCATTCTTGTGTAATTGCCATCTAGTTTCTTCTCCAGCCGTTTTGTTAGCGTCCATGTAGTGCATCCATATAGCAGTATCGATGTGACCGCTGCCTGGAAGATCCAGTTAAACCGGAGTTAGGAGTAATTCCATCAGGACAAGAAAACTATTCAAAACTGAATATTCAAATTTTGCTGGTAAAGAGCTCAATGTAACTGACATTACAGAGCCATAATTTTATCAAGAAAAGACATAAACCGGTCACATTGGGATTATAAATTTATTTCCATCCTGTTATGTGTTTTTGATAAAATCTAAAAACTCGAAAAAAAAAATTTACTGGACTTCTTCAGATCTTTTGGATGAAATAAATCAGAACAGACACAGGAAAGAAGGGTGGGAGGGGATAGAAGAGTGGTGAAGATTTATCTCCTCATTTAGCCTATTTCCGGTTTTTATTTTATTGTCGGTTAGAATTATAGTGAATTAATTTTAGATTTTTTTCTCTAAATTTCTGAGAAGAAGCTTGGCTATTTTCACTTAAAATATTCAGAATATTGAGCTCATGTTTATTGTTATGATCAAACGTTTCGGCCGATATATCCTTTCCTCTACTGCAAGTGTTTCAGATAAAATAAATGGATATATAATGTATATGATTAGGAATTATAATTATAGGTATATTATTGGTTGGTTGGTTGGGTGGGTGGGTTTTATGGCATATCAACATTTAGAGGTTATTTAAAGCCAAATCCATTTTATGAAAATAGTTCTATCTTAAACAATTCAGTTTAGCATAAGTACGCAATTTAAATGTAAGTACAGCTTATTTGGCAAAAACATTTCTATTTCAAGCTATTCAGTTTAGTCAAGCAGTTCTAATTCAGCTAATTCAGTTTAGTATAAGTACAGATTTTGCTTACACACAGTTAAATGTCAAAACAGTTTTATGTTAAACAATTCAGTTTAGTGTAAATACAGTTTCAATGTCAAAAACAGTTCTATTTCAAACAATTCAGTTTAGCATTAGCACGCAGTTTAAATGTAAGTACGATTTAATTGTCAAAAACATTTCTATTTCAAGCTATTCAGTTTAATCAAACAATTCAGTTCAGTATAAGTATGTCGTTAGTTCTATTTAACCCATAAATAGGGCCCAATCAGGTGCAACCACGCCTGGTCAGAGTGGACCAGGGAGCAATGACAATTAATGGAACCTCACCATCAGACTGTTTAGTGTCAATATCAGGACACTCATTGAGGGGGTCTTACCCCTCTGCAGAGGTGCAGTCAGTGTATTCTACAACCCCAGCCGACTGGGCAAAAGAATATTATGTATACATAATTATATATAATATACAATACATGTAATATATATAATTATATATATTATTATATAAATAAGCTCATCTAATATATTGCCCAGTCGACTGGGGCTGTAGAATACACCGATTGCTTCCCACAGAGGGATAAGACCCCTCCTAACGAGTGTCATGCATACGACAATAAACAATCTGTTGGTGAGGTTCCAGTAATGCTGGAGCTTTGTGGAATACAGAGCATCCATTCATTGCCATTGCTCCCAGGTCCACTCTGGACCGAAATGGTAGCACCTGATAAGGCCTTATTTATAGGATAAATAGAACTAATCTACGTGCTTATGCTAAACTGAATTGCATGAAATGGAACTGTTGTTGACAGTAAAACTCTACTTACGCAAAGATGAATAGTTTAATATCGAACTGTCTGAACATTTAACTGAATGTAAACAAAATCTACACTTATACTAAACTGAATTGATTGAATTAGAACTGTTTGACTAAATTGAATAGCTTAAAATAGAATTTTTTTTATATAATTAAAATGTGTACTCGTACTAAACTGAATTGTTTGAAATAGAACTGATTATTTGAATATAGATGAATTTGGCATTGAATAACCTACAAAGGTTGATATGCCATAAAAGCCAAACAACAACCATCATCTTCTATCATATAATAGATATAAAATCATACATATAATGATATATATAATATATAAAAGTTAATATAAATGAAATTAGGTATTTATGTAATTGAATAAAAATATACATATATATATTTATCATATCATATTATATATATATATATATTAAGAAAAACAACAAAACCGGTCACATAGGATTATAAATTTATTTCCATCCTGTTACGCATTTTTGAAATTTAAGTCCTGTTAATTTTTTTTCGTGTTTTTGGAAATTTTAAAAATGCGTAACAGGATGGAAATAAATTTATAATCCTATGTAACCGGTTTTGTTGTTTTTCTTTAAAAAAATTATTGCTCTGTATTATTGTTACATTGAGCTCTTTAGCAGGAAAATTTAAATATTCACTCATGAATAATTTTTTGTCCCGATGGAATTACTCCAAACTCCGGTTTAACTGGACCAAAGAATACTATATATATATATACATATATATATATATATATATATATATATATATATATATAACATCTCATATATATATATATATATATATATATATATATATATATATATATGATTATACGCATTATTATATAATTTAAAATTAGATATAAGTATGTATATATGTGTATTATAATATAATATATATATATGATATGAAGGTAGCAGAAAAAACATAATCCAAACAGGGGAATATATTATGATGTAAAGTCGACGTTAACGTTTCGGTTTCAGCAACCATCATCAGGACAAGGATATCAATATAATTCACATAGCGATGGATGCATGCTGAGATAACAGGAACAAATGAGAAATATACAGCGAAAAGATACATAACGTTCATAATTCAAAAGTCTTTTGAATTCATAAGATCATCTAATTATAAACGCTATGTGTCACCTATTTGGATTATGGTTTTTCTGCTACCTTCATACTGTCGGGTCTTAATCTGTATTTACTTTCATATATATGATATATAGAAAAAATATATATATAATACACAAGTAATAAACAAAATTATTTATAATTATATAATATATACATAATTGAATATGATATATAAAGCATATAATATATAATAATATGCATAATTATATGGATGAGATTATCTTATATCATCATCATCATCATCATGTCGTGCCGCCAGCACGGATATCCCTGACCCTCTCTCGCCACTTCTCCCTATCATTCATCGCCTCCGGCAGGTCTTCTGGGTTACATCCTGTGTCCTCACATAGCTGCTGTATGTAGGTTCGGGCTGGTCGTCCTGCTTTTGCTTGGCCATATGTGGGGGTCCATTGGAGTACATCACTTACGAGCTCGTCCTTGCTTCTCCAGCAGTGTCCGGCGTGTCTGGCTCTTCTAACCTGAATAGTTTTCGTGATGGGAGGCAAGTGGCCGTATAGTTGGTGTCTTGTGGGGTGTTGTCGCCAGGACTTGTTCAATATTGCTCTCAACATTCTTATGTAGTTGCCGTCAAGTTTCTTCTCCAGCCGTTTAGTTAGCGTCCATGTAGTGCATCCATATAGCAGTATCGATACAACCGCTGCCTGAAAGAAACTGCGTTTCATTTTATCGGTCAGGTCTGTTTTCCATATGATTGAGAGCCTATCTATAGCCGTCCATGCTTTCGTCAGTCGTGTGTCGATGTCGTTTTCGGTTGATGAGACGCTACTTCCTAGGTAGGTGAATTTGTCCACTATATATAATCATAAAATTTATGAATAAATATAAATATATACATACGTTATATATATATATATATATATATATATATATATATATATATTTCTTTAAAGAAATAGACTCGAAATTAATATAAGTATTAATATTTCCCTTACAAAAATTTATTATATAAGCATAACACATAAAAGTTAATTATCGAACTTAACAAAAAAAGAAAATAAATTAAGTAAATAAAAAAATGAAATTACCATAATTCCGACCGACGGTAAAATTAAAAAAATAGATAAAATAAATAAGTAAATAAAAAAACAGAAGTTTAATAAAACGAGGAGGTAACACTTCACCCCTCTCTCTTTCCCCCACCCCGTCTCTATTCTGATTTATTTTATCCATAAGATCTGAAGAAGTCCTGTTATATTTTTCTTCGTGTTTTTAGTTTACATCAGAAACACAAAACAGGATAGAAATAAAATTATAATCCTAAAATAAACGGTCTTTGGTTTTTTCTTTTTCTTTAAAGAAAGTATTGCTCTGTAAAATTAATTACATTGAGCTCTCTACCAGGAAAATTTAAATGTTCAGCTTTTGAATGATTTTCTTGTCCTGAAGGAATTACCCCCAACTCTGGTTTGACTGGACCGAATATATATATATATATATATATAACCGGGACATTGGCCCAGCGGTTTGAGTGTTCGCCAATGGCCCGGGAGACCTGGGTTCAATCCCAGGTCGAGTCATACCAAAGACTTTAAAAATGGAACTTGATACCACCTTGCTTAACACTCAGCATTATAAGGTACGGTTCAAGGGTAAAGTGGAGCAATCCTGGGAATGGAGTAGCGCCCTCTCCTACACCTTGGTGTAGTAGCTATCGAAAAGGAAGCTTTCGGGTCACCCTCGACTATGGTCGCTAACTTATATATATATATATATATATATTGTCATCCACAGACAGACTGTTTCGTTCTATCAGAACTCTTCAGTGTGGCTAGATACGCAGGACGCTCGAAGCCGGGATCGAAACCCGTCCAACTTTTTGTTAGACTAAGTTTCAAACCTCTCGGCAACCAAACGGACCACGTTGGCTAAGGGAATTTTTAAGGTATTTATTTAGCAACAGCAGCAGCCGTTTGTTTACATTTTTTTATACCCTATCGGCTACCAGAGTGCTCAATTCTTTCGAAGAGCTTTGCATTACGCTAGCGGGAAAATGGTACTTGATACCTCCTTGTTTAACACTCAGCATTACAAGGTAAGGATCAAGGGTAAAGTGGATCAATCCAGGGAAAGGAGTAGCGCCCTCCCATACACCTCGGTGTATGAGTTCTTGAAAAGGGAGCCTTCTGGTCGTCCTTGACTACGGTCGATAACTTTACTTATATAATATATATATATATATATATATATATATATATAATTATTTTTATAATTATATTCATAAGATCATTTAATTAAGTATAACAACTAATTATACATATAAGTATATATATAAGGTATAAAATTTTATTCATACAAACGGTTTATTGTCTCGTGGATAGGTTGTTCCCCAATGGCTGGGAAGGCTGTACTTCAATCCCAAGTCGAGTTGACCAAAGACTCGAAAGATTGTACTTGATATTTCTTTGCTTAAACGTCAGCATTACGAAATTACGAATCAAGGGTAAAGTGGAGCAATCTCGGGAAAGGAGTAGAGCCCTCCGCTACAACTCGGTGGTGTTGCTATTGGAATGGGAGACTTCAGATCGCCTTCGACTGCGGTCGCCAACATATTTATATGTATAATATAAGTAGTGCATTCAATAAATTTTCAGACTTTTTTTGTACAGGCATTTAAGATTGTCGTAGACTCTTGAAAATTCACTATGTTATTGCTATACATCTTATCAGATGACTGACCAATTTCTAGGATTTTAGGTTCAAATGAACGGCTACAGCAGCAATTGGAATACACCCTACTAAAGTCTGATTGTCACAGCTGGTGAATTTCAAAAATGCAATCTGGACGTGAGGACACTTTAGAAGAACAATATGCAATAAAAGACTGATTTAAACTTGGAAAAAATGCCACAGAAACGTATGGAAATCTTCAGACTGCTTTTCGACCCTCTTGCATGAATCAAGCATTAGTTTTTGAGTGGCATAAGAGGAAGTCAGAACATCAGAGTTAATTGGCCAAATAAAGAATTTCATGGATAAGGACCGTTGTGTGTCTATAGAGAAAATAAGTGCACAGTTTGATGTCAGTGTGGGAACTGTACACACAATTATTCGCGAGGAACTGAATACGCGGAAGATTTGCGCGAAGTTTGTCCCAAGGATGCTCAGAGAAGATCAGAAAGAAAGACGTTATCATGATAGCAGGGAGATGGTCGGCCTGATCAATTCAGATCCCGCAGTTCTTGATGCTCTGGTGACCTGCGATGAAAGCTGGATCTACTGCTATGACCCAGAGACCAAGACACAGAGTTTCCAATGGAAGCATGCTGGCTCTCCCAGACCCAAGAAGGTCAGACAGAGAAAATCCACCCACAAACTTTCGATGATCCGTTTTTTTGACAGCACTGGCGTGATCTATATGCACTGGGTTCCCACTGGACAGGCAGTCAACAAGGAATACGATGTTGAGGTTTTAAGGGAGTACAGGGAGAGAATCCGTCGGAAGAGGCCAGCACTCTACAAATCAGGACAGTGGCGTTTCTACCAGGACAACGCACCAGTCCACAACTCCATCCTTCTCACAGACTATTTGACCAAGATGGGCATCAAGACAGATCCTCAGCCTCTCTACAGTTCAGACCTTGCTCCCAGTGACTTTTGGTTATTCCCTCAGCTCAGAGGCTGTTGTTATGAGACAATTGAGGAGATGAAAGAGGCTGTGACGAAGGTCATTGACACGCTCACACAAAAGGACTTCCATGGGGCCTTCCAGAAGTTGTTTGAACGGTACAACAAGCGCATTGCAGTCGGAGGAGATTACTTGTACTATGAATAAAAGTGCCCATACGAAAAAAGTCTGGAAACTTATTTAATGAGACTTGTATATCATAAAACCAACCAACCAACCCACCAACCAAGTTATCAATAATAGTTCTTCTGAGTTACTCTCAAATTTTTTTCATCGCCGTTTGCTTGATGGTGTCTGCTTCAAATATTCCCAGGTGTTCGTCGTTTTATTTTTCATTATGTGTTCCAATGATTTCCTAATTGCCAGTAATATTCCTTTTGTTATTTCTCTTTTAAACTCTTTTTTCATTATAAACATTTCTCAATATCAAATGTGGTTGGGTTTTATGGTATATCAACCATTGTAGGTTATTTAATGCCAAATCCTCTTTCTGCATATATATTGAATATAGAAGATTTGGTTTGGTTTGTTTTAGGGCATATCAACCATTGTAGGTTATCTAATTCCAAATACTCTTTATACATATATATTAAACATATATGATTTGGTTGGGTTGGGTTTTATGGCATATCAACCATTGTTGGTTATTTAATGCCAAATCCTCTTTATACATATATATTGAATATATAAAATTTAGTTTGGTTGGGTTTTATGGCATATCAACCATTGTAGGCTATTTAATGCCAAATCCTGTTTATACATATATATTAAGTATATATGATTTGTTAGGGTTGGGTTTCATGGCATAACAACCATTGCAGGTTATTTAATGCCAAATCCTCTTTATACATATATATCAAATATATAGGATTTAGTTTGGTTGGGTTTTATGGCATATCAATCATTGTAGGTTATTTAATGCCAAATCCTCTTTATACATATATATCAAATATATAGGATTTAGTTTGGTTTGGTTTTATGGCATATCAACCATTGTAGATTATTTAATGCCAAATCCTCTTTATACATATATACTAAATATATAGGATTTGGTTTAGTTGTGTTTTATGGCATATCAACCATTGTAGGTTATTTATACCAGCATTATTATTATTAAATGAGATTGAAACACATTTTGTTGATGATATTTTAAAAGAACCAAAGCTCATTTTTTGCACACAGTTAAATGGTTTCAAGTATTGCTACGTATAACTAACAATTTAATTAAACTGCAGCCGTTATGCATTTTTAATATCAAACTGTTTTATTTGACCCATAGATAGGACCCAATCAGGTGCTACTATACTGGGTCAGAGTGGACCGAGGAGAAATGGTAATTAAGAGGTACTCCGCATTCCTCAAAGCTCCAGGACGGAAGCCTCGTTGTCATATTGTTTAATGTCGTACCAGGACACTCATTAGGTGGGGTGGAGGTCTAACCCCTTTGAAGAAATGCAGTCGGATACAGCTGACTGGGCTAAAAACTTTTCAAGAATAACAAATGATTAGTTCTATTTGAACAGTTGGCTGAAGTTGCAGATGAGTGTCCTGGATATGACTACCTAAACAATCTGATGGTTAGGCTCGAGTAATGCTGGAGCTTTGGGGGATGCGGACTACCCTTTATTGCCATCGCTCTCCGGTCCATTCTGGCCCGGAGAGGTAGCAGCTAACAGGGTCCTATCTTTGGGTCAAATAGAACTAAGCAGTATACATATGCTCACCTGAATTGTTTTTGACATTTAAACTGTTGACTTATGCTAAACTGAATTGTTTGAAATAGGACTGTTTTCGCTAATGGCCCGGGAGACCTAGGTTCAATCCCAGGTCGCGTCATACCAAAGACTCGAAAAATGGTACTTGATGCCTACTTGCTTAACACTCAGTAATAATAGGTACGGATCAATGGTAAAGTGGAGCAATCCTGGGAAAGGAGTAGCGCCCTCCCCTACACCTAGGTGTAGTAGCTATCGAAAAGGGAGCCTTCGGGTCACTAAAGGGAGACAACTTTACTTTACTTATATGTATAAAAATGGATTTGGCATTAAATAACCTATAATGATTGATGGGCCATAAAACCAAACCAAACCAAATCAAGGTGAACGGTTTGAGCGACTTTTTCGAAAACATCAACATGGACGACAGGGTTGAACCAAAGAATATGGTGAATTGAAACCATTCTATTGCATGTAAGCAAATGAGATCTTGCTTGTCAATAATGTTATCTAAAAGTATTTATTTAGAAATCTGAGATCTAACATATGTAAAAACAGAATTTGGCATTAAATAACCTACAAAGGTTGACATGTCATAAAACCCAAACAACTAACCAACATGAAACATAGATGAGACTTTATCAAGTACAAACGATCCAGGTCAGAGTCGACCTGGGAGTAATGGCAATAAAGGGTACTTGACGTTACCCAAAGCTCCAGGGCTGAAGTCTCACCTCCACATTGTTTAGTGTCATATTCAGGACTCTCATAAGGGCGCAAATCTTTTCCCTTTACAGAGATGCAAACCCAACTGCTTAGCTTAGTTTGTAATAGTAATCTTTTGAAAACAATTAGTTTCAAGTAACTATTCTTAATACAAATAATTTACTGTCATATGGTATCAATTTTAAGCTGATTGGACCCAAACAGGTTCTACCACTTCAGGTCAGAGTGGACCTGGGATTATTGGCAATAAGTGGTAATTCATACTTCCCAGCACTACAGAACTAGTGACTCATCATCGGATCCTGTTTAGTGCCATACCCTGGACTCCCCTTTTTTGTTGGGGTCGTTCTTCTCTTTAGGAGACACAGTCAGTATACTATGAGCCATGACCAACAAATTTTTATTGATTATTTTATTAAGGGTTTTCATGATCCTTACCCATAAGTTCGCACCTTGACCCAATCCCCAAAATGTATCATAATCTGATGAGAGTAAATTAATATTTTTGATTACGTTGACAGTTTCTTTGTTTTAATGGAGTATCAATCTTCGTGGGTTATTTAATGCCAAAGCCATCCTTGTAGGAGAACAGTAGTGGTACTATTAAAGGTTTCTTTATTTAATGGCATATCAACCTTTGTGGGTTATTTAATGCCAAAGCCATCCTTATAGAAGAACAGTTGTGGTACTATTAAAGGTTTCTTTATTTAATGGCATATCAGCCTTTGTGGATGATTTAATGCCAAAGCCTAGCCAAATCGGCTTGGGCTGAAGAATACACAGACTGCATCTCCGCAGAGGGGTAAAACCACCCTCAAAGAGTGTCCTTGGTATGACATAAAACAGTTTGATGTTGACGCTCCAGTGATGTTGGCGCTTTGGGGAATGTGGAGTACGCCTTCATTGCTATTCCTCTCAGGTCCACTCAAATCTGGAGTGGTAAAACCTGATAGGGTCATAGCAATGGGTCAACCAGAACTGTTTGGAATTTAAACTGATGAAATTTAAACTGCTAAATTGAATTGTTAGAAATAGAACTATTTGATCATTTAACTGTGTGTATGTGTGTATCTAGAAAATGTATTTATAAGCCACATATCTAATATGAATGTAAAAATAGAATTTGGCATTAAATAACCTACAATAATTGTTATGTCAAAAAACCAAACCAAACCAAACTAATGCCAAAGTCACCCTCGGAGAAAAACTGTAGGGGTACTATTTAACCCACAGCTGTTATGTCTACTTTGTTTAATGGCATTTAAAAACTTCCGGAGACTTTCATTCAACCGAGAGTAATTTGATTTTTCTTTGGTTTCTTGATTTATAATGGCGTATCAACCTTCGCGGGTTATTTAATACAAAAGCAATCCTTGTAGTGGTTCTATTTAAGGTTTTATGCTTAATGGCAGATCAACATTCGTGGGTTATTCAATCCCAAAGCCATCATTGTAGAAGAACAGTAGTGGTTCTATTTAAGGTTTTTTTGCTTAATGGCAGATCAACATTCGTGGGTTATTCAATCCCAAAGCCATCATTGTAGCGGAACAGTAGGGCTACTATTTAAGGTTTCTTTGTTTAATGGCATATCAACCTTCGTGGGTTATTTAATACAAAAGCCATCCTTATAGAAGAACAGTAGGGGTACTATTTAAGGTTTCTTTGTTTAATGGCATATCAACATTTGGGGGTTATTTGATACAAAGCTCCTCTTGTAGAAGAACAGTAGTGGTATTATTTAAGGTTTCTTTATTTAATGGCATAACAACCTTCGTGGGTTATTTAATCCACAGACTGAGGGATAAGGGAGTTCATACTTTTCCAGGAGTATTAGTTCGAAAGTGCAACTAGAGTTCGAACACGCTTACCTCAAGTTCGTAGTCCAGCACATTACCCACTACGCCACGGGGACTCCCAAAAAAAATTGACGAAGAGTATTAAAAAGTAATGATGATGAAGATGATGATGTTCAAGGTGTTGATTATGATAATAATGCTGGTATTGATTAAAAAGGAAAAAAAATGTACGCCTTGTCCCACCCGGACGCTCTTCCCTTTCAAAACTGGTCCCTAGTTGCAACCAATGGGCGGTGCCTGTGGGAATGGAACCGATACACATTCATAAGTTATAGACACATTTAGACAGAAATACCAGGTGTTAGCTCCAACACATGAAAAAAGTGAAGGCTCCTCAAATGGGGTTGGGGAAACAGAGGTTATAGGGTAGATTCCTGTGGGTCGGGTATGACGAACACTTGTATTAAAAAAAAATGGGGGCTATGAATTCACTGATGAACACCTCCCCCACCCCACTCACCCCAACTGACCTGCAACATTTCACTTTTTTTATCTTGAGATTTTACTGTCATCTTTTTCCTTTTGTTCAAATTCTTTCTTTCTTTCTTTCTTTCTTTCTTTCTTTCTTCTTCAAGCCGATATCTATGATTGCTTATTTCTCCTGTTATCTCATTTTCACTTCTTTCTTTCTTTCTTTCTTTCTTTCTTCTATTTCCTTGAATCTCTTTCTTTCTTTCTTTCTTTCTTTCTTTCTTTCGTTTTCCTTCCAGCCTATTTGATGGATTATTTCTCCTCCTCTTATCTCACTCTCACTCTTTCTTTCTTTCTTTCTTTCTTTCTTTCTTTCTTTCTTCTCAATGTTTTTTCATAATCAATATTTCTTCTTCTTCTTCTTCTTCTTCTTCTTCTTCTTCTTCTTCTTCTTCTTCTTCTTCCCTTACATCATTCACTCAAAAGAGAATCTTCTTTTACTCGTCTCTTCTACCCTCTTCCCTACCCCTTCATATTACCCCCTTTTTGCTACGCACCTTGTGGGGCGAGCAGGGTGGATTTATGCCAGATGTGTGTGAAGACAACAGCTCATAGCAGCTGGCCTCAAAGAGACGTGGACTGGCGCCGGCCGCTTTAAACCGGTTATCAGAGACAACAGCCCAACAGACATTAATACAAAAGAAAAAAAGAAAATAAAGAAAACAAATAAAAATAAATAAATCAAGCGTCGGAAAATAGACTTATACTTGAACACCTCAATTTCTATGGCTGTTAGTCAATTCAACCCAGATATCGACTCTCGGGGGTCGATGGAACAATTCAAAGGGTCCATAAATGTTTAGGGGTCAGAAAAAGGCTCTTTCATTCATTCATTCACTTTCTTTCTTTCGTTCTTTCTTTCCCTGTCCTCTTTCTTTGTTTTTCTTTTTTTTCTTTCTATTGTTCCTTTTTTCGTTCATCTATTTCCTTCAATCTTTTTCTTTCTTTCTTTCTTTCTTTCTTTCTTTCTCTTATATCATTGGATTTCTTTCTTTCTTTCTTTCTTTCTTTCTTTCTTCTATTTCCTCGTATCTCTTTCTTTCTTTCTTTCTCCTATATCATTGGATTTCTTTCTTTCTTTCTTTCTTTCTTTCTTTCTTTCTTCTATTTCCTTGGATCTCTCTTTCTTTCTTTCTTTCTTTCTTTCTCCTATATCATTGGATTTCTTTCTTTCTTTCTTTCTTTTTTTCTTCCTTTCTTTCTTCTATTTCCTCGAATCTCTCTTTCTTTCTTTCTTTCTTTCTTTCTTTCTCCTATATCATTGGATTTCTTTCTTTCTTTCTTTTTTTCTTTCTTTTATTTCCTCGAATCTCTTTCTTTCTTTCTTTCTTTCTTTCTTTGTGTTTCATTCTCTTTCTCCTTTCGCTTCGTTCTCGTTTTCAAGTTTTTATCCTATCTTTACTTCAACTTTTTCCTTCGGTCTCTTTCTTCTTTCGTTTCGTTTCGTTTCGTTTCTTTCTTTCTTTTGTTTATTTTTTTCGATCGCTTTTCAAATTTGATTAATTTCTAAGTGTTCGATAATATTGCACTTTCTGATTTCTCAAGTATTCCAATCAAATGCAAATAATTTGCACAAAGATGTATGATTTCAAGTACTCCTATCAAAGTAAAGTTGGCGACCGTAGTCAAGGGCGAACCGCAAGCTCCCTTTTCAATAGCTGCTACACCGACGTGTTGGTATTCCTTTCCCTGAATTGCTTCATTTAACCTTTGATCCATACCTTATAATACTGAATGTTAAGCAAGGAGGCATCAAGTACTATTTTTTGAGTCTTTGGTACGACTCGAACTGATGACTTGAACCCAGTTTTCTACCCACTAGGCCAATGGGGCTATCTAATATAAATAATTTGCACGAAATTGTCAGAGTGGACATGGGAGTGATGGCAATGAAGGAATTCTTCACACTCTTTGAACTTTTGAACTCGAGCCTCATCACCAGGCTTTGTGTCATACCAAGACACTGGTATAATAAGTGAAGTAATTATGTAATTTTGTAGATACTCAGTTTAGTCGAAAATGACTAAATATTTGTCGATCAATGTAATCTTCAAATCAACCCGGTCGACGAGGTTTAGAAAACATTGTATGCATCCGCTACAGAGGGGTAAGAGCCCCCTAAATAGGGTGTCCTGGGCATGACCCTAAACTGCAACTAATGGTGAGTCTCCAGTTCAGGAGATCTGGGGAGTGTGGTGTATCTCTTTATTGCCACTACTCCCAGATCCACTTTGACCCGGAGTTAGGCTCCAATTTATGGGTCAAATAGATCTTTATGATTATAATCACAATGATTCAGCCGAAATTTAGACAAATAATCAAATAGATCTGTTTGAAAGTTATTCCTATTTGTATTCTTGGCATAAAATAACCCTTGATGATTTGGCATGCCGTTAAAATCAATCATTCATTCATATAATTCTTAGATGTGTAAATTTACAAGAATCATTTTTTGTGTTTGTTTGTGCGGACTAAGTATTTAGTCTAGGCATAAAATAACCCTTGATGATTTGACATGCCGTTAAAATCAATCATTCATTCATACAATTCTTAGATGTGCAAATATTCAAGAATCATTTTTTGTGTTTGTTTGTGCGGACTAAGTATTTAGTCTAGGCATAAAATAACCCTTGATGATTTGGCATGTCGTTAAAATCAATCATTCATTCATTCATATAATCCTTAAATGTGCAAATATTCAAGAATCATTTTTTTTTGTTTGTTTGTGTGGACTTTAAATATTTATGAAATTTAAATAGCTTTTCTTGACGTAAAAGAAACGACTTGTGCAACTAGGCAATAAATCACAACAAATGGAGGTAACTATGTTCAAAATTAAATTTGGTAGCTGAAAATTTACTCTCTCCAACTATATCATTGAGGGGTCTTTTTTAAAAATATTTCTGTGGATATAAACACGAGGCATTACTTTCGGAGCGACGGTCTTAGGACCGGGTTTTACAGAATTTTGTTTATGGCCGGAAAACATGTGTAATCAGTGGTAGTGATATCGTATAAAAACTTGGGCTTTTTATTGTTTGCCTTATTTTCTGAGATGAAATCTGATAATTGTTATCACTCAGAATATTTTGACAATTGTCTTCAGTGCTTAACATTCGAACCCGGTAAAATTAACCTGGGGTCTCCCACAGAATTTTGAACTGAACCCTTTATTTAAACCAGCAAGACACGTGGCGCAACGGATATAGGCATTTAGTTGAAAAAAAAAAAGCTTCTAAGTGAAAAAAACTGAAGGTTGGAGGTTCAATCCCGACTACAGGTAATTAACAAGAAATATTCTAGCTTAACACTTGTACCCAGGTATGGTTTGCGAAATTAGAATAATCTACCCCTGGGATTAAATAAAGGTTCTGTGTAGGCTCCTGAGTTCGATATAATATACCTGAAGAAAGCCGAAGGGCGTATCTGCCGAAGCGTTGTGGGTATAACAATAAAGACGAAAAAAATAGTCCGAATATTCTAAGTGATAAAAATAGTGTTTTGTAGCTGAAAACTTGCCCTATTCAATGGTATTATGGTGTGATCTGTGTCTGTCGAAATTTCTATGGAGATGAATAAGAGTCATAACTTTCGGAGTAAAAATGAAAATGTTGCACTCGCACAGTGCTGTTTTTCGCGAAAGAATATCGAGAATTGATATTGACTGCCGAGACGTCTTGAAGTCATCAGATTATCACACAAATCTCTGAAGTGTACATGTGTTTTCATAATTTATGTAGGTACCCGTGGTGTAATGGTTAGTTATCGTCATAGAAAATAAAAACGGCGATATGAGTTCAAATCCTGGGCGAGGCTGATTGCATTTCACATAGCACTAATGCCTTTGTGAAAGGTATGAATCAACAATTCTCCCTCGAGCTATGGGCAAGTAGCAGGGCAGGCTGTTATTTAGCCTTAGTATGGCAACCGATCAAAGAGAAGAAAAACTCTGAACAAAGATCTTTTAGGTGACAGCTTCACACTAAGGGCTAGGCCTTTGAAACTAGTGGATAAGTTCACCTATCTCTGAAGCAGCGTCTCATCAACCGAGAATGACATCAATACGTGACTAGCAAAGGCATGGACAGCTAACGATAGTCTATCGGTCATATGAAAGTCAGATCTGACCGATAAAATAATACACTGTTTTTTCCAAGCAGCGGTTGTGTCGATACTGCTATATGGATGCACAACATGGACGCTAACTAAACGTATGGAGAAAAAAGCTGGATTGCAATTACACAAGAATGCTGCGCGCAATATTGAACAAGTCCTGGATGCAACACCCCACAAAACAGCAGCTGTACGGCCACCTGCCTCCCATCACGAAAACTATCCACGTTAGATGAACCAGACATGCGGGATACTGCAGTAGAAGTAAGGACGAACTCATTAGCGATATACTCCTGTGGACCCCATCACATGAAAGTGCAAAGAGCAAAGGTTGGACAACCAGCTAGAACCTATATACAATAGCTCTGTGAGGATACTGGAGGACCTGCCGAGAACAATGGACAATAGAGACGAGTGGCGAGAGAGGGTCAGAGAGATCCATGCTAGTGGCGTGACATGATGATGATGATGATGGAACTTTCTTAAAAATCAACCTTGTGTCAAATCCTTCCAGTGTAGGGAGGTTGGTAAATACATATACGAGTCTTGATTAAAATTTTTGGATAAAAAAAAATGGGTATGAATTCAGTCTCGATACCTTTTGATCAAGGTACTTCTTCACATTTACAGATGAGTTATGCATATTAGTAAAAACGAGTGTTTCGGATATGACACTAAACAATCTAGCTTTAGGGAATGTGGAGTAACCATTCCTTACCATTACACCCAGCTTCACTCTGACCTGGAGTCGTAATACTTGTCTGAATCACATTTTTGTGTGAAATAGAACAATTCAACCACTGACTAGAAGCCATTTAACTGTCGGCAAACAAATGATTAATATTAAATAGAATTATTAGTGTTTGATAGCAATACTTGAAACCATTTAAGTGTTACTTGATGAATTATTAGTGTTGGATGAAAATACTTGTAATCATTTAACTGTGTGGAAACAAATGAGCTGTGGCTCGTTGAAAAATAATGTTACTGACCGACAAACTATTCGCTTACTATATATATATATATATATATAAGTAAAGTTGGCAACTGTTGGTGAGGGCGACCTGAAGGCTCCCTTTTCAATAGCTACTACAGGTGTAGGGGAGGGCGCTACTTCTTTCCCTCGATTGCTCCACTACCTTTGGTCCGAACCTTATAATGCTGAGTGCTAAGCAAGGAGGTATCAAGTACCGTTTTCTGAGTCTTTGGTATGACCCGACATGGGATTGAAGGTCTAAATAAACCATACAATTTTCTCGAGTATTCACACATATTCTTTAGAATTTTAGATTAAAAAGAATCAAGACTTCAGTCATGATACTTTTTCATCAACATACTTTTAAAAAATATGGTAAGTAAGACTGTGGTACGTACGTTGTGCCTTCAATAAGTTTCCAGACTTTTTTCGTACTGGCATTTAAAATTGTCGTAGACTCTTGAAAATTCAGTATGTTATTGCTATACATCTTATGAGATGACTGACCAATTTTTACGATTTCGGGTTCAAATGAACAGCTATAGCAGCTATTGGAATACACCCTACTAAAGCCTGATTGTCACAGCTGGAGAATTTCAAATATGCAATCTGGACACGAGGACATTTTAGAAGAACGATATGCAATAAAAGTCTGTTTTAAACTTGGAAAAAATGCCACAGAAACGTATGGAATGCTTCAAACTGTTTTTCGACCATCTTGCATGAATCGAGCATCGGTTTTTGAGTGGTATAAGAGATTCAAGGAAGCCAGCGAGTCTGTGAAGGGTGATGAGAGGTGTGAGAGGAGTAAGGAAGTCAATAGACGAGAGGTGATTGGCCAAAGGGTTAGGGTTAGGGTTACTATGTTGAGGTTTTAAGGGAGTTCAGCAAGAGATCCCGTTCGAAGAGGCCAGCACTCTTCAGATCGGGTCAGTGGCATTTCCACCGGCACCATGCATTAGTCCACAACTCCATCCTTGTCACAGACTATTTGAGCAAGATGGGCATCAAGACAGTTCTACACTGTCCCTATACTCCAGACCTTGCTCCCTGTGACTTTTGGTTATTCCCTAAGCTCAGAGGCTGTCGTTATGAGACGACTGAGGTAATGAAAGAGGCTGTGACGAAGGTCATTGATACGCTCTTACAAGAGGACATCTATGGGGCCTACCAGAAGTTGTTGGAATGGTACAACAAGTGTATTGCAGCCGGAGGAGACTACTTCGAAGGGGACTAGAGTTTCATGTGTGTACTATCAATAAAAGTGCCCATACGAAAAAAGTCTGGAAACTTATTCAATGATCCTCGTAAGTAACAAGATACTGGTGAGAGGTATTTCATCTCTGGGAGGGAATCCCTATTCTATAGTGGCTAGTGTGCTGCACATCGAATAGTGAGTTCGAACTTCAATTACGCTATTACATTTACTTTCGGAATAATGTTTTAAGAAAGGCATGAACCCTTCATTTTTCATGCTATAGGTTAAATAGTAGGACTACAGTTTTTCTAGAAGGCTGGCTTTGGCATAAAAACAGCTACTGAACAGCCACTTACCTCCCACCACAGAAACTATTCTAGTTAAACGAACGAGACCAGTATTGGCAGAACAGTAAGGACTTATATATATATATATATATATATAGAGAGAGAGAGAGTTAGGGAATTCCGTGCTGCTTGTGCGACTTGATGATATATATATATATATATATATATATATATATATATATATATATGCAATAGCTCTTTTCAAGAATTGAGAACTCACGGTTGCCGATAATGTATATGTAAAAAGATAACTTTTTACCTAAAATAATGTAAAGAAATTCCTTCACTAACGCTGAGAATCACGGTGACTCTAGAGTAAGACAACTGGCTAAAATATATAAAGTGAAGTTATAAAGTTAGCGATCGTAGCGACTCGAACGCTCCCCTTTCAATAGCTACAACACCGACGTGTAAGGGGGGTGCTACTCCTTTCCCTGGATTGCTCCACTTTACCCTTGATACGTAACTTATAATGCCGAGTGGTAAGCAAGGAAGTATCAAGTAGAATTTTTTAAGTTTTTGTTATGACTCAAACTGGGATTGGACCCAGGTATGTATATGCATAAGTGTGTATATATATAGAGAGAGAGAGTGAGGCGGGAAAAAGAGAAGCAGCGCTTACCCAACCACTTCGCTACGAACCGAATGCGACACAAGATCAATTTAAAGCAGAATTGATTTGGTTTTGTATTCAGGGTTCGACCATAGGCAACACACACACACACACACACACACACACACACACACACACACACACACACACACACATATATATATATATATAAGCAATAGCTCTTCTCAAAAGTTGAACCATCCAGGTAGCTGATAACGTATATGTAAAAAGAATATACACAAAAAATTCCTTCACTCACAGAGAGAATTACGATAGCTCTGGGTAAGATAGGTAGCTGACTTTACGTCAGTCGGGTTTCGATCCGGCCTTGAAGCATCTCCCATGTCTAACCACACTGAAGCGTTGTGATACAACGAAACAGTCTGTCTGTGCATCACAATATAAGCGTGTATTTCTATGTATGTACAACCCTATGGGTATAAACTAGTTTTATACGTACACGTATATTGCGTTTGTATGTGCAGTTTTTTAACTGGTGAGAGAATTACCAGTGTGATAGAATGTTTTTTGACGGCATTTTTTAAAATCCCCTCGGACATTTCCGCACGCTCCATCTTCAAACAGAACGTGTCACGTGACCACTTTGGTTACATATCGTTACAATCCTTGTGCACACAACATCAGGCGTACCCAGACCAAAGTGGCATGCTCTCAAGACATACGTGTACACTCTACCTTCATGGCTAAACACGCTCTAGCACGCACGCTAAGCTCTACGACACACAGACGCAAACACACAGAGGCAAATTTACGCACATTCGATGCAACACTAATTTAGAGAAAAAAAGCTATAAGTTTGAAGTTCTGGGGAGTCACCTCATAATTGCAGTTACTTCCAAGTCCGCTCTGCTGGTTGCTTGTGTTTTATGGCATATCAACCATTACAGGTTATTTAATGGCAAATCCTCTTTATACATATATATTAAATATATATGATTTGGTTGGATTGGGTTTTTATGGCATATCAACCATTGTAGGTTATTTACTGACAAATCCTCTTTATACATATATATCAAATATATAGGATTTGGTTTGGTTGGGTTTTATGGCATCTCAACCATTGTAGATTATTTAATGCCAAATCCTCTTTATACATATATATCAAATGCATATGATTTCGTTTGGTTGGCTTTAAGGGCATATCAACCAGTGTTGGTTATTTAATGCCAAATACTCTTTATACATATATAAAAGATATACATGGTTTGGTTTGGTTGAGTTTTATGGCATATCAACCATTGTAGGTTATTTAATGCCAAATCCTCTTTATATATATTAAATAGATATGATTTCGTTTGTGTTGGATTTTATGGCATATCAACCGTTGTTGGTTATTTAATGCCAAATCTTCTTTATACATTTATATTAAAATATATATAATTTTGTTTTTGTTGGGTTTATGGAATATCAATCATCGTACATTGTACTTTATTTAATGCCAAATCCCGTTTTTAAATATATATTAAACGAATAATTTCTAAATTAAAATTATCTTGCCAGTCAGTGCACATTTGTTCGCACACAGTTATATGGTTTTAGGTTTTCTAGTCGAATACAAATAGTTTATTCCCGATTTTTATTTAATAATAATCGTTTATTTGCTGACAGTTAACGCGGAGAACAAAAGAACTCGTCAACTCGAGCTGCACAGTCGACTAGGGCAATAGAATACACGTTCACTCTCCTTTTTCAGTGGGTAAGATCACCCTACTTCTCGGGAATGTCCTGGATATGTTATATTTTCATTGCCATTGCTCTCATGTTCACTCTGGCTCGGCGTGGTAGCACCTGATAGGGTCCTATCTATGGGTTAAATAGAACTAATCGCATACTTATGCTAATCTGAATTATTTGACTAAACTGAAAAGCTTGAAGTGGAAATGTTTTTGACAATCAAAAGTACCGTTTTCTGAGTTTTTGGTATGACTCGTCCTGGGATTGGAGGCCAAAATAAACCATACAATTTTCTCGAGTATTCACACATATTCTTTAGAATTTTAGATTAAAAAGAATTAAGAATTCAGTCAAGATACTTTTTCATCAATGTACTTTTTAAAAATATAGTAAGTAAGTCTGTTGTACGTACGTGGTGCATTCAATAGGTTTCCAGACTTTTTTTGTACATTTAAAATTGTCGTAGACTCTTGAAAATTCAGAATGTTATTGCTATAACATCTTATGAGATGACTGACCAATTTTTTGGATTTCAGGTTCAAATGAACAGATACAACAGGAATTGGAATACACCCTAAAGCCTGATTGTCACAGCTGGTGAATTTAAAGATTACTTTGAAGGGGACTAGAGTTTCATGTATGTACTATCAATAAAAGTGCCCATTTGAAAAAGTCTGGAAACTTATTTAATGATCCTCGTACATTTAACTGCGTGCTTATGCTAAACTGAATTATTTGAAATGGAACTGTTTTTTGACATTGAAACTGAATTAGCTGAATTAGAACTGCTTGACAAAACTCTATCTGATGGTGAGTCTACAAATCAGTACCGTTGGGAAATATAGAGTACCCTTGAGTACTTTTACTCCTAAAATTACTCCCACCCGGGTTGGTAGAACCTAATCGGGTTCCTTTCTATGAGTCAAAGAGAACTGTTCAGTCACTTATAAGGGTTATTATTATCAATTATCTAAAACTATAACCAAGCCTTTGGCCTAATGAGTACAGTGTTCGCCAATGGCTCGAGAGACCGGGGGTTAGTCCTAGGTCGAGTGATACCAAAGACCCAAAAGATGGTACTTGATGCCGCCTTGCTTAGCACTCAGCACTATAAGGTAATGATCAAGGGTGAAGTGGAGCAATCCAGGGAATGGAGTAGCGCTCACCCTTACAGCTATTTAAAAGAGAGCTTTCGGGTCACCCTCGACTAGGGTTACCAACTTAACTTTTTACTTTATTTGAAACTATACTGCTGTGTTCAAATCATTTATATTGCATAGGAATACTTGAATATTAGAATTACTTAACTTAAAAGCATTTAACTATGTGCAAATAAATGATTAATATTAAATAGAATTATCAGTGTAGATTGTGTTGTATACTCATATACATGCAGATGTAAGCAGAAACATAATGACGAGGTTCAATGAACGAACGAACACGCTTCTTTATAAAAATATACCTCTCACTCTTTATTCTCGAAAGGGTTGCGAAAGGGTTGATGTTGGTTATGTGTGAGAGGTGAGTTGGAGACGGGGACAGACTGCTACATATTGACCCAAAGTTCTTCTGACCATAGCAACACTTCTTCCTCATTCTGCTGGGCTGCTCAACCGTGGGTCAGTGAGGACCCAAACCCTCTGTCTGGAGCTGGTTCTCACTCCGCGGGCATCCTACCTCCAACTGCAACTGCAACTCGAACTCCAATTCTAACTGACTCAAGCCGTCTGTGGCACCTGTTTATATAATTGTTTGAAGTCCACCTGCTTCCTGTGGGCGTACGCATCAGCACCGAATTCAACCACGTCCACAGGTCAAGGTGATATTCCGATATCTTCGACCAGATGCACCTGTTTCTGCTGTTCCTCTGCTTATTCACTCAGGTGCATCTCTTAATTGAGGGTATATATATTACAATAGGAATGCTGCTGTGTACAAACGGATAATTAATATCAAATAGAATTATTAGTGTTAGATAGCAATACTTGAAACCATTTCGGTAGGTGTAATAGTTAGCAAGATAGACTAGCAAACCTTAACGAATAACTTCGAGTCTCATTGGGTACCCTATTCACTCTTGTATCTTGTACCACATCTTTAAAAAAAGCTAAGTGAATTACTTGAAGCTATTTAACTGTGTGCAAAGAAATGATTCATATCAAACAAAATTATTAGTGTTTGATTGGAATACTTGAAACCATCTTAATGTGGGCAAACGAATCTATTCTCGTGGCTCGTTTAAAAGTGGGGTTACCAGCAAACTGTTCGCTTGTCAATCATATACATGTGGAAGTAGGAATTGGCATTAAATAACCCACAAAGGTTAATATGACATTAAACATCAACCAATCAGAAACTAATCAACTTGTTGATCATGCCGTTTCAGCGGACCATTGATTGAAAGTGAATGAGGGTAAAATGATGGACATATTCTTGGATCTTGTCAGAGAGCCGAGGGAGCTGCAGAATGTGACGGTGATGTTGATACCAGTTGAAGTCGGTGCACTGAGAGCGGTCTCCAATAGCTTGGAAAAAAGACTGGAGAAACTAGAGATCGAAACCATGCATCCTACAGTATTATTAAGGTCAGCAAGAATACTGAGGAGAGTCCTGGAGTCCTAAGGAGACTTGCTGTCACTCAGACTCAAGTGAAAGATTATCAGCTAACACTGGTGTGAAAAACTCGCAACTCGGCAAGACAACTAAGGCTTAGTGATAGTCAATAAAAAAAAGAAAAGAAAAAAAGCTAACCTGCCGAATAGTAAACTTTGCCTTACCGCACAGAATAAAAATAAAAGAAATGAAAACAGATAAATACCAAGACCTTGCCAGAGAACAAAAATCAACCCCCCAAAAAACTAGGGAATATGAAGGAGATGGTGATACCAGTTGTAATTTGTACACTCGGAACAATTCCCAAAGATTTCGTAATAGAACTGGAAGACTTAGAAACCAGAAGACACGTAGAGACCATCCAGTCTACAGCATTGTTAAGATCGGCCAGAATACTAAGAAGAGTCCTGGAGACTTAAGGTACCTTGCTGTCTATCAAACTTGAGTGAAAGACCATCAGTTAACGATGGTGTGAAAAACTCACATTGCCCAGTTGGCTGGGGCTGTAGAATACACCGACTGCACCTTTACATAGAGGTAAGACCCCTCAATGAGTCCACTCTGGCCAGGCGTGGTAGCACCTGATAGGGCCCTATCCATGGGTTAAATAGAATTAACGGCATACTTATGCTAAACTGAATTGTTTGACAAAACTGAATAACTTGAAATAGAAATGTTTTTGATAATTAAACCGTACTTATATTTAAACTGCATGCTTAAGCTAAACTGAATTATTTGAAATGGAACTGTTTTTTGACATTGAAACTGTACTTACTCTAAGCTGAATTGTTTAATATAGAACTGCTTTGACATTTAACTGTGTGTAAACAAAATCGGTACTTATACTAAACTGAATTAGCTGAATTAGAACTGCTTGACTAAACTGAATAGCTTGAAATAGAAATGTTTTTCAGAATCAAACTGCACTTACATTTAAACTGCTTACTTATCCTAAACTAAATTGTTTGAAATAGAACTATTGTCATAAAAATGGATTTGGCGTTAAATAACCTACAAAGGTTGATATGCCATAAAATCCTACCAACCAACCAATCAACCAACCAAAAACTCACAAAAAAGTTAAGAAATAATAATAATAATAATAATAATAATAATAATAATATGGAGGTGACCATGGTGTAATAGTTATCGTCGTCGGAAATGGACACGAGTTCAAATCCTAGACGAGACTGATTGCATTTCACATAGCACTAATACTCTTGGGAAAGGTATGAATCCAATTATTCTCCCTCCAGCTAATAATTGGGCAGATTGGGTTCTTCAGCCTTGGTTAGGCAACTAGTCTAGGAGAAGGAAAACTCTGAATTCAAACCTGTTAAACTCCGCTTAAAAATTGACCTTGAGTCATATCCTGCAATAATAATAATAATGGTAATAATAGTAATAATAATAATGATAATGATAATTGAAGGAAAGCGAAAAGAGAGTTAAGTAACAAGACCTTGCAAGTGAAGTGAAAAAAAACCCAATGGAACATGAAAGTGACCGTTATACCAATTGTAATTGTTGCACTCGGTACAGTTTCCAAAGGATTAGTACAGGGAGTGGAGGACTTGGAAATAAGAGGACAAGTGGAGACCATCCAAACTACAACATTATTGAGATCGGCTAGAATACTGAGAAGAGTTCTGGAAACTTAGAGAGGCTTGCTGTCACCCAGACTTCAACTAACGCTCGTGTGAAAAACTTTCAAATGAGTAAAATGATAATAGTAGTCCCGAGGGAACAATTATAGCCTCCAGTAAGAATTCTTAAAAATATATTTAACAGATCTATTTGACCACTGGCTGGGAGTAATGGAAAGTCAAGGGAGTAATGGAAATGAGGGGCTACTCCCCATTGAAATGAGCTCCAGAACTGGAGCCTCACCACTAGATGCAGTTTAGTGTCATGTACAGGATACTTCTTTGGGTCAGCATCTTACCCCGGGGCAGAGGATGCAGTCAGTTTATTCTAAGCATCTCCGACGGTGCTGTGGAGGGAAAAAAATAAAATATGTTATACTTGTTTAAATAGAATCACTCCACATCAACATTTGTTTGGTTGGGTAATATGGCATATCAACCATTGTAGGTTATTTAATACTGAGAGGTTAGGGTTAGGGAATAGCCTTCATTGAATATTTATATTTATGTTTTTTGTGTTGTTGTTTCTTAAAAGTTTTATTTTTTCACTTTGTCCAATTGAATACGGATGATTTTTAAAAAGATCCGTTTGACCCACAGATCGGACTAAAAAAGATAATACAACTTCGAGTCAAAGTGGACCCGGGAGTAATGGAAATGAAGACGTACTCCACACTCCTCTGGTCTTCATAACTGGAGCTTCATAATCAGGCGCAGTTTTTTGTCGTAATCGGGACCCCTCAGAACTGGAGCCTCACCATCAGATGCAGTTTAGTGTCATATCCAGGATATCTTAGAAGTGAAGCCTCACCACCAGACACAGTTTTTTTTATCATAATCAGGATGACATGATTCTTAAGTAAACACGGTATAGGCTTAGACCATATTTTGTTTTAATGAATGGAATTATTACGACCTGGTCCAAGTCCAAGTGTTAGACCCCCTAACATTTCCTGTCGAGTGACGAAAATACGTTTGTATTTGACATAAGATAATAAAACAAAGAAACTCTTTATATATATATATATATATGTGTGTGTGTGTGTGTGTGTGTGTGTGTGTGTGTGTGTAACAGGAGGTCCATGTAATTTTTTATATACTTCTTTTGGCTTTTTGTTTTCTAAAAAAAGCACAAAAGAGTTTGAGAACGACTTCCTTCGAGAGCTGCAACGATCCTTTGTCCGTTCTCGGTTTGGTTCTTGGCCATTATCTATCTGCGCTGTTTGTTCGACGGATCAACCAAATTGATGAAAGAGGTGAACAATGGAAGCCAAAAAAAAAAAAAAAAAGATATATATATATCAACAAAGAAGTTAAAAAATTTAAAAAAATGAAATAAAATAAAATAAAATGGAATAAAAAAAACTACAAGAAACATAGAAGTTGAAATATCACCACCTGTTAAAAAAAAAAGAATGTTCAGAAAAGGCATTGACGAGCAAATAAGGAGAGGAGAAGATGTGTGAGGGGGAGGGGAGGTCACAGAAATTGTGAACAGATTTCGTAACATCCGGTATCAATTGCTGACCCCACTACCCCCCACAAAAAAAAAAAATCTCGGCTTTTACCCATCGACTCATTTAGGTTGGTTATTTCTTTTTGCTTATTCAGGCACCGAAGTTGGACAGTAAAATCATCACATGACTTTTTTTGTTCAAACAAAATTATATCATGGTGGTAACTGTAGTGCAAGGAGTTCCTACCTTCCCAAAGGGCATTGGCTCAAAAGTGAACACAATAGCGTCACTGGATTGGTTTGGTTGTATGGCACGTCAATCATTGTAGATTATTTAATGCTGAATTCATTTTTATACATATAAATAGTTCTATTTCAAACAATTTAGTTTAGCATAAGTACGAAGTTTCAATGTCAAAAACAGTTCTATTTCAAACAATTCAGTTTAACATAAGTACACAGTTTAAATGTCAGAAACAGTTCTATTTCAAACAATTCAGTTTAGCATTAGTTCACAGTTTCATTGTTAAAAACAGTTCTTTTCAAACAATTCATTCGAGGATAAGTACACAGTTTCAATGTCAAAAGCAGTTTTATTTCAAACTATTCAGTTTAGCATTAGTACGCAATTTAAATATCAAAACAGTTCTATTTCAAGCAATTTAGTTTAGCATCTGGGTTCAATCCCAGGTCGAGTCATACCAAAGACTCAAAAAATGGTACTTGATGCCTCCTTGCTTAACACTCAGCATTATAAGGTACGGATCAAGGGTAAAGTGGAGCAATCAAGGGAAAGGAGTAGCGCCCTCCCCTACACATTGGTGTAGTAAGCTATCGAAAAGGGAGCCTTCGGGTCACCCTCGATTATGGTCGCCTACTTAGTTCTATTTGACCCATAGATAGGACCCTATCTTGCACTAACACTCCGAGCCAGAGTGCACCAGAGAGCGATGGTAATAAAGGGATACTCTGCATTCCCCAAAGCTCCTGCATTACGAGAGGCTCACCATCAGATTGTTTTGTGTCATACCCAGGACACTTGTTGGGCGGGAGCTTACTCTCCTGCAGAGAAGCAGTCGGTTTATTCTACAGCCCCAGCCGACTGAGCAAGGCGTCAGTGGAGTTCGAACTCGCTTACTATGTCATCGGAGGTGCCCGTGGTGTAATGATTAATGTTGTGGGAAATTGACACAGCGATACGTGTTCAAATCTGATTCGTTGCCCTTCAAAAAGTTATGAATCAAATTACTCACCCTCCCAATAAATAATAGGGCAGACTGTGTAATTTAGCCTGGATTAGGCAACCAATCTCGGAAAAGGAAAACTCTAACTTAACACCTGTTTAACTCTGCTTAAAGATTACTTGCGTGCAAAAGAAAGTTGTAATTTACTCAGCGTTTTTTGTTCAGGTGTGGCACAAGGCTGTATGAATGGCGCACTAAATGAGACTCGAACTCACTTGTCGAGGTTTGCTAGTCTAGCTTGCTAACCATTATTGCACCCGAGGCGCCCCCCAAAAGGTTAGTTTCAATTCATTTAAAAGTAAAATTACTTACAAATCATATTTCGTTGTGTGCGAACAAATGACTGTTACCCTCCAGCTATGGGTAAAATAGTAGGGCAGGCTAGGTTTTTCAGCCTTGGTGAGGCAACTAGTCTAGGAGAAGGAAAACTCTGAATTGAAACCTGTTAAAAATTGACCTTGTGTCATATCCTTTATAATGCTGAGTATTAAGGAAGAAGGCTTCAAGTACACCTTTTGAGTCCTTGGTATGACTTGACCGAGGATTGAGCCCCGGTCTCCCGGCCAAATGGTGAACATTCTATCCCCTAGGCCCTAGTGTTACTTTCTGCCCACGGCGGAGCGGTTGGGTACATAGGTACACATATACACATATTTAAAAGACGGAACAAGCACAAAGGCTTTAAATAACGAACATTTTTACACACACACACACACATACATACATACACATAGACACACATAAACACACACACATACATACACACACAGACACATACATACATACATACATACATACACATTCACACATACACATGCATACACACACACATATACACATATATACACAGAGGTTAATATAAATAAACTTATTCACACAGTTTCACAACAGACGCAGATATTTTATTGGACACACGGAGGCAGAGATGCACTCAACCCGAAGTTTATGGGTAATGGTTTCACTCTATTCTGTTGAACATGTTGGTGATTAAAAAAATCATCTGACTTGCTTACCGAAAGTCATTCAGATATAAATCACCATTTTGATCTAATTTCAAATGACAGCAGTTATTAGGAGACTCAAAAGGATTGCTTGGAGCGAAATCTTTTGCGGGCCTGCAGACCCCGACACCAACATACCAGTCGTAACCCACAAGTTTTATATTTCAGCAACATGTATTTCATGATTTCAGAATATGCCTATGTGATTATTTCAGCAAAAACCGGACAAATTTTACGGCTTAATTAGTGCATTGAAATAATCTAAAATTATATATATATATATATATATATATATATATATATATATGAGAAAGCAAGCTGGAATGTTTCGCTATAGGGATAAGGTCATTAGAAATTGAATTCTATTTTGTTGAAAAGAAGTCTTTCCTTTCTCACGAGAAGACAACGTTTTTTTTTTTTTGTTTTTTTTTTCTTTTGCGAAATAAAATTTCAAATTCTGAAGAAGCTAAAAGCAATACATGTTGAGTATTAATTAATTTTATTGCGGCCTTTTGTCCTCATCTTGGTAGTTTTTTGTTGTTTTCTTACTACGTTTCGGCCAAATTTCACCTCTGGCCGTCTTTAAGAATGCTGAGTCTTGTAACCGTATCCCCAGTAATCACTGCCTTCCATAGTTGTTGTCTATCGCACCACGTTTTGACCAAGTAACCCTTTGGCCAGCATGGGTAGAAATTGAAACAGCTATCTTCTGACAATGCTCACCTGGAACCGTAGAGACTCAACGCCTCTATCCGCTGTGCCACTGGCCCCAAAGTGGGGATCAAGGTTGAATTTTTTGGTCTTATAAATCCAATTATTTGTTCTCCTTATCTGGTCTTCCATAGTCGGCTCCGTACCGAATTTGTAATTGTCTTTATTGGGAATCCTTTCTGAGATTAGGCTTCTTAATCTGAGTATTAATTTTATTACATTCCTATCCGAGGTCGCGGTTAATCACCTGAGGACGGCCGGAGGAGAAATTTGGCCGAAACGTAGTGAGAAAAACAACAAAAAATTACCAAGATGAGGACAAAAGTCTGCAATAAAATTCATTCTCAGATTAAGAAGCCTCATCTCAAAAAGGATTCCCAATAAAGATTAAAACATGTTGATTTAATTTCCGGTGTTCTCTTCCAGCAGAAACTATTTTACTTCGACTCAAAGTTTCACGCGTTACATCAGTCAATTTGACGACAAACTTTGAATATTAGTTGACAGCCAATCAGATGATCGTGATAGGTCGTGAAACTTAGAGTAGCGGGAAAACCGCTGAACCTTATTGATTCTTCTTAGTTTTGTAACTTCTCTTTCATTAATTGCAATTTCACGTTATCTTTTAATTAACTGACAGTAAAATTTTATATATATTACCGTTGTATATATATATATATATATAACCAACAATATGTATATTTAGGCAGCATTTCTTCGTTAATGCAAATTTCATTAAACATAATAGACATTTTATGCCTACATATTTTCTTTTGGATCCGTTCGAATTCCCGTATTAATTTTATCGTATTCGGGGGGAATTGATTTAGGTATTGTCCATAGTTGTATGTATCCCTAGTACTTTCTGCCCGACTTTGGGCCATCATACATTTAAAAGCAAACGCCATAATCTCCAACAGCAAAGACGTCCTTACACAGTAGTAATTTGCTAAAATAAAAGTTACATCACTTTTGTAATAGATTCTCCCCTGATGATGGCCCAAAGTCGGGCAGAAAGTACTAGGGATACATACAACTATGGACAATACCTAAATCAATTCCCCCCGAATACGATAAAAGTAATACGGGAATTCGAACGGATCCAGAAGAAAATATGTAGACATAAAATGTCTATTATGTTTAATGAAATTTCCAATAACCAACAATGTATATAATGCATACGCACACACAAATGTATATATATATATATATATATATATATATATATATATTGCTTTCTATATTCCTCTCTCTCTCTCTCTCTCTAAAATAAAATTATATATATATATATATCATTTTATTTTCATACCTATTCAATAATTTGGACAGTGTGAAAAAATCCAAATGATACAATGAGTAAATAAAATATATTACACAAACTGATATTCGGGGAAAAAATTCCATGAGAAGATAAAAAGAAATAAAAACATTCATACTACTTTAAAATAATCTACCAATAATGTAATGCCTATATATATATATGTAGAAAAATTGATAACAACGATCCAAGTGGAAGGAGATTTTTATTGAGATCGACACTATAGCGTTTCGGTTCTACTGAATCATCATCAGTACCATGAGGGGTGATATTAGCAATTTTAAGACAACGATGGATGTTTAAAATGCAAAATACAAAAACCTTGGGAAATTTTGTATAATATGAAAAAGTTGGACGTTTAATTGGTGAAGATATATATACAATGGTCATGCAAAAATTTCTAAGCCTCACCAAGATTTTAGATTTGTTGTATATCGCTCACCCTCTTTATAATTTAGATATAATTAATAAAAACTAATTTAGATGTAGGATTGTGGTTTGGTTTGGTTTAGTTTGGTTTGGTTTCTTTGTCTAATGGTGTATCAACCTTTGTCGGTTATTTAATGCCAAAGCCATTTTTCTAGAAGAACAGTAGCGGTACTATTTAACCCATAACTGGGAGGATAAGGGGGTTCTTACTTTTCCCAAGGGTATTTGCCCGAAAGTGAACGTAATAGCGGGACTGGAATTCGAGGATCAAAAACATAACGTTTTTTTTAATTGTGTAATAATTTGAAATAATGTTTGATTCAACAAACTTTCTCTATTCTTCATTATATATATTACGATGAGCATACGATAAGTTTCCAAACATTTTTCGTATGGGCATTTAAAATTGTCGTAGACTCTTGAAAATTCACTATGTCATCTTATGAGGAGACTGAGCAATTTTTATAATTTCAGATTCAAATGAACAGCTACAGAAAGAAATTGGAATACACCCTACTAAAGCCTGATTGTCACAGCTGGTGAATTTCAAAAATGCAATATGACACTTTAGAAGAACGATATGCAATAAAATTTTGTTTTAAACTTGGAAAAATGCCACAGAAACGTATGGAATACTTCAGACTACTTTTGGACCATCTTGCATGAATTGAGCATCAGTTTTCGAGTGGCATAAGAGATTCAAGGAAGCCAGCGAGTCTGTGAGGGATGATGAGAGGTGTGGGAGGAGTAAGGAAGTCAATAGACCAGTTTGATTGGCCAGTGGATTAGGGTTAGGGTTACTATGTTGAGGTTTTAAGGGAATTCAGCAAGAGATTCATTGGGAAGAGGCCAGCACTCTTCAAATTGGGTCAATGGCATTTCCACTGGGACAATGCACCAGTCCATAACTTCATCCTTGTCAGAGACTATTTGACCAAGATGGGCATCAAGACACTTCCTCAGCCTCCCTAGAGTCCAACGTTGGTCCCTGTGACTTTTGGTTATTCCCTAAGCTCAGAGGCTGTCGTTATGAGACAACTGAGGAGATGAAAGAGGCTGTGACGAAGGTCATTGACACGCTCACACAAGAGGACTTCCATGGGGCCTTCCAGAGGTTGTTGGCAGGGTACAACAAGTGCATTGCAGCCGGAAGAGATTATTTCGAAGGGGACTAGAGTTTCATGCGTGTACTGTCAATAAAAGTGCCCATACGAAAAAAGTCTGGAAACTTATCGTATGCCCCCTCGTAAGTATATTTTAAAATCTTTAGAACTAAAACTATGTGTGGTTTCTAAATTATATTTGATTCAGGCATATAGTGCTAGTGGTGTAATGGTTATCGTCGTAGGAAATGGACACGGCGACACGAGTTCAAATCCTGGACGAGACTGATCGCATTTCACATAGCACTAATACCCTTGGGAAAGGTATGAATCCAATTATTCTCCCTCCAGCTATGGGCAAATAGTAGGGGAGACTAGGTTCTTCAGCCTTAGTGAGGCAACTAGTCTAGGAGAAGGAAAACTCTGAATTCAAACCTGTTTTAAACTCCGCTTAAAAATTGACCTCGTGTCATATCCTGCTCGAGCAGAGGGGTTGGGTAAATAAGGATTCAGGCATATTGGAAATAAACTTATTTGAAATGTCCGGAGTGTTCTGAATTATATTTTTTAATTTTATCTTTCCATTTATCTCCAGTTAAATTAATTCTAAATTGTTCTTCTGGGATGATTATATTCTGTTATATTAGACGAACCAGACATGCAGGACACTGCTGGAGAAGCAGGGACCAGCTCATAAGTGATATTCTCCTATGGACCCCCACATATGGCCGGGTAAAAGCAAGACGATCAGCACGAACATACATTCAGCAGCTAGGTGAGGATACGGGATGTAGCCCTGAAGACCAGCCAGGGGCGATGAACGACAGGGAGAAGTGGCGAGAGAGGGTCAGGGATATCCGTGCTGGCAGCCCGACATGATGATGATGATGATGATATTTTACATCAGAACAGATTTACATAGGAACGTTCAGGGAAAGTATAGAAAAAATTAAATAATTTTTTTCCATTAAAAAAATATTAAAGTGGAGATTTAAAAAAAAAAAAAAAAAAAAAAGATTAAAGAACATAAAATTTTTAAAAAATCGAATGAAAAATTAAATTTGACTTTTTGATTTTATTAAATTAAATTTCAAAAATAAACTTTAAAAAGTGGCTTAAAAAACATAGAATTTTAAAGTTGTGTCATGATTAAAACGTTGACATGCGGCATTATAGTAAGCGAGTTCGAATTCCTATCACGCGGTTATTTTTACTTTGGGAAAGGCTTGAACTCTTATCCTTCCTGCTCTGGGTTAAATAGTACCATTACTGTTCTAGAATGATGGTTTTGGCATTACATTACCATGAAAGGTTGATATGCCATTAAACAAACAAACCAAACCAATCCATTAAATTTGAAAACTTGAATAAAAAAATTGATTTAAAAAAATACAAGTTTTAAAACAGAAATTAAAAATCAAATTGACAGATGATTTTTTTTATCTTAATAAGGAATTATGTTAAAAAATATCAAACAAAAAAAAAAAATCAAAAATTTAAGAAAAAAAAAGCAAAGAAAAATTTTTTATAAAAAATGAAATAAAAAAAAAATAGATACATAAAATAAAATTTTATAAAAATTTAAAATGGAGAGTTTATTAACTAAGCTTTAATTTTTCAATCTTCGTAAGTTTTGTTTTTGTTCTTTCCTTTTTAGTGGCATATCAACCTTCGTGTGTTATTTACTACCAAATCCATCTTTATAGAAGATCAGTGGGACTATTTAACCCATTGCTAGACAGGGGATAAGAGGTTAATGCCTTTAGCAAGGGAATGGATTTAACCATTACACTACGGGGACACTCCCAAGTGAACTTAGTGTCTCATATATACTAGGGTGAGTCAAAAGTTCTGGAATATTTTGGTATCGGCCAGTTTGGGGAGCGTATATCTCATACCATTTTTTTTAAACACTCAGCATTATAAGGTACGGATCAAGGGTAAAGTGGAGTAATCCAGGGAAGGAGTAGCGCCCTCCCCTACACCTTGGTGTAGTAGCTATCGAAAAGGGAGCCTTCGGGTTAGCCTCGACTATGGTCGCCAACTTTACTTACTTATATCTCATAATCGAGACAGTTCAAGTAATGATAGGTTCCCCGCTGTTGTTAGTAGTCCGTAATAGTTGGTGCGCTGACACGTTGTGCATTGCATTACTCTATGCGTGATTTGAAAGTTGTACAGATCAACGTTCAACGTAGTCTAATTCGGTTACTCATGGTTTAGTTTGGTTTTATGGCATATCAACCATTGTTGGTTACTTAATGCCATATCCTGATTTTACATGTATATTAGATATATGGTTTGTAAACACATTTTGTTGATAGATTCAGTTAGATGATCAACCAGTTCTTTTTCTAACAATTCAATTTAGCAATTTAGCCACAAAAGTTAAATGGTTGCAAGTATTGCAATGTATAATTAACAATTCAATTAAACATCAGTCATTAGTTTACACACAGTTAAATGATAAAACGATTCTATTTCTAACAATTCAATTTTGCATAAGTCAACAAAGTTAAATGGCTCTAAATATTGCTATGTATTATTAGCAATTCAATTAAACAGCAGTCATTTGTTTACACACTGTTAAATGTAAAAACAGTTCTATTTCAAACAATTCAATTTAGCAGTAGTCATTTATTTGCGCTCAGTTTAAATGTCAAACAGTTCTATTTGACCCATAGATAGGACCCTATCAAGTGCTACCGCTCCGAGCCAGAGTGGAAGTGGGAGTACTGGCAATGAAGGGGTACTCCGCATTCCCCAAAGCTCCAACATTACTGAAGCCTCACCATCAGATTATTTAGTGTTATATCCTGAGATACAGCTGGTGTATTCTACAACTCCAACCGGGTAACTGGGTCATAAAACTACAGAACCAACCAAAAAGGCGCAGATGATCACAGCATAGTACAGTGTAACCCGGATATAAGAGAGATTTCTCTGGTCCAAAATTAGAGCCTGTGTTACCTAAACAAAATAGACTAAACCCTGATATAAGATACTTCGTCTCCGGTCCCGATAACTCTCTTATATCCGGGTTACACTGTAACAAGATGTGTTATATAGCCGTAGTGGAGGTGCCCGTGGTGTAATGGTTATCGTCGTAGGAAATGGACACGACGACACGAGTTCAAATCCTGGACTAGACTGATTGCAATTCACATAGCACTAATCCTCATGGGAAAGGTATGAATCCAATTATTCTCCATCCAGCTATGGGTAAATAGTTGGGCAGACTGGGTTTTTCAGCCTTGGTGAAGGCAACTAGTCTAGGTGAAGGAAAAACTCTGAATTCAAACCTGTAAAACTCCGCTTAAAAATTGACCTTGTGTCATATCCTGTCCGAGCGGAGGGTTTGGTAAATATATATATAGCCGTAATACAATACAGGCAAATGCAGGCGGTAACAGGCGGACTCAAATACACAGGCGACTTCGTTGTTCAGGTACGAACGCATTTATTAACTTCTGACTTCGGTTCTTCGACACGAGGAGAGAGACAATTCTTAAAGGTCTTTCATAATCATACTACGCTAACAACATCTTTCAATAGCTGAAATCTAACTCTATGCCCCAATGGCAGGAACTCAACTATCATCTTGCATGGTCTAACAACTTCTCAACATTATGGTCGGACTCAACTTCTCAACACCATGGTCGGAACTCAACTTCTACACACTATGGTCGGAACTCAACTAAATCTTTTTCAAAATCTTCCAAATTCTCAGCCTATCTCTACTAAGCAAGACGTCATCCACTCTCCAGACCCATTTCCTGTCTGGGGTTTATTATGACAATGGTGATTGTCATATCCTTTGTGCACGATCGTAAAATGCACCAACTGACTACACACCTGAACACTTAACCCGAATAGTTCAAAGCCCAGCCAAATTGAATGATAAAATATAATTAATGAAAAATGATTAAAATAAAAAAAAATCATTCCTTAATTATATGACAGATGGTTAAAGATATTTTGCCAATTAATCAAGGTTAGGTAGAACTACAACCGTGAAATCTGGTGCGTAACAGTTGGAGAGTATCAGGCGAGTTTGGTTCTTCACAGAGTGGTATGTCACGTCAACGGCATCGGTAAAAATATCTGAAGCTCACATACGAGTAAATAATGCAAAACTTTTGACTCATCTTTGTATATACGAGGATTATTCAATAGATACGGTGAAATATTGCCAAAGGAATTGGCAGTAGGAATCACTGTTTACAACTGTACCTTTTTCAAGGAAATCAATAGTCATGGGTACTTTCATGTCCCCTAAGATTCTCAGCATGACCTTCTTTACTGACCGCTGCGCCCATAGCTTTTCTTTACCTGGTTTTCTGTGTGTTTACACTCCATCAACTGTCTTTTTGACTCAGGCCCTTGTTTTGTTCATTTGAAAAAACTTAATTACACTAGCACTTTGCAGACACTGGATGCAGCTTAGATGACTTGACAAAACCAATGACTAATTACACACATACACACACCTATATATATATATATATATATATATATATATATATATATTTCATTGAACAGTATAGACATCTTTTTTCTACACATTTTTGTATATGTCCTTTCTCGTTGCCGAATTGATTTTATACTATCTTAAGCTTCCGCTGCTACTGATAGAAACGAATAAAACGCTACAGCAACGCACCGGTATAAATAACAAACATTTACAAAGCAGTTATGTGCATACAAAGACACCCCTTATGATTGGGCAGAAGGTACTTGGGTAACAATTAGTTATGGAGGCTTCATCAGCCAATCCCTGCCGGATGCTATAAAATCAATGCGGCAACTCGAAAGGACATATACAAAAATGCGTAGACAAAAGATGTCTGTATTGTTCAATGTAATATGCATTAATGAAGAGATCCTGCCCAAAACACACACACACACACATATATATATATATTCCTGTACCCATAATTTAATCATAGATGTATATATATATATATATATCATTCAAAATCATTACCTAGTCGGGCTAATATCATGGATTACCTTAACTCTCCTCTCTTACTATCCGTCCCTGTCCGCTATATATATATATATATATATATATATATATATATATATAATGCGTAAATACATGTATGTATCTGATACAAATATACTTCTTCAGAGTGCTGGAGCTTTGGGGAATGCAGAGTACCCCTTCATTGCCATTGCTCCCAAGTCCACTCTGACCCGGAATGGTAGTACCTGATAGGGCCCTAATCTATGAGTTAAATAGAACTAAACTAAATACTTATGCTAAACTGAATTGTTTGAATTAGAACTGTTTGACTAGACTGAATGGCTTGAAGCAGAAATGTTTTTGACAATTAAACTGTACTTACATTTAAACTGCGTGCTTATGCTAAATCGAATTGTTTTAAATGGAACTGTTTTTGACATTGAAACTCTACTTACACTAAACTGAATTGTTATATATAGAACTGTTTTGACATTTAACTGTGTGTAAACAAAATATGTGCTTATATTAAACTGAATTAGCTGAATTAGAACTGTTTGAATAAATTGAATATCTAGAAATAGAAATGTTTTTGACAATTAAACTATGTACTCATGCTAAACTGAATTGTTTGAAATAGAACTGATTATTTGCATAAAAATGGATTTGGCGTTAAATAACCTACAAAGCTTGATAGGTTATAAAACCCAACCAACCAACTTCTTCAGGGTGACTTGTTCTTGATTTAAACCCACACTACTCCTAATATATTTATCACGTGACCTCTTTCAGCCACGTTGTTTGAATCTATTTTTAGATTCAAGCCACTTGGTGTCCAGCTGATGTTTATCTGTGGTTGAGTGTTTTCTAATCTGACCCAGCCGTGAAACCATGCAGGCATCATCACTATTCTCTCTTTATCTTCTGTAGTGACGCCCAGAGCGTCTACTGCCCGCCCCCAGACGCCATGACCATCGTCGTCGGTAAGTGAAAGGAAGTAGTTTCTTTTTTTGACTTTAAACACTAAAGAGTTCAAGATTTCAGGTTTGAAGAACGCATTCTTAAACTCTTTGACACTTGGACTTGAGTTAATGCGTGGGAGGAGAGAAAGAGAATAAGAGTCAGAGTGAGAGAGAGAAGGGGGATATAAGGAAAGAAAAGGGGAGGGAAATAGCGGAAAGAGAAAGTGAGAAAATGTGAAGAGAAAGACGACACGAGAAAGAATCGAGAAAAAGAGAGGGAAAGACCGAACAAATCTGAGAGAGAAAGAGATAGCAGTAAAGAAGAAAAGAAAGAAACTAAGAGAGAGAAGGAAAAGAGAGAAAAATAGCAAAAAGAAAAAAAAAGCAAGAAAGAAAGAAAGAAAGAAAGAAAGAAAGAAGAATGACCGAGGAAAAAGGAGGAAAAAGCAGAAAGAAAAAAAAAAAGGGAAAGAAAGAAAATTAAGGAAGAAATAAAAACGAAAGAAAAAAAAAAAGAAAAAGTAAGGAAAAAGAAAGAAAGAAAGAATATTGGCAGAGGAAGAAAGGAGGAAAAAGTGGAAAGAAAGAAAGAAAGAAAAATTGATTCAGAAATAAACAAACAGAAATTGAGAGAGAGAGAGAGAGAGAGAGGGGGGGGGGGTTGTGTGTGTGTGTGTGTGTGTGTGTGTGAGTAAAAGATATAATAAGTAAGAGAAATTCAAGAGATACTTTTTGTTTCCTTTGTCATTTTTTTTCTTAATTTCCTGCCGGGTCACTATTGGGCAATAATAAGAGGAATCGCTAAAAAAGAAAAGAAAAAAAGAGAAAGGAATGGACACATCTCTTGTCATTGGGGCCACTGTCAAAAATAAATTAATAATTAAATGAATAAAATTCGGCTGCCACTTGCACTCTGGTAGCCGATAAGGTATAAATATGTAAACAAACGAACGCTGCTGCTGCTGTTGCTACATAATACTTTATAATTCCCTAGCCGACGTGGTACGCTTGTTGGTCGAGCGATCTGACACTAAGTCTAACGTGAAGTTGGTCGGGTTTCGATCCCAGCTTCAAGCGTCCTACGTGTCTAGCCACACTTAAGAGTTGTGATACAACGAAACAGTCTGTGTGGATGACAATATATATATATATATATATATATATATATATATGGAGGTGCCCGTGGTGTATTGGATATCGTCGTAGGAAATGTACAAGGCGACACGAGTTCAAATCCTGGACGAGACTGATTGCATTTCACATTGCACTAATACCCTTGGGAAAGGTATGAATCCAATTATTTATGGGTAAAATAGTAGGGCAGACTAGGTTCTTCAGCCTTGGTGGGGCAACTAGTCTAGGAGAAGGAAAACTCTGAATTGAAACCTGTTAAACCCTGCTTAAAAAATTGACCTTGTGTCATATCCTGCCCTAGCGGAGGGGTTAGGTAAATATGTATATATATACTCCCCTGCCTGCACCTAAATAAACCCCTTTCTTACAGTAATCAAAATAAAGGGTAGTTTGCAGAAATTAATTTGCGTATGTATGACGACACCCCCACCTTGTAGGGGTAAAGGGGAGTATTGCACAAATAGAGAGATCCCTTAAGAACAGCCGATATGAAACTTGTCGGTTAAGATCAAACTCAATAAATTTCTCGCATGTTTACAACAATACTTCAATTGATTGATTTTAACGGCATATCAACTCATCATGGGGTATTTTATAGCTCAGTATCCAGGAATTGTATTCATTGTGCGTTTATGATTACAGTTTTCGTGTAATGGAGCTGATTGTGGTTAGCGTGGGTCGGAAATGGACACGGCGACACGAGTTCAAATTCTGGACGAGACTGATTGCATTTCACATAGCACTAATATCCTTGGGAAAGGTATGAATCCAATTATTCTCCCTCCGGCTATGGGTAAATAGTTGGGCAGACTGGGTTCTTCAACCTTGGTGAGGTAACCAGTCTAGGAGAAGGAAAACTCCGACTTAAAATCTGTTAAATTTTGCTTAAAAATCGACCCAGTGTCATATCCTGCCCGTGCGGAAGGGTTGGGTAAATATATACATTTTTCTTGGAATTGTTTCTTAAGAGTTTTTTTTTTTTTTTTTTTTTTTGAACAGTGATATATCAAGTTTTCTAAAATAATTTTATGGTTGATTGGGAGGGTAATGAGTTTTATGACGTATCGACCCTTGAAGGCCATTTATTGCTAAATCCTGTTTATATATATATATATATATATATATATATATATATATATATAAGGCAAGACACCAGCAGATGTAGGCAAAAGCAAGACACCATTGGATGTATGCAAAGACAAGACACTACCAGAATTTTGCTTGGAAAAGACAGTAGACACTATCAGATTTGTGCAAATACAAAACACTACAAGATAAAGAATAAACACTGCCAGGAGTGGGGAAAAATACACTACGAAATGAGCAAAGACAAGACACCCCCACATTAGTGCAAAGACATGTCACCAGGCAAAGACAAGATACTACAAGATGTGTGCAAAGACATGACACTAAAATATATGGAAAAAGATAAGACACTACCAGATGTGGGAAAAGACAAGACACCACCAGATGTGTGCAATGCTAGGAGACCACTAGATGTGTGCAAAGACAAGTCACCAGGCAAAGACAAAACACCATCAGATAGGTGCAAAGACAAGGCACCTCAAGATGCACGCAGAGAAAACACCAGGCAAAGGCATGACACCACCAAATGTGTGCAAAGAAAAAACATCACCATATGTTTGCAAAGAAAAAACATCACCATATTTTTGCAAAGATACCACAAGATGAACGCCAAGACCAGTCACCAAGCAAAGACTAGGCACCACCAGATGTGTGCAAAGGCGAAACACTACCAGATGTGGGTAGAGACAAGACACCACCAAATGTGTGCGAAGACTAGACACCACCAGATGTACGTAATGACAAGACACTACTAGATGTATGTAGAAGCAGGACACTACCAAATTAGTGCAAGACACCCGGCCTAAGATGTACGCAAAGACAAAACACCAACCAAAGACAAGACACCACCAGATGTGTGCAAAGACTAGACGCCACCAGATGTACACAATGACAAGACACTACCAGATATATGTAAAGACAGGATATAACCAAATTTGTGAAAGACACCAGGGTCAAGATGTTCCCAAAGACTAAACACCAAACAAAGACATGACACCACCAGATCTATGTAAAACAAGATACCACCAGATGTGGACAAAGACAAGACGTTACAAAACGTGTGTAAAGACGAGACACCACCGAATGTGTGCAAAGACAAGACACTTCCACTGGAATTGTACACGAAAAATTACTTAAGAAATAACCAAATACTGGATATAAAGAAAAAGTTTTCGGAAAAAATGTTGTCAGATAAAAACAGAAGTTCCCATCCATTTCAGCTCGTGTGGCCACGAAATTTAACACAGGATGTCCTGATGCCACGATCTCAAAAGGACTTACATTTTTTAAACTGGTAAAATCACAAAGTAACAATCATAATCTATCAATGAGACATTCTGTTGTTGAAATCAAAAGATTTGATATCAGAGTTACGCAAATATCTTCACGGACTTTCTCGAAACCTATGTATGGCACTAGACCTTGTTGTCTAGTTCAAGCCATAACCCGGCATACGTGCCCGGACCCACATTTGGGTTCGTGAAACTGCTTGCCTCATCAGGCTCACATTGCACCAAGTGAGCCGATGAGCAGCATCAACCAGCAGGGTTCGAGTCTCGGCTCGTGCCCGACCTTCCCCTCCTCTTTATCCCCACTTTAATCGGCCTTCAGGCTTTTGACCTTGTGTCAAGTCATGTCTGGTGGGAGGCAGCGACAAATAAACAGAGTCACGCAAAGATCACACCAGAAAAGTAAAAAATTAACCTATTACTGTGAATTAGGGCTGTTATATACGCTGACTACATATCTGAAAAGGAATAAGATCCCGCCCCCGGCTAACGTGTACCTTCGATATGATACTAGACGATCTGATGGTGTGGCTCCACTTCTGGATCTTTGGGAAAAGTGGAGTACCTCTTTATTGCCAGTACTCCCAGGCCCACACTGATCAGAAGTGGTAGCACTTGATAGGGTTCTATCAATGGGCCAAATAGAACAGTTAAACCATTTAACTGTGTGCAAACAAATCACTGATGTTAAATTGAATTCTTTGGGTTAGTGTTACATATTAATACTAAAAACCATCTGTGTACAAACAAATGAGTAATTTTGAATAGAATTATTAGTGTTAGATAGCAATACTTGAAACCATTTAACAGAGGGCAAACGAATGAGCTTGGGTAAAATTTGGCATTAAAAAACCTACACGGGTTGATGTGCCATTAAACCAAACCAAATTTACCAATAATCCCTGGAAATATATCTTTCGGAAAATGTTCAAATAGATTGTTATTGCGAAGAGGAAGTTGGTTTTACATATAATCTATACACACACGGAGACATTTGTACGCAAAATTCTCATATCTATCTATCTATCTATCTATCTATCTATTGCCCAGTCGGTTGGGGCTGTAGAATACACCGACTGCTTCTCTGTAGAGGGGTAAGACCCCCACCCCTAACGAGTGTCCTGTATATGACACTAAACAATCTGATGGTGAGGTTCCAGCAGTGCTGGAGCTTTAGGGAATGTGGAGTACCCCTTCATTGCCATTGCTCCCAGGTCCACTCTGTCCCGGAGTGGTAGCACCTGATAGGGCCTTATCTATGGGTTAAATAGAACTAACAGCATACTTATGCTAAAATGAATTGTTTGAGTAAACTGAATAGCTTGAAATAGAAATGATTTTGACAATTAAACCGTACTTACATTTAAACTGCGTGCTTAACTGAATTATTTGAAATGGAACTGTTTTTGACATTAGAACTGTATTTCCACTTGACTGAATTATTACATATAACTGCTTGAATAGTTTGAAATGGAAATGTTTTTGACAATTAAACTGCGTACTTATGCTAAACTGAATTGTTTTAAATAGAACAGATTATTTACATAAAAATGGATTTGGCATTAAATAACCTACAATGGTTGATATGGCATAAAACCCAACCCCACCAACCAACATCTATATATATATATATATATATATACAGACATACACGGATTCATTCGGAACCGCTCACGTACGTATTCACAAAGAACAACACACACACACACACACACACACACACACACATAAATACATACATACGTATAAACAGAAATATACGCGCACATATACGACCGTATTCACAAATACAGTCTCACACACAACCACCCACATACACACATACATACATACGCGCACATATAAAAGCACTCTCAAGCGTACACACATACGCACACCCTCTTACACACACGTACACACCCACGCAAATGTATACATACATATACAAACATACGCACGTACATACACACATACGCAATACGTACACGAACACACATACACTCATACATACACACATACACATACAAATATATGTATATACACATACATGCGTACACTCACATACATAACTGCATACACATATACTCACACATACATACACACATACACATACAAATACACACATATATATACATACATACACACATACACACGCAAATACACACATATATATATATACACATACACACGCAAATACACACATATATATACACACATACACACATACACACGCAAATACATACACACGTACACACGCAAATACACACATATATATACACACATACACACGCAAATATACACACATACACACATACACATGCAAATACACACATATATATATACATACACACATACACACGCAAATACACACATATACTCACACATACATACACACATACACACGCAAATACATACATATATATACACATATACACACATACACACGCAAATACATACATATATATACACACATAGACACGCAAATACACACATATATATCCACACATACACACATACATACGCAAATATACATACATACACACATAGACACGCAAATACACACATACACACATAGACACGCAAATACACACATATATATACACACATACACACATACTCACGCAAATATACACACATACACACATACACACGCAAATACACACATATATATACACACATACACACATATATATACACATATACACACATACACACGCAAATACACACATATACATACACACATACACACGCAAATATACACACATACACACATACACACATACACACGCAAATATGCATGCATACACACATACACACGCAAATACACACATATATATATACATACACACATACACACGCAAATACACACATATACTCACACATACACACACACATACACACGCAAATACACACATATATATACACGCATACACACATACACACGCAAATACACACATATATATACACACATACACACATACACACGCAAATACACATATATATACATACATACACACATAAATACATACACACGCAAATACACACATATATATATATATATATATACATACACACATAGATGCATACACACGCAAATACATACACGTATACAAAGATACGAACACACATATATACATACGTAAGTACATATACGAATTCATACATACACTCACACACGTACCTGCATACACATGCACACACAAATACACGTACAGACATGCACACATACATATACACACATACGTATCGGCATATACATGCACTCACACATACGTATACATATATATATACAAATACACATACACACACATACACATGCAATCATGTATGTACCGGCAAACACATACACTCTCAGACATACACACAAATACGCATACACACACTTACACACATATACGCTTCTACTCATATACGTATATGCATATACATACACACACATATACATACACGCACACACATATATATATATATATATATGTGTGTGTGAGTGTGTGTGTGCACGCGCGTGTGTGTATGTGTGTCTGTAGGTGTTGGGAGGGCAGGGAACCCATTCAAAAACATGCCCCGCCTGCACACAGAAGAAAAAGTAGCCCCCTAACCTGAATACATTAAGCTTTCATTCTGCCATACACTGACCCCATCACGTCCTCGGCAGGAGTAGGAGCTTTTTTTATATATTTTTTCTTTTCACCGTCAGTTTCTATTGATAGATGAGATCTGCGGCTCAACGAAGCAACAGTTGTCCCAATGACTAGCAGGCGTTTGAGAGCAGGTCAGTAGGTTGATATACTGAAGTAGGGGGCACTTCGCCTTGTATAATGGTTTGGTTTGGTTTGGTTTTATGGCATATTAACCATTGTAGGTTATTTAATGCCAAATCCTCTTTATATATATATATTAAATATATAGGATTTGGTTTGGTTGGATTTTATGGCATATCAACCATTGTAGGTTATTTAAAGCCAAATCATCTTTGTACATATATATTAAATATATATGAATTGGTTGGGTTGGGTTTTATGGCATATCAACCATTGTAGGTTATTTAATGCCAAATCTTCTTTATACATATGTATTAAATATATATGAATTGGTTGGGTTGGGTTTTATGGCATATCAACCATTGAAGGTTATTTAATGCCAAATCCTCTTTATATATATATATATATATATATATGATTTAGTTCGGTTGGGTTTTATGGTATATCAACCATTGTAGGTTATTTAATGCCTAATCCATTTTTATACAAATAAACAGTTTTATTTCCACCAATTCAGATTAACATTAGTACACAGTTTAAACGTCAAAAACAGTTCTATTTCAAACAATTCACCATATAAACATACTTCTATATCCTTGCCCTTGGGGTCATAACAATCACGCAGATGCGTATTTCTAATCCTCTTGGGAAGACGTGGCCCTGGAGGTGACCGTGTCTTCTGTAAAGAGTACGGATGTAATTTACAAGACACATTCAGGTCAATTAGCCGCGCAATTACCATAACTAGTTAATTTGGCGTCACTTGTGTGCGATATCGACTGTTGGCTCCGTTGAAGAGTTTAGGCTTTGCAATCTGTGGTCGCTCGTTCGATCTCCAGTGGTAGGGATCACGATATACACTGCTGATGAGACCTAATAAGGTCGAAACAGTTGTCCAGTATTTCCGTATGTCGCGCGTAAGTGTTCGCTGGATTTTCTGGCCATGATAATTCAAATCAGAATATAATTCCTCTACTTAAAAAAAGAAAAATATGCATTTAAACAGTTCAGTTTAGCATAAGTACACAGTTTAGTTCTATTTGACCCATAGATAGGACCCTTTCAGATGCTACCACTATGGGGCAGAGTGCACTTGGGAGCGATGGCAAAAAATCGGTACTCCGCATTCCCCAAAGCTCCAGCATTACTCCGTTAAATTGTTTAGTGTCATATCCAGGACACTAGTTGAGGGAGTTTTACCCCTCTGCAGAGGTGCAGTCGGTGTATTTTCTAGCCCCAGCCGACTAGACCCATAGTGCAAGCTTGATTAGGAAGCCGTTACTTGTTAGTTCGTGTCTGACTGGGTGCCCCAAACATCCGGCCTGGTGCTACATCTAAGGAAGGCTTAGTAGGTAAGTATAATTGAAGTGGCCCTTCTTTCAACTTGAGGCTTCCAGCGTTCTCTTGTCGACATTTTCAGGTTTTCGATCGAAATGTTACGATTTTTCGCCTACATACACGCATATACGAATACACACGTACACATTCACACGCTCACACCAAAACCCAGGCTTACACTCACATACATACATACATACATACATACGCATACACATATGCATATGCCATACACGCATATAGACACATACACATTCATACACGTACACACAAATAACACATGCACATACATGGTTTGGTTTGGTTTGTTTGGTTTTATGGCATATCAAACTTTGTAGTTTATTTAACGCCAAATCCATTTTTATGTAAATAATCTGTTCTATTGAAAACAGTTCAGTTTAGCATAAGTACACAGTTTAATTGTCAAAAACATTTCCATTTCAAACTATTCAAGCAGTTATACGTAACAATTCAGTTAAGTGTAAATACAGTTTTAATGTCGAAAAACAGTTCTATTTGAAATAATTCAGTTAAGCATAAGCTCGCAGTTTAAGTGTAAGTACGGTTCAATTGTCAAAAACGTTTCTACTTCAAGCTATTCAGTTTACTCAATTCATTTTAGCATAAGTATGCTGTTAGTTCTATTTAACCCATAGATAGAGCCCTGTCAGGTGCTACCGCTCCGGGCCAGAGTGGACCTGGGAGCGATGACAATGAAGGGGTACTCCGCATTCCCCAAAGCTCCAGCACTGCTGGAACCTCACCATCAGATTGTTTAGTGTCATATCTAGGACACTTGTTGGGGTGGGGTCTTATCCCTCTGCAGAGAAGCAGTCGGTGTATTCTACAGCCTTCGCAGCCGACTGGGCAAGCACATAGATGCATACGCACATACAGATACACGCACCACACACGCACATACGCATACTCACCCATACAAACACGTGCATACACATACATACGCACACATACACATGCATACAGATACAAACACAGTCACACACTCATACATACACTTAAACACAAATAACACATCCACATACACACATATGCACATACATACACATGCATACACGTACGTACTCACAGACAATCAGATACACATACACATATATTATCACACACGCATATACACGCACAGACACATGCACATACACATGCTCACCCACGCAAACACGCGTTCAAATCCAAGAAAGGGCTTTTAGGGTTACCCTTCATTTTCATGCCCTTGAGAAAGGCATGAATCCATCTGTTTTGCACCCCGGCTATGACAGACTGGGACCTTAAGCTTTACTAAGGAAACAAATTTGGGAGAAGGAAAACCTTGAAATCAAAACCAAATCTATTCTGCTTTAAGATTGATCTTGTGTCACATCCGGTTCGTAGCGAAGGGGTTGGGTAAGCTCTGCTTCTCTTTCTCTCCCCCTTTCGCTCTCTCTCTCTCTCTCTCTCTATATATATATATATATATATATATATACTTATGTATATACATACCTGGGTTCAATCCCAGGTTGAGTCATACTAAAGACTCCAAAAATGGTACTTGATGCCTTCTTGTTTAACACTCAGCATTATATGGTACGGATCAAGAGTAAGTAGAGCAATCCAGGGAAAGAGGTAGAACCCTCTCCTACACCTTGGTGTAGAAGCTATCGAAAAAGGAGCCTTTGGGTCACCCGCCACTACGCTCGCCAACTTTCCTTTATGTATAAAATATTATTCAATCCAATAAATCCGGAATAGGGAATAATTCCAATCAGGACAAATAAAAAACAGAAAATTAAATTCAAATATTCCTGGTAAAGAGTTCAATGCAAATAAAATCCACAGAGCGAATAATCCCCCCCCAAATAAAAACAAAGCAAAAAACAACAATCGGTCACATTAGGATAATAAATTTATTTCCATCCTGTTAAAAGCATTGATATGAATCAATGCTCTAAGAATTAAGAGGACTTCATCAGATCAAATACGAAATGTAAATAAAATAAATTTTACACATTTACAACCAGACAAAAAAGAAAAAAAATCTATTACGTAAGTATATAAGAACAGGAATGTTTTCTAACAGAAATACAAAGACGAAAAGATAATATCAAAGTGCACAGTTAAATCCTATCAACTCCCTCACCATATATATATATATATATATAGTTATCGTCGTAGCAATTAAATTCGGTGACCAGAGTTCAAATCCCGGGAAAGGCATACATCCATCCCCCATACAGTGATGGGTGAATGGTAAGGTATATTGAGTATGGCAACTCATCGAGGAGAAGGAAAACTTTGAATTCAAACCTGGTAAACTCCACTGAAAAAACTGACCTTGTGCCGCATCCCAGTGGTTGTTGAGTTTGATTATATATATCTATATATCTATATATCTACGCGGGGCATACGATAAGTTTCCAGACTTTTTTCGTATCGGCACTTTTATTGATAGTACACTCATGAAACACTAGTCTCCTTCGAAGTAATCTCCGCCGGTTGAAATACACTTGTTGTACCGTTCCAACAACTTCTAGTGGACCCCATGGAAGTCCTCTTGTGTGAGCGTGTCAATGACCTTCGTCACAGCCTCTTTCATCTCCTCAATTGTCTCATAATGACAGCCTCTGAGCTTAGGGAATGACCAAAAGTCACTGGGAGCAAGGTCTGGACGAGGAACTGTCTTGATGCCCATCTTGGTCAAATAGTCTGGGACAAGGATGTAGTTGTGGATTGGATTCCCTTAAAACCTCAACATAGTAACCCTGAGCCAAACCCTAACCCTCTGGCCTATCACCCCTGGTCTATTGACTTCCTTACTCCTCCCACACCTCTCATCATCCCTCACAGACTCGCTGGCTTCCTTGAATCTCTTATGCCACATAAAAACAGATACTCGATTCATGCAAAATGGTCCAAAAGCAGTCTGAAGCATTCCATACGTTTCTGTGGCATCAGTTTTTCCAAGTTTAAAACAGAATTTTATTGCATATCGTTCTTTTAAAGTCCAGATTGCATTTTTGAAATTCACCAGCTGTGACAATCAGGCTTTAGTAGGGTGTATTCCAATTGCTGCTGTAGCTGTTCATTTGAACCTGAAATCATAAAAATTAATCAGTCATCTGATAACATGTATAGCAATAACATAGTGAATTTTCAAGAGTCTAGGATAATTTTAAATGCCCATACCAAAAAGGCTGGAAACTTATTGAAGGCGCCTCCTATATATATATATATATATATATATATATATATATATATATATATATATATATATATGAAACATAACAAAAAGTAATTAGACAAGTAGGGATATTACTTTTACGTAGTTTGTTTTTTAGGGTTCTCAACATTATTAAGAGAAAGATAAATTCAGAAAAACAAAAGAAGCTTTTATTGAAAATTTTTTTTAAATTTTTGTTTAAGTTTAAAACCATTTTTAAAAATTATCTTTAGAGGAGTATACATGCTATACGAAAAGTGACGCAAATTTTAATGTGATCGTAACTGCTTCATCAGTATATATATGTACATATATATATCGGGGGGGGGGTTCAAACTCCAGAACTCAAAAGGCCATTACATCTTGTGGGAGAGCTACGGGGACCCAAAAATGAATATGTGAGGTCTAGTTTCCACTAGTTATCTTCCTAATCTAATAACACAGATGATTGGCTGGTTTTTTTCGGTTTCTTTGTTTAATGGCATATCAACCTTTGTAGGTTATTTTTTGACAATGCCATCCTTCCAGTAGAACTGCAGTGATGTAATTAAACCCATAGTTGGGAAGATAGGGGGGGTTCATGCCTTTCCAAAATGTATTTGTCCGAAAGTGAACGTAATAGCCCGACTGGGGTTCGAACTCGCTTCACTCCAATTCCGCAGTCCATCGCTTCAACTTTTACACCACGAGGACACCCACGTTCTTCTTCTTCTTCTTCTTCTTCAAAATAAATCCACATATGACATATGTCAATTAGTACAAAATGTAGAGAATTAATTTTCTGTTTTTACTTGAGAAAAATTCCCTTTTTTCCTTCATTTTATTAAATTTTGTTGCTAAATTGCCATAAATTGTAATATAAATATTTCTAACCGAGAAAAAAAAATCCAAATTCTATTCTCATTTAGAGAAATAGCAGATAAAATTTCTGTTTTTTTTTTTAACAACCTGCTCTCAAATATTTTCTATGATTTTCTATATATTTTTTATCTGTCATCTCAGGTACACTTTCCCCATGCCAATATAAAGAGACAAATCTATCTGTTTTTTCGTTAATAGCAAAACAAATTTCTACATGTTCTCTTGTGCGTATTAGTTGTCTGTCATCTCAAGTTCACACCCTCAACAGCAATATGATTTGTCAAATCTTCCCCTTCTCACGTTATTAATCAAAAAATTCTCATTTTCTGTTCTGTGAGATAATTTTTTATAATCTCTGTTATCCCTCCACCAAGATAATCCTCTGAAAGTAGCTGGTAGAGATTTCACAAACGTTCTTATTAAGATCTTTATGTTTTTTTTTAAATGGATATAAAATTGGATTATTTCTGCTTTTCAGCTTTTGATGTGGGGAAGTGTAAGCGATTGAAATATTAAATAGCATTATACTCTTCTTTAGGGATAGATATGGTCGGGGCGAGAAAGAATTATCAAATTTTAGGAAAATATTTATCACGAAAATTACTCTGCTGCGTGCCGATGGTTTTAGATTAATGTTTAGACATATATTTTTCTAGTTATAAATTTTTTACTGGCAAATACACCCAACCAAGCCGAAACATACTGGCAAATACACCCGACCAAGCCGAAACACTACTGCATAGTTTGGAACGAGCAGCCGCAGGCATAGGCCTCTATGTCATTGCACACAAAACGGAATATATGTGCTAAAATCAAACGGGGGACATCTTCACTCTAGACGGAACCCCTCTTAAACTCGTTGACAAATTCACTTACCTACGTAGCAGCGTCGAATCAACCGAAAAGCACATCGACCCAAGGTTAACGAAAGCATGGACAGCTATCAATAGGCTATCGATTATATGGAAATCAGACCTAACCGATAAAATGAAACGCAGTTTCTTCCAGGCAGCGGCCACATCGATACTGCTATACGGGTGCACTACATGGACGCTAACAAAACGGCTGGAGAAGAAGCTAGACGGCAATTACACAAGAATGCTGCTAGCAATCTTGAACAAGTCCTGGCGGCAACATCCCACAAGTCACCAACTGTACGGCCACCTGCCTCCTATCACGAAAACTATTCAAGTTAGACGAACCAGACATGCAGGACACTGCTGGAGAAGCAGGGACGAACTCATAAGAGATGTACTCTTATGGACCCCCACACATGGCCGTGCAAAAGCAGGACGACCAGCACGAACATACATTCAGCAGCTATGTGAGGATACGGGATGTTGTCCTGAAGACCTGCCTAGGGCGATGAACGATAGGGAGGAGTGGCGAGAGAGGGTCAGGGATATCCGTGCTACCAGCGCGACATGATGATGATAAATTTTTACTCTGTTGAATTTGAAGTATGAAGCAAGCGGATGTTCCTTAATTTTCCCAAATGAAGTTGATACTAATTATTACATGAATTGGAAGGGTTACTTTTATATATAAATCTTTTTTTTCCAAGTTTGGTTTGAATGTGAAAAGGTTACTTAAATATATTTTCTTGTCTGATCTGAATAAGTCCTAATATTTTTTAGAACATTGATTTATATCAATGCTTTTTAACAGGATGGAAATAAATTTATTATCTAAATGTGAAGAGAACCTCACTCATGAGTTTGTCCTTCCTCCTCCAGCAGTCGATAGAGTGGAAACGCATTGACTCTCCTGTAAAGAAAAAGTTCTAGGTGAAGCGGTCAGTAAATAAGGTCATGCTAAGTCTTCTGGGACATGAAAGGACTCATTACTATTGATTGCATCGGAAAAGATGCAACAGTGTTTCTAATGGCTACCTCCTGAGGCAAGATTGTCGTTATTTATTAAATGATTCTCGTATATATATATATATATATATATATATACGAGGATCATTAAATAAGTTCCCAGACTTTTTTCGTATCGGCACTTTTATTGATAGTACACACACGAAACTCTTCTCTCCTTCGAAGTAATCTCCCCGGCTGCAATGCACAACTTCTAGAAGGCCCCATGGAAGTCCTCTAGTGTGAGCGTGTCAATGACCTTCGTCACAGCCGCTTTCATCTCCTCAATTGTCTCTTAACGACAGCCTCTGAGCTTAGGGAATAACCGAAAGTCACAGGGAGCAAAGTCTGGACAACAGGGAGGCTGAGGAACTGTCTTGATGCCCATCTTGGTCAAATAGTCTGGGACAAGGATGGAGTTGTGGACTGGTGCATTGTGCTGGTGGAAATGCCACTGACCCGATTTGAAGAGTATATCTTCTTCCCTAGGATTCTCTTCCTGAACTCCCTTAAAACCTCAACGTAGTAGCCCTAACCCTAACCGTTTGGCCAATCAACTCTGATGTATTGATTTCCTTACTCCTACTACACATCTCATCATCCCTGACAGACTCCTGCCTTCCTTGAATCTCTTATGCCACTTAAAAACTGATGCTCGATTCATGCAGGATGCTCCGAAAGCAGTCTGAAGCATTCCATACGTTTCTGTGACATTTTTTTCCAAGTTTAAAACAGAATTTTATTGCATATTGTTCTTCTAAATGTCCTCACGTCCAGATTGCATTTTTGAAATTCACCAGCTTTGACGATCAGGCTTTAGTAGGGTGTATTCGAATTCCTGCTGTAACTGTTCATTTGAACCTGAAATCATAAAATTAATCAGTCATCTCATAAGATGTATAGCAATAACATAGTGAATTTTCAAGAGTCTCCGACAATTTTAAATGCCTGTACAAAAAAAGTCTGAAAACTTATTGAAGGCACGTATATATATATAATTCGGTGAGAATTTTTCGGAGTTGTGTTGTTGGGCATGAATGTTTTTTTAAATGCTGAGCTATTGAACTTATGTCAGAAAGGTGCTCAGCATTTAAAAAAACATTCATGCCCAACAACACAACTACGAAAAATTCTCACCGACAACACAACAATACTCGAACATCAAAATAATAAACAAAAACTTCAGATTCTCGAAGCACTGTATATTAGAAACCTGCAACCAGCACTTAATAGAATTAATTTTCAAACCAGTGCTAACGTACTTAAATGTCTTTAGCTACTGGCACTATTTACAGAATTACATTTAAAAGCAAGCGCCATAATCTCCAACAGCAAAGACGTCCTTACACAGTAGTAATTGATAAAACAAAAGTTACATCACTTTTGTAATAGATTTTCCCCTGATGATGGTCCAAAGTCGGGCAGAAAGTACTAGGGATACATACAACTATGGACAATACCTAAATCAATTCCCCCAGAATACGATAAAAGTAATACGGGAATTCGAACGGATCCAGAAGAAAATATGTAGGCATAAAATGTCTATTATGTTTAATGAAATTTGCATATATTTCTATATATATATACTAATTTGAATCATTCATATATATATATATACATATATATATAAATATGAATGGTACAGAAAAGGATTTAAAATATATATATATATATATATATATATATATATATATATATATATATCCTATTTCGTACCATTGATATGTATAGAGAGATATGAATGTTAACGAAATAGGATTTGAAACTCTGAAATCGGTGTTAAAAGTTTTATTAATTCCAATGTAACGGTTTACTCTTCATCCGTTGAGGATTTTCAAACATCTTATTTTGAAACGTCACACGGGAAATAAAACGATTTTGTCATCAACTTTCTAAGTTTCAAGTCCTATTCTCTTACATTTCGTCAGAAATCATATCCATATATATATATATATATTTATCATATATAGAAATATAAAACTTACATTCCTCATCTAGATAAGCGTACGTTTCAGTCATTATCTTTTGTTTTTACTGAATATTTACATTTAAAAATCCTTAACTGGCATACAGTTCATGCCCCCATTAATATTTCTTAAGATTTTCTCTCCTACACAAAGAAGTGGTAACTTAGGGACAATTGTCAATATATATTTTTGGGATTAAAACGTAATTATATTTATATATATATATGTATATACATATATATATATATATATGTATATATATATATATAAATACACACACATATCTATATACATATATATATATACATATATATATGTATATATATACGTACATATTCATATATATATACATATATATACACACACACACATATATACATATATATACACATATACACATATATATACAGATATATATACATATATATACATATATATATAAATATATATATATATACATATATATACATATATATATACATACATATATATACATATATATATAAATATATATATATATATACATATATATGAATATATATATATATATATATATATATATATACGTATACATATATATGTATATATATATATATATGCATATCTATATACATACATATACATATATATATGCATATATATACATATATATGTATATATATACATATATATATAAACATATATATGCATATATATACATATCTTTATAAACATATATATACAAGCATATATATAGACATATTTATATATACATATATATGTATGTATATAAATATACATATATATACCTACTTATATGAATACACACACACACATATTTGCATATATACATATACACATTGTTGAGGCGTAATGGTTATCTT
>OY757938.1:13593918-13606028 GCA_963585895.1 Sepioteuthis lessoniana | reverse complement strand
TGTATATATATACATATATATATAAACATATATATGCATATATATACATATCTTTATAAACATATATATACAAGCATATATATAGACATATTTATATATACATATATATGTATGTATATAAATATACATATATATACCTACTTATATGAATACACACACACACATATTTGCATATATACATATACACATTGTTGAGGCGTAATGGTTATCTTTGTAGGAAATGGGCACGAGGATATATATATATATATATATATATATATATATATATATATATATATATATATATATATATATATATATATATATATATATATATATATATATATATATATATATATATATATATATACACTTTGGAAGTATGTAAGGAAATTAAATATGAAAAATTGATGAATTTGTTATGCAATAATTTTAGATTATTTTGTTTTTTTTCACCCCCCCCATATATATATATATATATATTTATACATATATATACATATATGTACATATATGTAAATATATATCTGATAAGCCTGATATCTGTAAGACCGATAGACCTACCTGATAAAATAAAACGCAATTTTTTCTTACCAGCGCTCGCGTCCATACTATCGTATGGATGCACCACGTTGGGCGCTGACAAAGCGTATAGAGAAAAAGTTTGAAGGCAATTCTACAAGGATGCTACAAGCTATATTAAACAAATCCTGTAAGAAACATCCCACAAAAAGCAGCTGTATGGCCACCTACCACCCATCTCGAAGACCATACAAATTAGACGAACAAGCCATGCAGGAGACTGCTGGAGGAGCCAGGACAAACTTGATACGGTTTCTTTACGTAGGCCGTATGCTGGTAGGATTTGTTTCATCTTTCCTCTGTGAATGGAATCGAAGGCCTTGGTGAAGTCGACAAATAGTAATGTCGCCTGTAGCTTTTTTATCAGCGCGTTGAATACGCACTGATAAAAAAGCTACAGGATTCTACGACTGGTCAATATTTTTGAGGTCGTGGATCTATTTCTTCGGAAGCCATTTTGGTTTTTCCGAGGGATGTTGTCGATTTTGGGTTCTATGCGGTTTCGTAGAAGGACATTGTAAATTTTGGTTGTTATGGGTGTAAGTGTTATACCTCGGTAGTTCTTGGCTAATCCGACGTCACCCTTTTTAGGGAAGGGGAGGATGCATCCCTTCATCCATCTGTCTATCGTATATACGCTTACGCACACACACGCACACATATATATATTTATATATATATATATATATCTTTGTGATGTAATGGTTATCGTTGTGAGAAATGGATAAGGTGATCCGAGTTCAAATTCTGGATGAGGCTGTTTTTATTTCTCATAGACTTAATACTTTTGGGAAAGGCATGAATCGACAATCCCCTTTCTAGCTTTAACGATTGTATTGCAAACTGTCTTAAAGGAAATCTCTGAATCCAAACCTGTTAAACTTCTCCTTTAAAAACCTGACCATGTGTCACATTGTGCTCGTGAGGAAGTGTTGGGTAAACGCACGCACGCACGCACACACACACACACACAGGCATATATATATATATATATATATATATATATATATATATATATATATATATATATATATATATACGTGCCTTCAATAAGTTTTCAGACTTTTTTTGTACAGGCATTTAAAATTGTCGGAGACTCTTGAAAATTCACTATGTTATTGCTATACATCTTATGAGATGACTGATTAATTTTTATGATTTCAGGTTCAAATGAACAGTTACAGCAGGAATTCGAATACACCCTACTAAAGCCTGATCGTCAAAGCTGGTGAATTTCAAAAATGCAATCTGGACGTGAGGACATTTTAGAAGAACAATATGCAATAAAATTCTGTTTTAAACTTGGAAAAAAATGTCACAGAAACGTATGGAATGCTTCAGACTGCTTTCGGAGCATCCTGCATGAATCGAGCATCAGTTTTTAAGTGGCATAAGAGATTCAAGGAAGGCAGGGAGTCTGTCAGGGATGATGAGATGTGTAGTAGGAGTAAGGAAATCAATACATCAGAGTTGATTGGCCAAACGGTTAGGGTTAGGGCTACTACGTTGAGGTTTTAAGGGAGTTCAGGAAGAGAATCCTAGGGAAGAAGATATACTCTTCAAATCGGGTCAGTGGCATTTCCACCAGCACAATGCACCAGTCCACAACTCCATCCTTGTCCCAGACTATTTGACCAAGATGGGCATCAAGACAGTTCCTCAGCCTCCCTGTTGTCCAGACTTTGCTCCCTGTGACTTTCGGTTATTCCCTAAGCTCAGAGGCTGTCGTTAAGAGACAATTGAGGAGATGAAAGCGGCTGTGACGAAGGTCATTGACACGCTCACACTAGAGGACTTCCATGGGGCCTTCTAGAAGTTGTGCATTGCAGCCGGGGGAGATTACTTCGAAGGAGAGAAGAGTTTCGTGTGTGTACTATCAATAAAAGTGCCGATACGAAAAAAGTCTGGGAACTTATTTAATGATCCTCGTATATATATATATATATATATATATATACGAGAATCATTTAATAAATAACGACAATCTTGCCTCAGGAGGTAGCCATTAGAAACACTGTTGCATCTTTTCCGATGCAATCAATAGTAATGAGTCCTTTCATGTCCCAGAAGACTTAGCATGACCTTATTTACTGACCGCTTCACCTAGAACTTTTTCTTTACAGGAGAGTCAATGCGTTTCCACTCTATCGATTTTCTTTTTGACTCTCGCTCGTAGTTGAAAATGCATATTCAACTTCTTTGTAAAATTCTTTCCACAGAAGCATGATTCTCAGAACGCATCACACATTCTTCTGTAAATTTCACATGGTTTGCACTTTACAACCACCAAAAATTTGATGACAGACCTCTGTTCAAGTCAGGAGCATCTTTTTGTCTTAAACATGTTTCTCTATATACATCGCACATTCTTCTGTAAATTTCAGATGGTTTGCTCTTTTCAGCCAGCAAAAATTTGATGATAGACCTCTGTTCAAGACTGGATCACTCTGTTTGATTTGCCTCGATTGTGAATAGTTTTAATTCAGACGAAATATTTTTTGCGATAAACTAATTCCAAACAAAGCAGAGATTTTTCATTTATGGAAAAAAATTCTGAAAAAAAAATTGTTTTTTTTTTTGGTATCTTTTTTTTTTATTCCCCTTACCAATTAATATTTCGAATGTGCATATATATATATATATATATATGAGTGTGTGTGTGTGTTTGTGTATAGGAATATATATATATATATATATATATATATATATAGATATATTACATAGTAGTGTCTGTGACCTTTGGTTTCATGCTTTACGCATTTAGCAGACAAAGCCTGTCAGATGAATGCGTTTAACATGAAATCCAGGGTCACAGACGACAACAACGGTTGCTATTCACGTAATGCTAAGTTCTTCAAACGAATTGAGCACTCTGGTATCTGATAGCATAAATGTAAACAAACGAAAGTTTATTCAAAATACGTTAAATTATTGAGCTGACTTTAGGTCGTCGAAATGGCTGAGCGGTATGTTATCCGTTTTAGGTGGGTTTCAATCTCAGCTTAAAGTGTCTAGTCATCCTGAAGAGTTGTGATATAACGAAAAATTCGGTCAGTGGATGACAACATGCATATATATATATATATATATATATATATATATATATAAGTTGGATTTGGTCGAAAGCGAGAAAGTTTTCAGCATGAAGGTAATACACACGGAACCACCTTTCCCGTGTGATTACGTAAGAAACGGTTACTGTAAACGCGTAATAACATCAACGGCCGAAAGTAAACGCGTTCTTTTAAATCATAAACTGCACACTAAAAATGAAGATGAACGTCCAATGTAATCTCTGCTCTTAATTGATCTGGCGTATATATATATATATATAATTCTTTTAAATACCCTGTCCGGTGGCAAAAGTTGCTTGATAGCGCCAGGAGTGGCAGTACCACCTTGAGCTACCGAAACTGTGTTATCACCCCTGGTTGGCGGCTGATGAGGGCAGGATATCGCACGTGCTTTCACACGTTGTATGATGAAAAAAAATCATTTAAGATTCTTTCTAGTTTCCTGATAAGTGTCTTGGTTTCAGGTTGGAATTGGTGAATGAATTTACCAAAATTGTCCCGATCACTTTCGGACCCTTTATAGGCCATCAACAGGGGTTGCTTGCATGTGTAGTCGAGGAGGAATTATTATTAGAAATAATTATGTTGGAGGTTTTGAATTTGTTGTAGTATATGATAAGTCTAACTTTTTTGGTAGGGTCGGTAGGGAGAACATTTTTTAATGTTCATCTATCTTATAATTACTATAAAATGTGTTTTTGTAGTATAAGTTTAGTGATTGTTTATGGTTTAGGCTATTGTCTATGTTCTGTCATTCAGTTTTATTAATTAATTGTTTAATTTCGGTATCATCAATATAGTTGGGAAACACATTATTGTTAAGTTTTGTTTTTTTTTGTTGTATTTTTAAGTTCATTAAGGAAGATATTTCGAGAGGAAGATAACAGTTTAGCTCTGGAAATAAGCGTTTTTATAATTGTTCTTTTATAACGGAAGGGGCATTCACTATGGAAATTGAGGGTGCAGGCATTAATGTTAGTAGTTTTTTTTATAAGTGGGGGTGATAAATAGGTCAATATTGCTTGTGTCTATTAGTACACCAAGAAATAAGATTTTATTGTTGATATGGATTTGAGAACGGAATTATTTTGAAAAGTCTCTTGTATTGTGTTAATTTCATCAGTGCTATTGGTCAGTAGAAGTCAGCATATCTTCAATAAATGTTAGGTATTAACCTAACATGGTATTAAAAACCTTATTTTCAAGGGCTAACATGTAAAAATGACTGAAAATGGGTCCCAGATATATATATATATATATATATATATATATATATATATATATATATATGTGTGTGTGTGTGCGTGTGTGTGTGTGTGTGTGTATTTAGGCAGCATTTCTTCGTTAATGTAAATTTCATTAAACATAATAGACATTTTATGTCTACATATTTTCTTCTGGATCCGTTCGAATTCCCGTATTACTTTTATCGTATTCGGGGGGAATTGATTTAGGTATTGTCCATAGTTGTATGTATCCCTAGTACTTTCTGCCCGACTTTGGGCCATCATCAGGGGAGAATCTATAACAAAAGTGATGTAACTTTTTTTAGCAAATTACTACTGTGTAAGGACGTCTTTGCTGTTGGAGATTAGGGCGTTTGTTTTTAAATGTAATTCTGTAAATAGTGCTAGTAGCTAAAGACATTTAAGTACGTTAGAACTGGTTTGAAAATTAATTCTATTAAGTGCTGGTTGCAGGTTTCTTATATATAGTGCTTCGAGAATCTGAAGTTTTTGTTTATTATATATATATATATATATATATATGCATATATATATATATATATGCATATATATATATATATATATGAATCTATATATTTATATATGCATATATACATATATACATTATAAAAAAACAACAGTCCTAAGATATACAAACAACCTCTGATGATGGTCTCTGAAGGGTCCGAAAACGTTCGGGACAATTTAGGTAAATTTGTGGGGTTTGAAGGCTTTGAAGGTCAGGGGCTAAGGGCAAGGCTGTGTTGCCGTAAAATATCTGGCTCCATATTTTGGTTACACTGTTTCACCCCACGTTGACTGGCCGGCGCAATGCCTTGCCCAAAGAAAGTCCCAAAAGAAATATACAAAAAGAAAAGATAGAAACAGATAAGAGACGAAAATATTTCTTCTATATTTTCCTTTATTTATTGGGTGAAGAGACTAACCAACGCTACGTCCCAGGACGTAGCGTGGTGCCCAAAACACCAGACAGCAAAATGGCGTTGTTGGTTCGACGGACACTGCCTGAAAAGAGAAAGATAATATCGTCTCCTTTTTCAAGAGGAAAATCCTTTTTTCTTTTTACGCATGCGTCATCTCCTTTTCCGTTAGAGGCCTCTGGGAGTTTCTTCAAATTTAATAGTTTTCTTTTTATCTATTTATTTATTTTCTCAAATTTAATTTTTTTTATTTATTTATTCGTTCCCTACAAATTCATCCTGAAACCAAGACGCTTATCAGGAAACTTGAAAAGATCCTTATTAAATCATATAGACAAAATGTGTCTTTACTATTGTTTCAGATACCACTAACTCCCGAGCAGAACCATATTTTAAAGCCACTGGGCGAGTTATAAGTGAAATATTAATAGTCAACGCAGCTAACTGGTAAGCTTTTCCCTCTCAAATACAAGGTCTTCGACAAATACAATTCTTCACAATAAAAGAATGACTCTGAACTGCTGCGTTTGGATTAACGAGATTAATAACGAAATTCTTTTATTGCATAAAAGAAAGAAACAACGAAAACAAGACAATTCAGATAGAGGTCAGGAGCGAGAAAGTCTTTCTATGCTCTCAGAGGAGCCTCCATCAAAATATTCGTTTAACGAGACTTACCATAACTCGGAATGCTGAGTTCAATCAAATGATAGGTCTCTCCTTTTCTCTGCGTTCTCTGCGCGGAATTATTTTGGACTTTTACGTCTTCACCCGGTGATAAAAAATGGCCACTAATTTCTTTTCATAGTCTTCAAATAAACCACATGTTGATTTTCTTTGGTGGTTTCTTCCTCAATACCAAATATGGTTGAGTAGTCTACCTCTCCGCTGACACATACATGGCTAATACGGAGTGAGGTTCTCCCATGCCCACACCTCCTTCTAATAATAGATAGGGTGAACGAGATATATTCTCTCCCATCTCCATATCTTGTAATTCTCATTTACTACTATCGTCCGCTGACGGCCAAATGTATCAGGGTGTCATATTTCCTCGTCACACAATTTAATCAAACATACTTAAATGAACGACAGCTGCCTTACTAATCATATATATATATATATTCCTATGAGTAAAACAACGCTAACACTGATATTGAGCACAATTTGCAAAATTTGGTCCATCAAGTGAACTAGTCACAACCGTTACGATATACATATATGTTTTTCTCACTTCCTCATTCCAGTTTCATGACTATAAGTTTCAATGATTTTTTTTTACAAATACATGAGATTTATTTGAAAAAAATACATGTGATTTATTTGAAATATATGCGATTCATAGGGAAAATGTATGTGATTTATAGGAAGTGAGAAAAGATTTATTTATTTAACATTTATTTTCGATTTGATAACTTATCAATAACGAAACATTAGGATTTAATTCATTTCTAAATTTAATGATTTTTTCACCTCAACCCATCTTACGGCACCTACACAATAATTTTGCGAGCAATATTGAACAGGTCCTGGAGGCAACACCCCACAAAGCAGCAGCTGTACAGTCTTCTTGACAGATTCACTGAATGATCATAAGTGATGTACTCCAATGGACCCCTTCACATGGCCGAGCAAAAGCAAGGTGACCAGCTAGAACCTATATACAACAACTCTGTGCCAATACAGGATGTAGCCATGAAGACTTGCCGGAACCAATAGACGATAAAAAGGGGTGGCGAGAAAGGGTCAGGGATATCTATGATGGAAACACATGATGATGATTTTCAAATCTGAAGCAAAAAAGAACACAACATCATTATTATTAATGGGTCCCATGCATATTGAAACACCCTAAAGTTTGTGGTTTGGGAAGGAAACACTAAAGAAATATGATAGATGACCGAATGTTTAGCTCGTTGAAGATGAAATTTTGGGATTTAACAATTCAGTTAAAAAAACAAAAGACTGAAAGTTAGTCTAAATCAAAATATTCTATTTTTTGGATTTTTAAAGAGGTTTTAGCAACCTCACCTTTTCTTTTTGTTTTCCGTTTTTTTTAGAGTGACTATTTTCCTTATTAATTTTGTTCGGTCGTTTTGGCTTTTTGGAATTTGAAAGTAAACAGTTGACACTGGTGATTCCGCAGAATAAAGCGAATGGGTATATCGGTCGGAACATCGTGAACTAAGGCATTCTTTTTTGGTCGGGAAGGAGATCTGCTGTCAGCGTAGTCTAATTCCCTCACCCCCGACAAGGACATGTTAATTTTTAGCGCATATTCTGAGTGAGATTTTTGACGAAACGTGAGGCCAGTGCACTAAGAAAGAGTTAAATAAAGCTAAAATTTTCCCGGGTGAGGGAGTTACTGAGCTGTAGTGGTTAACGTATTGGACTGCATCAACATAGTATGTATTTACCAACCCCTCCACACGAGCAGGATGTGACACAAGGTCAATTTTTAAGCGTAGTTAAACAGATTTTAAGTCAGAAGTTTTTCTTCTAGATTGGTTACCTAACAAAGGCTAAAGACCACTGTCTGCCCTACTAATGTAATATTACGGACGGGCGCCGTCATTGACGGCGGTCTCAAAGTTGGAGAACGCGCGTGCACATCAGCTGTCATCACTCATTGGGTACATGGGTCTGACGATCAAAAATGTCACGAACCTCGCTCGTGCAGGCAGTGACCTGTAGAGTTCAAGCGTGATTTTAATATAATCACGCGTGAACTTCCCTGCGCTACACTACTGTTTTCACTGGCGATCATCGAGCCTTCGGGAACCTTCGAATTGATCCATCAAATCGCTATATAAGAAAACCAAGTAACGAGATTTTGAGAGTTCAAAACAGATTTCCAAACAGGTTCAACAGAGGTCCATGACGCCCGATCCATGTCATACCCAGCCTATCAGCAATTCGACTGATATGAAAGTATCAACAAGCCAACGATACCGACGCCGCCGTCATCGCTAAGAAGAGGAGGGAGGAAGAACGCTATCGAACAAACTTTGTTTTTTAACTACAGTCCGCTGTAGTCCCCAAGAATAAAAGCGACTACTATTTTCTTTCTTAAAATTCAAGTTTTGAGTGTTTCTTTTCTATGAATTCCTTTCTTTCAGACACAACGTATTTTGGTCCTATGCTACACTAATTACCCATTCCTTCCCCAATGGTATTAACGCTATGTGGAATGCAAACAGTCCCATTGAGGATTTGAACTCGGATACATGTGTCCATTTTCTGTGACGGTAACCATCACACCAGTGTAAGCTGGTGTTTTTTTTACTCAGGCTATTGGGGCAGCAATTCTTCAGGTTTCAATGACTTTTCTCAGTATTCTAACTTATCTTAACAGAGCTTTGCATTATGCGAGTGGCAGCCATAAATTCCTTCGTCAGAGTGCTCAACCGCCGTGGAGGAATATATATATATATATATATATATATATATATATATATATATATGTGTGTGTGTGTGTGTGTGTGTGTGTGTGTATTTGACATTAAATAACTCAATTGGTCTCAATTCTTCCTCTGATTTTCAGTTCCTCTGGGCTTTTTCTCTAGTTCTTGGCGACTGTTCTAAATACATCAACTACAAGTAATCATATTTACCAACCCCTCCGATCGGACAGGATATGACACAAAGTCAATTTTTTAAGCGGAGTTTAACAGGTTTGAATTCAGAGTTTTCCTTCTCCTAGACTAGTAGCCTCACCAAGCCTGAAGAACCCAGTCTGCCCTACTATTTACCCATAGCTTGAGGGAGAATAATTGGTATCATACCTTTCACAAGGGTATTAGTGCTATGTGAAATGCAATCAGTCTCATCCAGGATTTGAACTCGTGACGCCTCCCCATTTTATACGACGATAACCATTACACCACGAACACCTCAGTCAACATAGTAAGTTTTTGAACTCCAGAAACGCCATTGCGTTCACTTTTAGACTAATGCCCTTGGGAAAGGCATGAACTCCATTATTCCTTCCATCTATGGATTAAATAGTACCACAACTGTTCTTCTACAAGGATTGCTTTGGTATTTAATAACCCACGAAGGTTGATATGCTATTTAACAAAAAAACTTAAGTAGTGTCACAACTGTTATTCTACAAGGATGTCATTAGCATGAAATAACCCACGAAGATTGGCATGCCATTAAGCAAAGAAACATCAAATAGAACCACTACTGTTCTTCTACAAGGATAGCTTTGGCATTAAATAACCCACAAATTTGATATGCTATTAAACAATAAAACCTTATATAGTACTGCTACTGTTCTCCTACAAGGATGGTTTTGGCATTAAATAACCCACGAATCTTGATATGCCAAAAAACAAAAAAACAAACAGAATATTGAGTCCAACAAAAGTCGAAGACAAATAACTCGTCACAGAGCAAAGAAGATTAACATTTCTCTTCAGGAAAGACAAAAGAATCAAAAAGGCCATGAAATAGTCTGGATCTAAATGCAATTGAAAATTTATGTTAGTAATCTAAAAAGAAAAGGCTTCATCCACTAAAGATAGCTTTGGCGTTAAATAACTCACAAGGGTTGATATGCCATTAAAAACAAAGAAATCAAAGAACAGTCCAACTACTCTCGGTAGAATGAAAGAGTTAGGATAGTTTGAGATGCCGTTAAAGAAATCAAAATAACTACTGTTCTTCTACAACAATAGCTTTGGCATTAAATAACCCTCGAAGGTTGACATGACTTTACAAAGAAAAACACGACGTTGATTTCTAGTCATGCTATTTTGACCACTTTCGGACCGATATCTTTATGGAAGGTATGAATTTCTTTATCCCAACAGCTATGGGTTAAATAGTATCACTAAGGTTCTTTTACAAGAATGACTTTGGCATTAAGTAACCCTCGAAAGTTGATATGACATTAAAGAAAGAAACGAAAAGAAACCTAAAAATTTTCCTGATAACGTATTGGAGTGGGTGGAGACGACGTTTTAGTTTAAGTGGAAAGACTTGCATTGCTTGAGTTAATGGCACGGTCAGATCACGAGACGCCAACATGTTAGCCTTAAAGGTGGAGTTATCGTATTTGTGCCAATTGTTATAAGGACCTTGGTCAGTTGTTGTGTCAGCTGAGGGTCAAGTTGTCCTTGTTTAAGGTGCGGAAGTAGCCATTCCTTCCTTCGTAACCAAAGAGAGGAAGGATACTGGAACAAAGCTTAACCCGATAGTTACTTTCGAGGTCACTTTAAGGCAACAATGTTTTTTAAAAGAACGTGTCCAGTCTGTGAATATGAAACAATTTTTGAATTTTAAGTGGCTTTTTTGCGGTCAGAATAGACGTGTAATATTTCATATTGCGCAATATTATCTAAACATCTTTAAACACCACACAAACAATTGTAGTATGAACCGCTGGGTCTTTTTAATGAGAGCAAAAAAAAAAAATTGATCCCCACGACCCCTTCTCACTAACATCAAACTAAGCTTTAAATATGGGCAAGAATGGGCTATAGCCCAGGGGCCCAAGACTAGTGGAACGCCCAAAATATAAGAAAAGACGAGATGCCCCTTATATATATATATATATATATATATACTGTAGCATTTTTAGTTTTACAAGATTTTGTCTTATTTGCTCACTTTTTACTCAGTCCATGGATTAAATAGTACCACTACTGTTCTTCTACAAGGTGGACTTTGGCATTAAATAACCCAAGAAGTTTGATATGCTATTAAACAAAACAACCTAAAATAGTACCACTACTGTTCTTCTACAAGGATGGCTTTGGTATTAAATAACCCAAGAAGGTTGATATGTCATCAAAGAAAGAAACCTTAAATAGTACTACTCCTGTTTTTCTAAAAAGGTGACTTTGGCATTAACTAACCCACCAAGTTTGATATGCCATTTAAACAAAGAAACCTTAAATAGTACCACAACTGTTATTCTACAAGAGGGGTTTTGGTATTAAATAACCCACGCAGGTTGATATGCCTTTAAAAAAAGAAACCGAATCAAACTAATTGATTTAACTCTTCATTTCCCACCCCAAAAAGCATCATCTAAAAATATATCTTTTTTATAGACATGAGAACGAGTGAAAACACGCGTATTAAAGGGAATACTTATTCTGTTAGCATAGGGGTCTCTTATGACCTAAATCCAACCCTGGTCTGATACTTTCTGTTTGGTGCAATAGGGAAGGTGCTGCTGCAACTTGGAAATCCCAGAATTAAATTCTTTCATTGTTGATCATTGTGCCACGTTACATCTGAATAGAAGAAGACGACTGAAGAATGACATATACTACGGATAACCTGCTGGAAGA
>OY757938.1:13511418-13588918 GCA_963585895.1 Sepioteuthis lessoniana | reverse complement strand
ACAGAGAAATGTTGCTCGCCTACGAACATAGTAGTGATCAGGTTATGTGACTAAAATCAAAACTCATCCAACCAATGTCAGTTTTCAACTCGCCTAATTAAGTACTTAGACTGATTTAGAAACATCTGAATGATAGACCGTTACCCCAAAATCGAAGATATCTTTCAACATCGAATTCAAAGACAGATTGAATCTTTGAACATCAGGCATGTACATCTGTGGGATCAGCTTAGTTGGAATTCATTAATGGCTATCATCCTTATTATATATCATGACTATGAGCCTTTCATATATTGTGGGGAACTTAGTGAGGATCAAACTGACTACACTACTAATGGTTTTTGAGGGCAGCTTGCGGCAGTCGTCCTGTGACATATTATTGGGGCCCCCAGTAATGTTTCAACTCACCAAGTTGACCCTTATGCAGTCGTCCTGTGACACAATATTGGGGCGCCCAGTAAGGTTTCAACACTCCGATCTGATCACTATGCAGTCGTCCTGTGACATAATATTAGGACCACCAGTAAGGTTTCAGTTCACCGAGTTGACTATTATACAATCGTCCTGTCACATTATAGTGGGGCCCCCAGTAAGGTTTCAAGTTACTGAGCTGACCCTTATGCAGTCGTCCTGTAACAATATTGGGGCTCCCTGTAAGGTTTCAACTCACCGAACTGACCACTCTGCTGTCGTCCTGTGACAATATTTGGACCACCAGTAAGGTTTCAATTCACCGAGTTGACTATTATACAATCGTCCTGTGACATAATATTAGGGCCCCAGTAAGGTTTCATCACACTAAGCTGACCACAATGCTGTCGTCCTGTGACATAATATTGGGGCTCCCACCGAGCTGATCGCTAATCTGCCATCCTGTGACATAATATTAGGACCCCTCGTAAGGTTTCAATTCACTGAGTTGACTATTATACAATCGTCCTGTGACATAATATTGGGGCCCCAGTAAGGTTTCATCGCACTAAGCTGACCACAATGCTGTCGTCCTGTGATATAATATTGGGGCTCCCACCGAGCTGATCGCTAATCTGCCATCCTGTGACATAATATTAGGACCCCTCGTAAGGTTTCAATTCACTGAGTTGACTATTATACAATCGTCCTGTGACATAATATTAGGGCCCCAGTAAGGTTTCATCGCACTAAGCTGACCACAATGCTGTCGTCCTGTGACATAATATTGGGGCTCCCACCGAGCTGATCGCTAATCTGCCATCCTGTGACATAATATTAGGACCCCTCGTAAGGTTTCAATTCACTGAGTTGGCTATTATACAATCGTCCTGTGACATAATATTGGGGCTCCCACCGAGCTGATCGCTAATCTGCCATTCTGTGACATAATATTAGGACCCCTCGTAAGGTTTCAATTCACTGAGTTGACTATTATACAATCGTCCTGTGACATAATATTAGGACCCCTCGTAAGGTTTCAATTCACTGAGTTGACTATTATACAATCGTCCTGTGACATAATATTAGGGCCCCAGTAAGGTTTCATCGCACTAAGCTGACCACAATGCTGTCGTCCTGTGACATAATATTGGGGCTCCCACCGAGCTGATCGCTAATCTGGCATCCTGTGACATAATATTAGGACCCCTCGTAAGGTTTCAATTCACTGAGTTGGCTATTATACAATCGTCCTGTGACATAATATTGGGGCTCCCACCGAGCTGATCGCTAATCTGCCATCCTGTGACATAATATTAGGACCCCTCGTAAGGTTTCAATTCACTGAGTTGACTATTATACAATCGTCCTGTGATATAATATTGGGGCCCCCAGTAAGGTTTCAAGTTACCGAGCTGACCCTTATGCTGTCGTCTAGTGACATAATATTGCGGTTCCCAACAAGGTCTTAACTAACTAAGCTGACCCTTAATGCAGTTGGCCTCGAGGAGGCAAAATGGTGCCAATATTTGTTTTGCTACGTGTCATTTTACGCTTTTACTCTTCATTGGCTCCGGTGTCAAAGGTCCCTAATTCTTACCGATTGCACGAGAGAGAAAATGATAGAGTCGGCATTTATAAGTCGGGTACATCTTGTAAGGAGTGAATTGATAGCGTGATACCGCCTAATGTACTCAAGCACACCCTTTGGGAGCTGTCCTGACAGAGAGATTAACGATCACCTTTCGTGAGTGATCACCAGTTACATTACGGGTGGATAACAGACAGACAAACAGACAGACAAAGCATCAGTTCAGTTCTTGGCAATGCTCTGGCCAAAAGCTACAACACTTAATAGTTTCAACATAGTTTAATAGTTTAGTTAGAATATTTGGTTTAATGGCATATCAATTCTTGTGAGCTATCTAATGCGAAACCCTGTATATATATATATATATATATATATATATATATAAACAGGATTTTGCATTAGATAGCTCAAAAGGGTTGACATGCCATTAATATTCGGGCCCCCCGTCAGATTTCAACTCACCGACAGTGTCTCATCAACCGAAAAAGACATCGACACGCGGCTAACGAAGGCATGGACAGCTATCGATAAACTATCGGTCATATGGAAATCAGACCTGACCTATAAAATGAAACGCAGTTTCTTCCAAGCAGCGGTCGTGTCGATACTGCTGTATGGATGCACCACTTGGACGCTAACAAAACGGCTGGAGAAGAAGCTAGACGGCAACTACGCAAGAATGTTGCAAGCAATATTAAACAAGTCCTAGTGGCAACACCCCACAAAGCACCAACTATACGGCCACCTACCTCCTATCACGAAAACTATTCAAGTTAGACGAACCAGGCATGCAGGACACTGCTGGAGGAGCAGGGACGAGCTCATAAGTGATGTATTCCTATGGACCCCCACATAGAGCCGAGCTAAAACAGGACGACCAGCAAGAACATACATACAGCAGCTGCGTGAGGATACGGGATGTAGCCCAGAAGACCTGCCAGAGGCGATGAACGATAGGGAAAAGTGGCGAGAGAGGGTCAGGGATATCCGTACTGGCGGCACGACATGATGATGGTGATGATGATGATTTAGAAGCGAATAGTTTGTAGGTTACTTTTTTTAAAAACGTGTTATGTTTGTACAAAATTAAATGGTTTCAACTATTGTTATATAACACAAATAATTCTGTTTAATAATAATAATTTGTTTTAAACAGTTAGATAGTTTCAAGTATTGTTAAGACTAATAATCTTAATGTTTGATAAAGTTAAAATGATGGTTAACAAATGTTGATTTTCTTCTAATTTTAATTGCCATAAAAAAATCCCTAAAAATTCATTTACAATACATATTACAGCCTTTTTCTATAAGTAATGCTTGTATTCTTTCCTGACCACTGACAATCCCTTTCTTTCTGATTTTTAATGCATTGACATCGTACATAGCCTTTTTCTAGCAGTTATGCTTAGATTATTTCCTGACCACTGACAATACCTTTCTAACCGATTTTCGTCGTATTTCTATAGTAAAATCAGTCGTAATACATATTAGAGCCTTATTCTATTTGCAATTCTTGTATTAGTTTTTGACCACTGACAATCCCTTTCTTCCTGATTTTCAATGCATTTCTATAGTAAAATAATTTTCAATTTATTTCTACAGAATTTGATAGATATGAACAGATAGATAGATAGATAGATAGATAGATAGATAGATGTGATCAATTTGAGATTGATTGATTGATAAATAGATAGATATGAAAAGTCTCAGATAGATCGATAGATATATAGATATGAAAAGTCTGACACTGATAGATAGATAGATCGATAAAAACTTTTTTTTTCTTTTTCACGAAATAGGGTTGATATTTTTGCTACCTGCCAATAGGAGGAGTTTTAGGCCCGGGGCTTTAAAGGCATGCACCTAAACAAAAACAGATGAAAGAAGTTGTTGGCAGAAGCAGTTGTGGGTCGGTTCAATTCTCACAGGGTAGATAGTTTGATTGCCTCATGTATTGATTAGAGAAATCTTACGTACATATTCACAACACCTAATACAAGGCTGTAATAGTGGGGCACCCAGTGAGGATTGAACTCAATAATGATCTGTGATATTAGCTTGTTAACCAATACACTGCAACAGGATCTCTATATTTACTAAGCTTTGCACGAGGCAATAATAGCTTGTTAACCATTACTCTATGGTTGGATCCCGGTGTAGATATTTACTAAGCTTAACACAAGGCAATAATAGTAAGGCACCCAGGGAGGATTGAACTCATTAATGACTGTGAGAGGAGCTTGTTAACAATGATTCCATTGCAATCTCTCCATGTAGATATCAACAATGTTTAGCCCATGGCAATAATGCTCTGATACCCAATGAGGATTGAACTGCCTGTGTTGACTACTATTAACTGGTCTTGCTCAGGTGCACGCGCGAAGACCTCGTGTTTAAAACTACCCCCGTAGATAGGTTGCTAAAATATCAACCCTACTTGGCGAAAAAAGAAAAGAGAAAAATGTTGTTTTAAACTCCCTTCAAAACAAAACAAAACAAACAAAACAAACGAAAAGACAAGGTAACAAGAGTATGGGTATTTTATTGGTAAACCGGTCAGACCTCCATAACTCTAAAGGTTACTGAGTTCACACTTCTTCTGGAAAGGAATTAAATCCCCAATCACAACAACAAAAACAAAAAGCTTAGCCACGGCGGTCACGCTTCAAAGGCAAGGAGTGTCATGAAGCGAGGTTTTGAATCAATAAGAGAACACGAATCACAGGTGGTCGAAGAATGATGTAAGTAGCCGACTTTTGAGACATTGGTGCCGGGGTCGGTTTGCTGAGACGGGCAAACTAATCAAATTTATGCCCAATTTGATTGCCAGTTGAGCGAGAAACATTGAAGAAGGTGTCATTACAGCAGATCAAGTGTACTTTCCAGGTCAAACAGAGAAGGAGCCAGAATGTACGCTTTACGCATGATTCTGTGCATGTGTATCCGTTTGTCGGTAACGTGGGCTTGGTTTTTCTCCAAGTATTCAAAAGAAATTTATCAAACGTACTGATATCACACTCAAAATTGCCCAGTCGGCTGGGGCTGTAGAATATACTGACTGCACTTCTGCAGAGGGGTAAGACCCCCCAAACGAGTGTCCTGGATATGACTCTAAACAATCTGATGGTGAGGTTCCAGCAGTGCTGGAGCTTTGGGGAATGCGGAGTACCCCTTCATTGCCATCGCTCCCAGGTCCACTCTGGCTCGGAGTGGTAGCACCTGATAGGGTCCTATCTATAGGTTAAATAGAACTAACAGCATACTTATGCTAAAATGAATTGAGTAAACTGAATTGCTTGAAATAGAAACGTTTTTGACAATTAAACCGTACTTGCACTTAAACTGCGTGCTTATGCTTAACTGAATTATTTGAAATAGAACTGATTTTCGACATTAAATCAGTATTTACACTTAACTGAATTATTACATATAACTGCTTGAATAGTTTAAAATCGAAATGTTTTTGACAATTGAACTGTTAACTTATGCTAAACTGAAATGTTTTCAATAGAATAGATTATTTACATAAAAATGGATTTGGCGTTAAATAACCTAAAATGGTTGATATGCCATAAAACCAAACAAACCAAACCAAACCACACTCAAAAATATACTAAATCTATTAAAAACGTACTAAATCGACAGTGTAGAACCATATGGGATAGTTATGCTTTTTTCTTGAGAACGGGAATAATTACCAATACAGGAACATGTATAGTATATCAAAATGAAGCAGGTCCTCTATGGATCACATCCCCACTTCTTAACATAGTCACTGTTTACCTCAATAGCAATGTTCCACCGTCGAATGGGAGCATGTATCTCTGTCTCGTAGAATCCAATTGACTGTTCTTTGAGCCACTTCATCACAGCAGTTTTCTCTTCATCGTCACTGGCATGATGTTTGCTTTTTAACCCCTCTTTCAGGAAACCGATGGGATAATAGTCTGAATGCTAACTCTTCTCAATCGATAATTGCTCGACCACATACAAGCGTCAGGACGAGGGAAACAATTACCACATTCGGGTGGACAACACTATCGTATCCTCCATATTCACAACAATCGACACCGTGGATTAAATAAAGAGTTCGATTCGAAGTTCCGTATCGGCTTGACGAAAAACAACTAACAACCGAAGGATGTGTCAGCCAAAACGTTGTGAATATAATAATAAGTAAAATAAAGTTAGCGACCTTGGTCGAGGGTGACCCAAAGGCTCCATTTTCAATAGCTACTACACCAAGGTGTAAGAGAAGGCGCTTCTCCTTCCCTGAATTGCTCCACTTTGCCCTTGATCCTTACCTTTTAATGCTGAGTGTTTAGCAAGGCGGCATAAAGTACCATTTTTTTTATCTTTGGTATGACTCGACCTCGGATTGAACCGCGGTCTCCCGGACCATTGGCGAGCACTCTACTCATTAGGCCAATGGCCTTTAAGTAAAGTTGGCGAACTTAGTCGGTGGTGACCCGAAGGCTCCCTTTTTAATAGCTACTACACTGAGGTGTAGGGGAAGGCGCTAATCCATTTTCTGGATAACTCCACTTTACCCTTGATCTTTACCTTATAATGCTGTGTTTAGCAAGGCAGCATCGAGTAGCATTTTTTGAGTCTTTGGTATGACTCGACTTTGGATTGAACCCCGGTCTCCCTGAACATTGGCGAACACTCTACTCATTGGGTGAATAACAATAAAGATGACGACAATAGTCCGAATTCACTAAATGATAAACTGTAGCGATTCAATCTAATCCATAACTATGAGATAAAGGTGTTACATATCCATCTCCAAAAACACGACCAAGATATTCACATGCATAAAACGTTCATAATGTTCATACGCATATAGGAATCCGAAAAACACGAAATTCTTGACGACTTTCTTGGTTCAGGTACGAAACTTTTTATTACCTTTTTGAGTTTAAAGTTTTTCGACATGAGGATAGAGAGAGACACACAATTTCTTTCAATGCTGACTTTTCCAGCTGATCCTACCACGTGCGGCACCCCGCCGCAAACTACTGGTCTGGCCTCGGCGAGCTCCGAAAATCGACTACCTTCCTCTAGCGTCGAATCTCAACTAACTGTTTCTTTTTTTCAAATTCCGAAATCCTCAGCCCATCGCTTCCGGGCATGACGTCATTTACGTCCCCGGTCCCATTTACCATCTGGGGTTTTTATTGTGACATCTGTGATTGTCACATCCACCCTGCGCGCGCGTGAACACCTGCACTCAATGTGTGCACCTAACTAACCCATGCACTTAGCCGAAAGGTTTTCAGCCTAACTAAACCGAAGGGCAAGATATATAAAACGAAAAATGATAATATAAAGAAATCCCTCCGTAATTATATAACAAAGGGATTCATATCTTCCCCAAAGGAATTACTTTTAAAAAAAAAGGGAATATGAACCGCGTGCCTAGAATTCAAATTCGCTTAATTCGAGGCAACTTTAGCTATCACGCCCCGACAACGTTTTGATGATAAATCATTAAAAAATATCAGTCGCAAATAATTTGCAATACATTTCTATATTTACAATCTAGAAAGATTAAATGACATATTTGAAACCCTATTACATTTTGCGAAGTTCATTAAATAAATTTCCAGACTTTTTTCGTATGGGCACTTTTATTGATAGTACACACATGAAATTCTAATCCCCTTCGAAGTAATCTCCTCCAGCTGCAATGCACTTGTACCGTTACAACAACTTCTGGAAGGCCCAATGGAAATCCTCTTGTGTGAGCATGTCAATGACCTTCGTCACAGCCTCTTTCATCTTTTCAATTGTCTCATAACGACAGTCTCTGAGCTTAGGGAATAACTAAAAGTCACAGGGAGCAAGGTCTGGACTATAGGGAGGGTCAGAAACTGTCTTGATGCCTGTCTTGGTCAAATAGTCTATGACAAGGATGGAGTTGTGGACTGGTGCATTATCCTGGTGGAAATGCCACTGACCCGATTTGAAGAGTGCTGGCCGCTTCCTTAGGAATCTCTTGGTGAACTCCCTTAAAACCTCAACATAGTAACCCTAACCCTAACCCTTTGGCCAATCAACTCTGGTCTATTGACTTCCTTACTCCTCCCACACCTCTCATCATCCCTCACAGACTCGCTGGCTTCCTTGAATTTCTTATGCCACTCAAAAACTAATGCTCGATTCATGCAAGATGCTCCAAAAGCAGTCTGACGCATTCCATATGTTTCTGTGGCATTTTTTCCAAGTTTAAAACAGAATTTTATTGCATATCGTTCTTCCTCACGTCCAGATTGCATTTTTGAAATTCACCAGCTGTGACAATCAGGCTTTAGTTGGGTGTATTCCAATTCCTGCTGTAGCTGTTCATTTGAGCCTGAAATCATAAAAATTGGTCAGTCATCTCATAAGATGTATAGCAATAACAGTGAATTTTCAAGAGCCAACGACAATTTTAAATGCCTGTACAAAAAAGTCTGGAAGCTTATTGAAGGCACCACGTATGTTTGAAGTCACTATCTTCACGAGAGAAAAATACATATGATATGAAAGTAATTATGGATTAAAATCTATACATATGAAAACTTGTTGCGTATTTCTCAATAATCGGGAGGTTTTGTCTCGTTTCTTTAGGAAATCCAACATTTTTAAATATCATTCCACGTGCCAGACACGTTCTTATGACTTTTGATTGGTTTGGTTTGGTTGTTTAATGGCTTATCAACCTTTGTAGGTTATTTAATGCCAAAGCCATTCTCCTAGAAGAACAGTAGTGGTACTATTTAACTCATAGCTGGGAGGATAAAGAGGTTCATACCTTTCCCAAGGGTATTTGCCCGAAAGTGAACGTAAGAGCACGACTGGAGTTTGAACTCGCTTACTATGATTCCGCAGTCTATCGCTTTAACCATTACACCACGAGGACACCCTCATGACTTTTGAATTACGAACGCTATGTGCACGTTTATGTATCTTTTCGTTGTATATTTCTCATTTACTCCTGTCATCTCAGCAAGCATCCATCGCTATGTGAACTATTTTGATATCCAAGTCCTGATGATGGTTAATAATACCGAAACGTTAACGTAAAAGATTTCTAAATATTTTCTAGTGTCAAATGAGCCCCTTGTACTTTATATGATATAGCAACTCTTACTTTTTAGAGCGAATTTTTACAAAACCTAGGACCACAACATTGAGTATCCAAATAAGGATAAAACTTGATAAATTATCAAATGACCAACGAGACTAACCTGCTAAATATTGTTCAACAGTTTTAAATGTATAATTTGGTTTGGTTGGTTGGTTGGTTGGTTGGGTTTTTATGGCATATCAACCTTTGTAAGTTATTTAACGCCAAATCCATTTTTATGTAAATAATCTGTTCTATTTAAAACGATTCACTTTAGCATGAGTACACGGTCTAATTGTCAAAAACATTTCTATTTCAAACTATTCAAGCAGTTATATATAACAATTCAGTTTAGTGTATGTACAGTTTTAATGTCAAAAATAGTTCCATTTCAAACAATTCAGTTTAGCAAAAGTACGCAGTTTAAATGTAAGTACAGTTTAATTGTGAAAAACATTTCTATTTCTAGCTAATCAATTGAGTCAAGCAGTTCTAATTCAACTAATTCAGTTTAGTATAAGTACAGATTTTGTTTACACACAGTTAAATGTCAAAACAGTTCTATGTTAAACAATTCAGTTTAGTGTAAATACAGTTTCAATGCCAAAAAGCAATTCTAATTTAAATGTAACTACGTTTTAGTTTTCAAAAACATTTCTCTTTCAAGCTATTCAGTTTAATCAATTCAGTTTAGCATAAGTACGCCGTTAGTTCTATTTAACCCATAGGGCCCTATCTGGTGCTACTACTCCAAGCCAGAGTGGATCTGGGAGCAATGGCAATGAAGAGATGATCCGTATTCCCCGAAGCCCCAGCATTACTAGGACCTAACCATTAGATTGTTTTGAGTCATATCCAGGACACTCATTGGGAGGATGTTACTCTCTGCTGAGGTGCAGTCGGTGTATTCTACAGCCCTAGCCGATTGGGCAAATTAATTGGTTTGAGAAAAAATAATGAGAAGTATCTAATGTATTCATGAATATGTTTCTGACAAATACCTTGCCATAAAGCAATGGTTAGCAAGTTGGTCTTGCAGACCATGACTATTGTATTGATTTCAGTCCTCACTGGGTATCCTATGTTTGTGATTTTTGCCAGTCGAAACTAAATGTAGTAAATATAAATAATCGATGTTAATAATCTTTATTTTTAAAAAAATGACTAATTTGGTTCAAATGTACCAGTTTTGATAAGTAAGTAAAGTTGGCGATTGTAGTCGAGGGTGACCAGAAGGCTCCTTTTTCTGTAGCTACTACACAGAGGTGTAGGGGAGGGCGCTACTCCTTTCCCTGGATCGCCCCACTTTACCCTTGATACGTACCCTATATTGCTGAGTGTTAACCAAGTAGGTATCAAGTAACATTTTTAAAGTCTTTGGTATGACGCGACCTGGGATTGAACCTAGCTTTCCTGAACCATTGGCGAACATTCTACCCACTAGGCCAATACAATTACAGTATAGTCGGTGTTTTTTTTTAATGTTTAGTCCTCATGTTGTTTTTTTTTTTTTGGTGTCATTTTGGGAACAGGATTTATCAATTTAAGATCACAGCTTGAAACTACTATTTTTTTCCCTTAAGGAAAAAAAATGCTTTAAATGTAATTAAATTTCGGTACAAGTCGTGTGGTCGCAGAAAAAGAAGTGAAGACTCTCTAAAAGAATTAGTAACATTACATCCTACAGGGTGCGAATATAATTTCTTTTTTTAAGTTCAATGAATGTGGTTCCAAATTACGAACAGCAATTGCAAATATATGACTGGGTATTAAAAATATTTTACCAACTATACAAACCTATACACCAAAGTTTATTTAAAATTTATTTGAAACATTGCAAAAATATTATGAACATGTATCAGGCAAAATGGATATTGTTAAGTATTATTTATGACCAAACTACGGTATTAAGAATATAACAAAAATATGAACATTTGCAAAAATAAAAATATCCCTGCATATATATATATATATATATAAGGTTATGTTATCGGGCTGACGTAAAACTAGCCAGGTTTCGATCCCAGCTTGAAGCATCACGCTTGTCTAGCCACATTGATGAATTGTGATACAACGAAACAGTCTGTCTGGGGATATATATATATATATATATATATATATATATATATATATATATATATATATGTTGTTTTTTTTTAGTATGGAAATGTTGTAATGGTAGTTTAGGTTACAGAATTTAAATACTGTAGAGTTTGGTTATAAATAATGCCAAATAATACCTGTTTGGAATGACATTTTTACCGAGAAAATCCTTATCATTTGTGGTGGAGATGGACTTTACCTATTTAAAAAAAAAATGCTTGCAGTTTATACTTTCTCTCTTATTCTTTCATTATCTATCTATCTATCTCTCTATCTATCGCAGTTTTTACTTTCTCTCTTTTTCTTTCTCTATCTATCTATCGATAGATAGATAGATAGATAGATAGATAGATATCTTTCAGTCGAAGTAGTTAGCTAGTTTATTCATAGTTAAGTCTTTTGGGGCCAATCAAATTCTATCTATCTATCTATCTATCTCAGTCTTTTCATATCTATCTATCTATCCAGATAGATAGATAGATAGATAGATAGATAGAAATAGTGATAGACAGAAAGAGATAAAGACAGAGAGATTGTGGAGAAAAAATTGTATCATAGATAATCTTTAAACGTGCGAAATGAGATTTTGAATAAAAATCTTCAAAGCCAGTATAAAACAAACATACTGACAATATACAACTGACAATCTATCTATCTAGATAGATAGATAGAAAGATATTATCTCTTTCTGTCAATCTCTATTTCTTTCTCTCTCTTCATATATATATATATATATATAATGTTTTAACCAGCAATAGCATATATTTTTGTGTTGCAGTATATATATATATATATATATTACGAGGGCAAAAATATATGATATATGTTTCTTAAATCACACCCGTACATACAAACACAGATAGATAGATAGATAGATAGATAGATAGATAGATCCTTTTCTTTAATTGGCTGACCGTTTTGGGGTAGGCGCTTCTGGTCAAGTTTGGTTGTGGTTTGAAATTTATCAGTCGGTGTACACTGCTTGACGCGGCTGCCGGGAATGCCCAGTAGTCGCATCTTGCAGGCAAGACTGACTCATTCCTCGAGCCTCAGGGGCCCGCCTTGTAGGGAAATAAAGACGGGGCTCGAGGCATTTTTGAGCTCCCCAGACGTGTCCGGGCTAAGGCCCGGCGCCAGAACTCACTTAAAAACGGCCATGTGCCGTACTCCTGCGTTAGTGTGGCGCCCGACAAATAATGATATTCATATCATTATTTGTCGGGCGCCACGCTAACTGAGATTGTAATGAAAAAAATTGTGACTGTCAGATAAATAGAAAGGGAGAGATAGATAGATAGATCCTCTAAGTTTTATCTTGCCCAGGCGACAACGAGTGTCCTGGATATAACACAAAACAATCTGATGGTGAGGTTCCAATAATGCTAGAGCTTTGAGGAATGCGGAGTACCCCTTCATTGCCATCGCTCCCTGGTCCACTCTGGCCCGGAACGGTAGCACCTGATAGTGCCCTAGCTATTGGTGAAATAGAACTGTGTACTTATGGAAAACTGAATTGTTTGAAATAGAAATGTTTTCGCATGCTAGTCTGAACTGTTTGAAATAGAACTGTTTTTTAACATTGAAGCTGTGTACTTATGCTAAACTGAATCGTTTGAAATAGAACTGTTTATTCGTATGAAAATGGATTTGGCATTAATGACCAACAGTGGTTGATATACCATAAAATCAAACCAAACCCAACCCAACCAACCCAGGTTGTACCTGTCACTACCACGATCATCAGACGAGGAAAATTATGACGTAACCTCTGAATATCTATCTATCTATCTATCAAGCTCTCTATTGATACACTTCTGCTCGATCTGTCAGAGCGGATTAGAATATGTTGATTTTATCCCTTTCAGAGAGGTATAACCAACCTTCCAAAAAAACGTTGGGGGTTTCTTGGGTATGACACTGTGGGGAATAGAAAAATAAAAAAAATCAAATTAAATTAAATTAAAAGTAATTATTGAAAATATGCAGAAACCCCTGACGGGATGGGGGTGACGCATGTGCAAAGAAAAGGAACTGTCCGGACAGAAGAAAGAATTTCGTTCTCTTTCAGCAGTGACCAGCGGAGTGACAAAACCTAAATCTTTCTTGCTAGTGGTGGAAGGCGCCATGTGTTCGTCTTTAAACGAGGCGTTGGCAAACCTTTCCACTAGTGGCAGCCGCCTCTTTTACTAACGACCCAAAACTAAAAACACCGAATAATGAACTTGTCAGAATCACAATCAAGACACCATACAACGGACTTAATGGCTACAACTGAAAACACCGGAGTTAAACATATCTCCCAAAAGCATCTAACATGTTGGTAATGCTTTAAATACCAAATCTGGACATATATACCCAAGAACGACTAACACATTTTAACATCTTGACTGGGAAATTCAACCATTTCATTTGTATTCAGGAAGAATTTCCTCACCGACTGAATGGTTGTTGAACACAGAAATAAAGGCAAAATATAAACGATATCTTGGCCTCCCCTCTTCTTCTCCTGTCTTCTTTCATATAATTCCTTTACAGCCTTCATATCCAAGGAGTTAAACCAGCAAGATAACGTGGGGTAAGAATAGAATAACCCAGAATGGAGTCAAATAGCAAACAATATCATAAATTACCCTTGGAAACCTTCATAACACTAAACTGTATGTGGTGGTGTGGCTCAAACTCTGGGAAGTGTAGAACACCTTTATTGCCATTACTCCCTGGTCTACTCTGTCCCGGAGTTGTAGGGTATGTTAAGTCTTGTCTATCAGTTAAATAGATCTGTAAAAGAATTATAAGTATTTGATAAGAATACTTGATACCGCATAACTGTATCCGAATTATTTGTTGCTTTACGGCGTATCAACCTTTTCGGGTCATTTAACGTCGAATTAAGTCATTTTGATAAAAGTTTCACACAATTTACTTTCGTATAAGTATAGTTTTTTAGTTTACACACAGTTTCAATGTCAAAAACAGTTCTATTTCAAACAATTCCTTTTAGTATAAGTATAAGGTTTTGTTTAACACAGTTAAATCTAAAAACAGTTAATTTCAAACAATTTAGTTTAGCATAATTACACAGTTTATTTCTATTTGACCTATAGATAGGTGCTACCACTTCGGGTCAGTGTGGACCTGGGAACGATGGAAATAAAGGGGTACTCCGCATTCCCCAAAGCTCCAGGATAACTGGATCCTCACCGTCAGAATGTTAAGAGTCATATCTAGGACACTTAGTGGGGGGGGGGTCTTACATCTTCTGCAGATGTGCAATCCGTGTATTCTGCAGCCCCTGCCGATTGGGCCAGAATTATTATTATAAAATGGTTATTAAATAGAAATAATTACTTGAAACCATAAAATGATTTGTACTCGATCGGAATAAGTGAAATAATTTGCACACAATTATATGAATTTGTCTTATTTGTATTTGATAGGAATACTTTAAACCATAAAACTGTGTGCAAATTATTTGTATTTGGTAGGAATACTTTAAACCATAAAACTGTGTGCAAATTATTTGTATTTAATTGCAATACTTTAAACCATAAAATTGTGTGCAAATTATTTGTATTTGATAAGAATACTTGATTCATAACTATGTATATTAAAATGTGAATATAAACATACAATGAATACAGTTCCCTAACTCTTAGGCATAAAATAACCCAAGACGAATTGACATGTTGTTAAAATCAATTAATCAATTAATCAATCAATTTTTAGTATTAATAGTCATAATTCATCGTAATGTAAGAAGATAAAATTTAAAAGTCCAAAAAATTCACTCTGAACTGTCCAGCAGCACACATAACGAAAGGGTTATAGGCGTTGGTTCCCTAAGCTTCGAAGTGATAATCATCTGGAGGTTGTAGGTTCAATCCTGAGTAACTATACAGGAATACCTAACACTACTGTTATGGTACCCAACCTGCGGTCAGTAATGAACTCTTCCGTGACTATTAATACCGGGCTCAGTCCTTATTTCCGTCGAACGCTTGGCAGTCGGACAGACTTTGTACATATGTTGTATTTTACTTCGTTAATATAGTTTGTTCCACGCAAACCCGAGTTGTGTTATTCTTCCGGACTCTTTACTGATCCACAACAACTACCAAGCGACCTCCGTAGATTAAATAAAGGACGTGGTTCGAAATTCCGTGTAGGCTCCCGCGTTCGACAAGGAACAACTGAAGAAGGCCGGAGGACACATCGGACGAAACGTTGTGAATGTAACGACAAAGACAATAGTTCGAAAACCCTGAATGATAAAAATCAAGTTTTGTCTCAGAAATTCATACAACTAATTAGTATTCGATTAGAAAATTTGAAATCATACAATTGTTTTGTTGGCCGACCGTAGTCGAGAGCGGTCGGAATCGTTACTAGGTGTAGAGGAGAGCAATACTCTTTTCACTGGATTGCTCCACTTACCCTTGATCCGTACCTTATAATTCTGAGTGATAAACAGCAAGGAGTTATCGAGTATCACTTTTTGAGTTTTGGGTATGACTCGACGTGGGAATGAACCCCGGTCTCCCGGTGAACTCTCAAGCCATCATATAACTTTTGATATATAACATATGTAAAAACCTCGTAAGATACGGCTACATGAAAAATGTAAATACAAATGTACAAGAAACATAATTCCCTAACGTTTAGGCATAAAATAACCCAAAACAAATTGACATGCCGTTAAAATCAATCAATCAATCAATCAACTATTCTGTTAAATAGCAAAGCATATTCAGGTGGATCTCACGAGATTAGGACATCGGTCTCCTTCTCTACATCCAAATTCACATTATAGGCGTTGTCATTTTACACGGGGGGCCTGTATTTTCTGAGACGTTTTTTTTTTTTCATTGAAGCCCGGGGGATACACTTTGGGTTGATTTACATATCCTTGTTTATCTGGTGTAATGGCGTCTAAAAGACGAGACTGTTGTCACTCTGATCGACAGATCAATAGCGGAGACGGTGGTGCTGGCCAAGACAGAAGTAAGGGTGGACTTCGCCTCTAGTCACTGACAAGACATTGGAAAAAATGGCGATTGATGGAACACTTCAGCCGTCCATTTGCATATGCGACTCTCTGTAAAAAAAAAAGAACAAAAATAAATCAAGAATTACAATTTTTGTTTTAACGTTCTTTCGATTTTGTTTGCCGAGAAAGAAAGAAAAAAGTAGGTTGATGCAAAAATTTCTGGCCATTTTCGACAAAATCTTTTATTCATAGTATCATTATTCAGTTATCAAGGCATTTTCTTTGACTTCCTGGGATCATAGGTTCCCTGATATCATAAATTCATGGCTTAGCTATTCAGTGATTAAAGTATTTTTTCTTGTTTTTTTTTTTTTTTTTTTTTTTTTGTTTTTTTTTTTGTTACTGAGGTATTGCAATTGTATCTTTCTTTTTGGTTACTGACTTTAAATGCAGTAGAGTTTAGCAATAAATGATATCCGTTTTGAATAATAATAATCATAATAATGATAACGTTGACAGACTATATGTGTCAAGAAAAGAAGGCGGAAGAGGACTTTCCAGCATTGAAGACAGCGTTGACGCATCGATATAATGACTTAAAGACTACATAGAAAAGCGCGGAGGAAGACTGATAGCATCCACCAGAAACGTTACTGACAACACGAGGAACAGCAGAACGAAAATAATCAGAAAACAAAAATAGGGAGAAAAACAACTCTATGGACGTTTTAAGTGACTAACAAGTGACATCTCACACGAGAAAAAGGGAAACTTTAAGTGAGAAACTGAATCTCTTCTAATAGCAGTACAAAACAACGCCATAAGGACCAATCATATCAAAGCAAGAATAGATAGGATGCAACAAAACAGCAAATGTAGGTTATATGGTGATAGGGACGAAACCATCAATCACATAATAAGTGAATTAGCACAAAAAGAGTATAAGAGTAGACACGAATGGGTGGGCATATTGATCCATCAAGAATGGTGCAAAAAACTGAAGTTTCACCATGTGAACAAATGGTATATGCACAAACCAGAATCTACCCCGGAGAATGAGACACACAAACTCCACTGGGATTTTGAGATAAAAACAGATCACCTAATCTCGGCCAGACAACCAGACCTTGTAATAATCAACAGCAAAAAGAAAAAAAAAAAATGAATAAAGAAAGAAAAAAGAGAACTTGGAGGATTGTGGACTTTGCTGTCCTGGCTGACTCCAGAGTAAAATTAAAAGGAAGCGAAAAGAAGGATAAGTACCCGGACCTTGCGAGGGAATTGAAAAAACTGGACCATAAAAGTAACGGTTATACCAATTGTAATGGCTGTTCTGAGTACAGTCACTAAAGGATTGATACAGGAACTGGAGAACTTGGAAGTAAGAGGGCGAGTAGGGACCATCCAAATTAGTATTATTAAGATCGACCAGAATATTGATGACAGTCCTGGAGACTTGCTGTCTCTTGAACTCCAGTGAGAAACCATCGGTTAATGCCACTGTGAAAAACTCGTAAAGGAATAATAATAATTATTATTATTATTATAATAAACAAAAAAAAAAGGAAAATCTGCAAAATTGGCGACTCTGCTGTCCCGGCTGACCACAGAATAAAACTGAAAGAATGTGAAAAGAGAGATAAGTACCTCGACCTTGCTAGAGAATTGAAAAAAAAACTATGGAACATGAAGGTGACAATAATACCAACTGTGAGTGGTGCTTTTGGCACGGTAACTAAAGGATTATTAAAAGGCCTGAAAGATTTGGAAGTTGTTGACTGCCGAGTGGAGACCATCCAAACAACAGGATTATTGAAAACGGCCAGAATACTGAGAAGAGTCCTGGAGACTTGAGGAGACTTGCTGTCACTCAATCTCGAGTGAAAGCCATTCAACTTACGCTGATGTGAAAAACTCTAATAATAATAATAATAATAATAATAATAATAATAAGAAGAAGAAGAAGAAGAAGAAGAAGAAGAAGAAGAAGAAGAAGAAGAAATGGTATATGCAAAAATCAGCATCTGCCCAAGAAAGTGAGACACATAAAAGTCTCTGCAATTATCAAATACAAACGGATCACAACTCTCGACAAGAGGACCAAACCTTGGGTTTTGTGCGGTTTGGTTTGGTTTTCTGGCATATCAACCATTGTAGGTTATCTAAAGCCAAATCTTGTTTTGACATACATATAAAATACTTTCTTAAACACATTTTAGATACACACCGTTAAAGGATTAAAATGTTCGATTTCTGACAATTCAATTTCAATAAAGTTAAATGGTTTCAAATATTGCTATGTATCACTAACAATTCAATCAGACAATAATCATTTATTTACACACAGTTAAATGTACAAACAGTTCTATTTCAAACAATTCAATTTACCAAATCTCATTAATTTTTTCTCAGTGTAAATGTCAGTTCTATCTGCCCCTTTGATAAGACTCTATCAGATGCTACCAATCGAAGCCATAGTGGACTTGAGAGCAATGTCAATGAAGGTCTATTCCACATTACCAAACGCTCAAGGGCTGGAGCCGCACCATCAGATTGTTTAATTTCATATTAGATTACTCGTTGGTGGGGTTTTACTCCTCAACAGAGATGTAGTCAGAGTATTCTACTGCTCCAGCCAACTGGGCTCAACCTTTGTGGGTTATTTAATGCTAAAGCCATCCCAGCCGACTGGACTGTGTTTTAGTGCAAATTAACAAGGAAAAAAAGCTCGTCATCTGGCAGATTTTGTGGTTCCTGAGATCCTCATAATGAAAACAAGATAAAACGAAGAGATAAAATACTTGGATCTTGCCAGAGGACTGAAAAACTGTGGTATATGAATGTGACGGTGATACCAATAGTGGTCGGAGCCCTTGGAACGGTCCCAAAGGGCTTAAAAAGGAGACTGGAAGTATCAAGACCATACAGACCATAGCATTAGGATCGGATAAAATAATGGCAGAGAGGGAAAGAGTGTAAGAGTAGATATGACAGGGTAGGAAGGTGAACCATTGTGAATAGTGCAAGCGACTGAAGTTTGACCATACAGGCAAATGGCATATGGAGTTACCAACCCCTCAGTATATTTGTTTTACTGCGACTTCACAGATTTTTTTTATTCGAAATCTTATTTCACACGTTTAAAGATTATCTCTGATATCACTATTTTATCTTCTCAATCTCTCACTGTCTCTGTCTCTCTCTGTCTCAGTCTCTTTCAGCCAATATCTGTTTCTCTCTCTTCCCCCACATATATATAGTGTTTTAACCATACCGTATGTTTTTGCCGTCGTAATATATATATATATTACGACGGCTAAAATGTATTTGACAAAAGTTCGTTTTTAAGCGGAGTTTAAATGTTTTGAATTTTTCTCTTTCTCCTCGATTAGTTACCATACCAAGGTTAAGGACCCCAGTCTTCATTACTATTTATCCACAGCTGGGGGGTGGATCGCATCAGCAATTTGTAAAATGCAAAGTACTTCACCCAGGATTTGAACTAGCCCATTTCCTACGATATAAAACCATCACACCACAAGCACTTCCATGCTCACTCTCTCTCTCTCTCTATATATATATATATATATACCGCCCCCTTTCGCACGAGTAGAATGAACTTTCTACGACTGAAACACCGGCGTCGAAACATACGCGGCCTAAACATCCAGGTTAAATCATCTGTGCCGAGATGTCAACGACCGAAATATCTGAGGCTGATGAAACAGTCTAAAACGTCTCCGACAGAAACTTCAGAGACGAAACGACACCGGTTGAAACATCTGCACCTGAAACGGTTGAAATGGAAGGAAAAATCCTTCACCGCTGAAATATCGAAACCAAGTCTGAGTAGAAATATCTGCAGCCGAAACGACAGTGTAATACGTTTACGGCCCTTACGACCATCTAAAACGTCGGTGACCGAAACGTCTCAGCAGAAGTATCTGAAGCCTGAAACGACAGTGTAATACGTTTACGGTCCTTACGACCATCTAAAACGTCGGTGACCGAAACGTCTCAGCAGAAGTATCTGAAGCCTGAAACGACAGTGTAATACGTTTACGGTCCTTACGACAATCTAAAACGTTGGTGACCGAAACATCTTAGCGGTAGTATCTGAAGCCGAAACGACTGTGTAACACGTTCACGGCCCTTATGAAAATCTTAAATGTTGGTAGGTGAAACGTCTGAACACAAATATCTGAAGCCGAAACAACTGTGTAACACGCCCGTAGTAGAAACGATAATCTAAAACGTTGGTAGCCGAAACGTCTGGGCGGAAATATCAGCGGCTGAAACGACGGAGACGAAACGTCAGTGGCTGAAATATCTGAAGCCAAAACGATAGTCTAAAACATTTCAATTAGTTCCTAGATTATTTAATGCCAACACCGTCCCATTGGTGAATAAAATAATGATAATGTTAAACCCATAGCTTGCGGGATTAGAGGGTTCAACACTTTACCCAAGGGTATTAGTAAAAAAAAATGTTGAGAGGTATAATGTGACTGGAGTTCGAACACGTTTATGTTGAGCCTCGCAGTGTCGCACGGGGATTTGCCACTTTTTTTTTTTTTTTGCTTTGAGATCGACAGAAAGGTTCCAACTTATTATTTATTTTCGGTATTTGATAAAAGCGAAAAAATTGTCCTATCGGCATCAAATTGACGATATAAATATTCGATGACCTTATATGTCGATCATTATTATCACTCACACACACACACACACACACACACACACACACACACACACACAGAGCAAATATAGCACACAGCATCCACACACAACACACGGTATACACACAGGTACAAACACTGTCCAAACACTACAGGTACAAACACTACACACAGCACAGCACACACACAAACACACACACACACACACATATACACACACAGCATACTGCATATACGCTCATATACGCACACACTACACTCAAAAGAATTATATATATATGTTGGGCTTGTGAGTAGAGTGTTCGCTGAGAGACTGGGGTTCAATCCCAGCTCGAGTCGTACCAAAGACTCAAAAAATGGTACTTGATGCCACCTTGCTTAACATTCAAAATTATAAGGTAGGGATCTACTCCTTTCCCCAGATTGCTCCACTTTATCAAAGATAAAGTGGAGCAATATAAATATATATATATATATATTACTTCCCATAAATTTGGAAGAGAAACAACGGAAATAAAATGTTTAAAACTTTATCTTTTTGTTTCATGTTAAAAAATCATCGGATCCTTTTAGCGAGTGGCACGGCTGGACGGCGGAGGAGATCCGCTCCCATTGGAATGGGCGCCAGGTTCGAGCTTCTTGAACAATTCCAAGTTCTCGCTCACCTGGCCGCTTGCACGGAACGCGTTGCCCTTTCACGGCTTGAACTTCAGAGCTGGCCTGGCAGACACGCCCGATTGTGCTCGCAGTGGCAGTAGTTTGGAAGAAATGGCTGAGCACGCATTCTACTTCTGCGAGCAAGTTCGCCCGTTCTAGGATCACGTCGGCTCACATCGAACCGAAGCCGCTCGTGCTGCACGACGTTGATTACGTCATAAATAACGTTTTACCTCCGTTTCAGGGTGAGAAGCGTGGAGAGTTTTTTTTTCGCGATCCTAGCTGTAGCCTAAATGGTGATTTGGACGACGCAAAAGAAGGGATTGTATGACGATGATTAAAATGTTAAGTTTAAAAACCGAAATATCTAAAGATGGCAAATAATTCAAACTAAAAATAAAATGATTCTCAGAAGTACGTGAGCTTTTCTTCAGATTTGCTCATTTTTACACAGAAGAAGAATGAATGAATGGGGAAAAAAGGATGGTCTGAAAGAAAGAAAAGATGTTGATGATAAGAAAGAAAGAAAGAAAGAAAGAAAGAAAGGAAGAAAGAAATAGAAAAGAAAGAAAGAAAGAGGAGCAACAAACAACAAGACAGTTAAAAAAAAAGCTGTGGAAAAAAGGGTTTATAAAACGGAAATTGAAGAAAAAAGAAAAAGCAAACAAATAAATAAGTAAAAAAGTTTAACATACTCACCCACCCCCCATACACGTGGTGCATTCAATAAGTTTCCAGCCTTTTTTTGTACTGGCATTTAAAATTGTCGTAGACTCTTGAAAATTCAGTATGTTATTGCTATACATCTTATAAGATGACTGACCGCAACAGGACTTCCATGGGGCCTTCGAGAAGTTGTTGGAACGGTACAACAAGTGCATTGCAGCCGGAGGAGATTACTTCGAAAGGGACTTGAGTTTTATGCATGTACTATCAAATAAAAGTGCCCATATGAAAAAAGTCTGGAAACTTATTTAATGATCCTCGTATATATATATATATATATATATATATAAGTTGTTTCACGTGTTGAAACAAAGTAGCGGCCTCTTATATCTTCCCTGTAGCCTGTATTGTCTTTCTCTTTTCAGATTATTGCTGGGAAATAGAAAACCTTTTCACATTTTCAACCAAATATAGCGAAATCCTGACTGGAATGATGGAGCAGTTTGATTTGGTTTGGTTTGGTTTGGTTTGGTTTTATTGCATACGAACCGTTGTTGATTATTTAATGCCAAATTTTTTATACATATGGACAGTTCTATTTCAAACAATTTAGTTTAGCATAAGTACAGTTTTTCGTTTACACACAGTTAAATATCAAAAACACTTCTATTTCAAACAATTCAGTTTAGCATAAATACACAATTTAATTCTTTTTTACCCATAAATAGGACCCTATTTGGTGCAACCAATCTGGGCCAGAGTGGGCCTGGGAGCGATGGCAATGAAGGAGTACTCCGCATTCCCCAAAGCTCTAGTATGAATGGATCCTCACCATCAGATTGTTAAGTGTTATATACAGGACACTCGCTGATTGAGTCATACCCCTTTGCAGAGATGCAATCGGTGTATTCAACAGCTCCACCCAGCCGACTGGGCCAAATTGGACAGAAGATCTTTCGTGTGAACACACATATCCAGAACACTCGTTAGGGGCGGTCTTACCCTCTGCAGAGATGCAGTCGGAATATTTTTACAGCCACAGCTGAATGGGCTGTATATTATCATCATCTTCTCGTGCCATCAGCACGGATATCCCTGACCCTTTCTCGCCACCCCTCCCTATCGTTCATCACTTCCGGCAGGTCCCCAGGGCTACACCCTGTATCCTCACAGAGTTGCTGTATGTATGTTCGAGCTGGTCGCCCTGCTTTTGCTTGGCCATGTGAAGGGGTCCATAAGAGTACATCACTTATGAGCTCGTCTCTACTTCTCCAGAAGTGTCCTGCATGTCTGGTTCGTCTAATTTGGATAGTTTTCGTGATAGGTGGTAGGTGGTCGTACAGCTTCTGCTTTGTGGGGTGTTGCATAATCACCATTATTATCGATGGATTATTAAAATCAGTATGTGCATGTGCGTTATTGATTGAATTTTTTAATCTGTTTAAATCCGTATCGCGGTTGAAATGTTAATAATCTTTATCCTGTGAATTAAAGATTTTGTTTCATTGAACTACCAGGCATGCTTGCTATAACATGTGTAAAGACTAAGTCTTAGTACATCTGCCACATTCAAATGAGAGCACCTCGCTCTCAAGTAAGGTCTAAGAAGCGAGTATGACCCATAAGTATACGAATGAAAAAGGACTTTGAACCTCATTGGGGATTCGAAACTTGTGATATGTGTGTGTGTGTTTGTATTTGTGTGTGTGTGTGTGTGTGTGTGTGTGTGTGTGTGTGTGTGAGAGAGAGAGAGAGAGAGAGAGAGAGAGAGTAAGGTATATTGAGGCAGCATGTTTCCTTAAAAACTGGAATTATGATTCTTGATTTAAAGAGAATCTGTGCAGTCAGTTCGATTTGACGATGATGATAATATATATACATTTATATATGTGTGTGTGTGCGTGGGGGGTGTATGTGTGTGTGTGTGTGTATGCACGCGCACGCGCGTGTGTATTAGAGAAAAATAAGTGGAAAAATGAATCAAGCAAAACACTATTTGATCCACTATTCCACTTATTTTTCTCATCTTGTCAGATTTACCAAAATCTTCAATTTCTCTCTCTCTCTCTCTCTCTACATATATATATATATATATATATATATATATATATATATATATATAATTATTCACGGTCAGTAATGCACTCAGTGTACATGGTGATCTCAATCAACATGATTACATTTCTGAGAAATACCTTCCAGAGTATGACTCCACGGCAAAAGATTTATCTATCTCAGTCCATTCAAACTAATCTATCTATCTATCTCATTCTATTCATATCTATCTATCTATCTATCTTAGTCTGTTCATATCTATCTATCTATCTATCTCAGTCTATCTATCTATCTATCTATCTATCTATCTCATTCTGTTTCTGTCGATCTTCATTTTTTAGTATCTTTCTCTCGATCGATCAATCAATAAATATCCGTTTTTTCAATCTCTCTCTCTCTCTCTCCGCCTATCTCTCTTCTCTTACACTCCCTCTCTCTCTCTCTCTCTATCCCTCCATTATATCTCCATTTTTTCAATATCTATATATCTATCTATCACCGTTTTTTTCAATCTCTTTCTCTCCCCCCTTTCTCTTTCTCTCTCTATCCATCCATTATATCTCTGGGGTTTTTTTTAAATTTCTTTCTATCTATCTTGAGAAAGGTATGAATCCAATTATTCTCCCTCCAGCTATGGGAAAATAGTAGGGCAGACTGGGGTCTTCAGCCTTGGGGAGGCAACTAGTCTAGGAGAAGGAAAACTCTGAATTCAAACCTGTTAAACTCCACTTTAAAATTGACCTTGTGTCATATCCTGCCTAAGTGGAGGGTTTTGTATCTATCTATCTATCTATTTATCTATCTAACACATTGATTCACCGATAACTCAATGACACTAGGTTGTCTCTCTGTGTCCCTCTTATTCATCCATCACACACACACACACACACACACACACACACACACACACACATATATATATATATATATATAGTTTAATACAGAAATTAAAACTACATATTTCTTCTAAGAGTTTCAAAATTTCCCAATCACCAAGCTCTACAACATTTTGAAGAATCTCATCGATAAACTAGAGGATATCACATAAAATACAAACAAAATATACTACGAAGTTGGATTTACATTTGAAAAGAACCAAACTTAAGTTTATTGTATAAAAAAAGTAATAAAAATATCGGATCGAAAAAGAACAAAAAAAAGCTCCGCAAAAAATCGAGTGGGTTGTAATATTTTTAAAACTTCAAAATTCCTTAATTACTAAGTTTATATTTTAAGTTTTAGTCTCTCGTTAGATAATCTAGTAAGCAAAGTTGTCTCCCTTTGGTCGAGGGTGACCCGAAGGCTCCCTTTTCGATAGCTACTACACCAAGGTGTAGGGGAGGGCACTACTCCATTCCCTGGATTGCTCCACTTTACCCTTGAACCGTACCTTATAATGCTGAGTGTTAAGCAAGGTCGTATCAAGTTCCATTTTTAAAGTCTTTGGTATGACTCGACCTGGGATTGAACCCAGGTCTCCCGGGCCATTGGCGAACACTCCAACCGCTGGGCCAATGTCCCGGTTTAATAGACAATCTAAATGTGTGCAAATTATTTGTATTTTAACTATTAAACTGTGTGCAAATTATTTATATTAGATGGGAATGTTTGAAACCATATAAATGAGTACAAACAAACTATTACTATCATTGTTCTCGTAAGGAATTTTTGACACCAGCGTTAATTCATGGTCGTTTACTGGAGCCACAAGGGCAACAAGTCTCCTCAGGTCTCCAGGACTCTTCCCAGTATTTTAGCTAATCTCAACGATGTTGTAGTTTCGATGGTCTCAATTTGGCTTAGTGAGAGCAAGTCTTTTCAGTTCTCCAGGACTTTTCTCTGTATTCGAGCTAATCTCAAAGATGCTTTAGTTTCGATGGTCTCGATTTGGCTAAGTGTGGGCAAGCCTTTTCAGGTCTCCAGGACTCTTCCCAGTATTCTAGCTAATCTCAACGATGCTGTAGTTTCGATGGTCTCGATTTGACTTAGTGAGAGCAAGTCTTTTCAGGTTTTCGTATGCGAGTAAATGAGTTGTTTGGTTTTAGTATGTTATCATTAAATTATGTGTTTACAAACCGTACATATGTGTAAACAGGCTTTGGCATTAAATAACCTATAGAGGTTGATATGCCATTAAACCCAACCAACCAACATCTTTTCAGGTCTCCACGACTTTTCTCAATATTCTAGCTAATCTCAACGAAGCAGTAGTTTCGATGGTCTAGATTTGACTATGAGACCAAGTATTCTCAGGTCTCCAGGACATTTCTCAGTATTCTAGCTAATCTTGCCGATGCTGTAGTTTCGATGGTCTCGATTTGGCTTAGGTTTTGGGGACCGTTCCAAGTGCACAAGTTACAATTGGTATCACCGTCACCCTCAATGTTCCGCAGTGTTGTTATTATTATTTCACTGCTTGAAAGTTTTTCCCACCAGTGTCAATAGGTGGTCCTTCACTGGAGTCAGCATGACACCAAGTCTCCTCAAATCTCCGGGACTATACTCAGTAGTCTATCCGATCTAAAGAATAATGTGTTTTGAATGGTCCCAGTTCTTTCTCTGATTTCCAGTCCCTTTTAAGTCTAGTGGGCCAACTATTATTGGTATCACTGTCACCTTCATGTTCCACAGCTTTTTTTTTTAGAAGAGTGTAATCCACTTGATGACAATTTTTTTTAAAATTAACGCAAGATCTAATATTCTGGCCGAGACTAAATAATCCATTTGTATCTTATAATCCGAGAGAATTTAGTGTGTCTCATTTTCTTTGATAGATTCTGGTTTGTACATCTACAATTTCGTAGTAAGGTGAAATTCTAATCTTTTGCACGATTCCCACGATGGACCACTTTTCTCACCCAGTCGTCTATCGTCTTGGACTAGGGCTGTAGAATACGCCGACTGCATCTCTGCAGAGGGGTAAGATCCCTACCCGAACAAGTGTCCTAGATATGACACTAAAACATCTACTGGTGAGGCTCCAGTCCTTGATCTTTGGGAAATGTGGAGTTCTCCTTCATTGTAATAACTCTCCGGTATACGCTTACCCGAAGTGATAGTACCTGTCATGGTTTCACTAAGGGGTTAAATAGAACTGTTTATTAATATTAGATCGAATTATTAGCCTTTGATAGGAATACTTGAAACTATCTAACTCTGAGCAAATAAATGAGCTTTAGTTTGTTTCAAACTATTATCTACAAACTATTCATTTGAAATCATAGGTAAACAGAATTTGGCATGGAATAACCCACAAGTGTTGATATCTCATTACACCTAATAACCGAATCTTCTTTCGTACTCTTTTCCTGAATTCGCTTATCATATGATTAATCGTTTCATCTCCGCCTCCACCTAACCTACAGTTGTGATTTTACTGTCAATAATCAAGTGTCGTTTTGATATTATTATTATTATTATTATTATTATTATTATTATTATTATTATTATTTACTCCTTAAGGGTTTTTCACATCAGTGTCAGCTGATGGTTTTTCACTGGAGTTTGAGCGACAGCAAGTCTCCTCAAGTCTCCAGGACTCGTCTCAGGATTCTGGCCGTTCTTAGTAATGCTGTCATTTGGATAGTCTCTACCCGTCTGCCAACTTCCAAGTCCTCCAGGCCCTTTAATAATCCTTTGTTATTGTGCCAAAAGCACCAATCACAATTGGTACAATCGTCACTTTCATGTTCCACAGCTTTTTCAATTCTCTAGCAAGGTCAAGGTACTTATCCTTCTTTTCACATTCCTTCAGATTTATTCTGTGGTCCGCCGGGACAGCAAAGTCGACAATTTTGCAACTTCTCTTTTTTTTTGTTTATTATAAGGTCTGGTCTTCTGGCCGAGATTAGGTGATCCATTTGTATAGTCCCATAGGAGTTTATGTGTGTCATTTTCTAGGACAGGAGCTAGGTTGTGCATATACCATTTGTTAGTATGGTCAAATTCAAATTTCTTGCACATTTCCCCGTGGATCACCTTGCGGACCCAGTCGTGTCTCGCCTTATACTCCTTCTGTGCCAACCAACCAACCAACCAACAACCAACGATGGAGCCAACTAACCAACCAACCAACTAGCCAACCAAGCAACCAACGATGGAGCCAATTACTCAACCAACCAACTAGCCAACCAACCAACCAACCAACCAACGACGCAGCCAACTAATCAACTAACCAACCATCTAACCAACCAACTAACCAACAAACCAACCAACCATCCAACCAGACAGCCAGTTAAACGACCAGCCAACCAACAAACCAGCCAACCAACTTTCCAACCAACCAACCAACCAACGATGCAAACATCCAACCCCCCATCAACCAACCAACCAACCAGCCAACCAAACAACCAACGATGTAACCAACTAACCGACGAGCCAACCATCTCTTCAACTAACTAATCATCTATTGTTTCTTTGCATCTGAATATCGAATGACACTTACGTGGAAGAGCTGTGGGCTGCGACCCACACTTTGGGAAGTTCTCAGCTTAAGTAAACGAACTTAGGTGATCTTAAATGGAGGGAGAAAAAAAGCAGCTTAACGAACTCATTTTACAAGCTAAACAAAGATGAGTTCAAGCCTTTTGATTGGGTCGTAACTATGTGAATTGTTATCGAAATATATATATATAAAGAAAAATATCACAAAAAAACAAAAAACAAAAAAAACAACGAAAAATAACAGCAACCCCGCTCCCAGAAGTTTGGATGTGTATTCCATTGAACCTGTATAGATGACTAACCTATATACACGAGAAAGTTTGGTTATCAAGGTAGGTTGAACGAGAATGAGTCTCCTGTTCTGACTGCCGGTTCTTCTCACCCCTCTACCATCCCACCAAAGAAAAAAAGTCCCCTGGGACACTCACACCTTGCTAAAACATCTAAGGTGGTTACAGAGGTGGAGAAAGTAGGAGAGAAAATGTCTGACGGGTGGGTATTTTTACAGATTGTGTCCCTGGCATTAAGTAGACAATGACAAAAAAAAAGTGAAGTCTCGAAGCGGTGTGTTGGGGTGGGTGGGTAGATGTATTTGGTTGGCTAAGAAAGGTTTGGCCATGCAAGCAGCTGTTACCAGCGACATTTGCACAGGTTCTCGCATACATACTCCTTTTTACAAGAATACGTGTGCTCTTATTGGGCACACGTATGTGTATTAAAACGTATCAACATAAACAAACACACACACACACATACAACACATACATACACACTCTCTCTTACACACACACAAACACACACACATACACACATTCACGCATTCATATAGATATTCATACTTAATTTCCTAGCTGACGTGGTACGCTTGTTGGCTGAGCGGTTTGATACAAAGTCTAACATAAAGTTGGGCGGGTTTCGATCCTAGCTTCAAGCGTCCAATGTGTCTAGCCACACTGAACAGTTGTGATACAACGAAACAGTCTATCTGACAATATATATATATATATATTTACCAACCCCTCCGCTCGGGCAGAATATGACACAAGGTCAATTTTTAAGCGGAGTTTAACAGGTTTGAATTCAGAGTTTTTCCTTCTCCTAGACTAGTTGCCTCACCAAGTCTGAAGAACCAAGTCTACCCTACTATTGACCCATAGCTGGAGGGAGAATAATTGGATTCATACCTTTCTCAAGGGTATTAGTGCTATGTGAAAAGCAATCAGTCTCGTCCAGGATTTGAACTCGTGTCGCCGTGTCCATTTCCTACGACGATAACCATTACACCACGGGCACTTCCTTATATATATATATATAGGGCTGTAGAATACACCGACTGCACCTCTGCGGAGAGATAAGACCCCCCCAACGAGTGTCCTAGATATGACACTAAACAATCTGATTATCAGGTTCCAATGATGCAGGAGCTTTAGGGAATGCAGAGCACCCCTTCATTGCAATCGCTCCCAGGTCTACTCTGGCCGGGAGTAGTAGCACTTTATAGAGCCCTATCTATGAGTTAAATAGAACTAAACAGCATACTTATGCAAAACTGAATTGTTTGAATTAGAACAGCTTGACTAAAGTGAATAGGTTTAAATAGATTTTTTTTGACAATTAAACTGCGTACTTACATTTAAACTGCATACTTATGCAAAACTGAAATTTTTGAAATGCAACTGTTTTTGTATACTAATCTGAATTGTTTGAAATTAAACTGTTTTTGACATTGAAACTGTACTTACGCTAAACTGAATTGTTTAAAATAGAACTGTTTTGATATATGACTGTGTGTAAATAAAATCTATACTTACACTAAACTGAATTGGCTGAATTAGAACTGTTTGAATAAACTGAATAACTGTTCATTTGTATAAAAAGCATAAAACCCAAACAAACAGAATTCGTCCAAGAGATTGAGACGTATAAAATTCTCTGGAATTGTGAGATACCTACTTCTAGTCAAAAGACTAGACCTAGTCTTAATTAGGAAAATAAGACAAGTCTTATTTTCCAAATGAAAGAAAGCGAAAAGATGGAGAAATACACGAACCTTACCAGAACAAAAAAAATGGGTAACATGAGAGTGATGTTGATACAATTTTTTGTGCGCTTGGAATAGTCCTCAAAGGCTTAGAAAAAAGACTGGATTAATTGGAAATCAGAGGAACATTCGAGACCTCAGCAATAGTGGGAACGGATAGAATACTGAGAAGAGTCCTGGAGACCTAAGGAGATGAGTTGTCTCTCAGACTCCAGTGAAAACCACCAATTAACGTTGATATGAAAAACACACAGGGAGTAGAATGATAAAATGGCGGAACCATAGACAGTCTTTAGATGTTTTAATGAAATAAACTTTGTTTGAAAGAAAGGAAAATAGACCCGAAATAAAAAATAAACCCGAAGACACACACACACACATCATTATTTATAAATAAGGTTGATTAGTTGTTGCGTTTGTCGGCATATCAATCCTTTTGTTATAAAGTGCCCGTGGTTTATGGAGGTGCCCGTGGTGTAATGGTTATCGTCGTAGTAAATGGACACGGCGACACGAGTTCAAATCCTGGATGAGACTGATTGCATTTTACATAGCACTAATGCCCTTGGGAAAGGTATGAATCCAATTATTCTCCCTCCAGGTCAGACTAGGTTCTTCAGCCTTGGTGAGGCAGCTTGTCTAGGAGAAGGAAAACTCTGAATTGAAACCTGTTAAACTCCGCTTAAAAATTGACCTTGTGTCATATCCTGCCCGAGCAGAAGGTTTGGCAAATATGTTTATAAAGTGCTGAAGTCTGTATATTTTCAAGCAAATATATAAGTAAGTTAGTAAAATTAGCGATCTCAGTCGAGGGTGACCCGAAGGCTCCTTTTCGATAGCTACTACACCAAGATGTAGGGGAAGGCACTATTCCTTTCCCTGGATTGCTCCACTTTACTCTTGATCCTTATCTTATAATGCTGAGTGTTAAGGAGGCATCAAGGACCATTTTTGGAGTCTTTGGTATGACTTGACCTGGGATTGAACACAGGTCTCCTAACTCATCTTTATTGTAGTACTCACAACGTTTTGGCCGATATGTCCTTCGGCCTTCTTCAGGTGTTTCATGTCGAACTCAGAAGTCCACACAGAATCTCCAACTGGACCCTTTATTTGAACCACAGGGGGAGACAGTTCCGATTCTGTTAACGATGATCAGGTTCAAGTATTAAGTTATAGTAAGTATTCATTGTTATTCTTGTCTCTTGCTGGGATTGAACCTGCAACATCCAGATGATTTCACTTAGAAGCACATTCCAACCAAACGCCTTATCCACTGTACTCTGTGTCATTGCAGGATCGTTCTTTACATGAAATATATGATAAAAAAATCCTTTAGTGCTGAAAATTACGGATCGATCATTACACGAAATCGTTCATTACTCGAGTATATATTGTAATAATAATAATCCTTAATAAACAATTCTAGCTTCAAGTAACTATTCTTAATACAAATAATTTGCACACAGTTAGATGGTTTCAAGTAACTAATAATAATAATCCTTAGTAAACAATTCTAGCTTCAAGTAACTATTTTTAATACAAATAATTTTCACATAGTTATATGGTTTCAAGTGACTAATAATAATAATCCTTAGTAAACAATTCTAGCTTCAAGTAACTATTTTTAATACAAATAATTTTCACATAGTTATATGGTTTCAAGTAACTAATAATAATAATCCTTAGTAAACAATTCTAGCTTCAAGTAACTATTTTTAATACAAATAATTTTCACATAGTTATATGGTTTCAAGTAACTAATAATAATAATCCTTAGTAAACAATTCTAGCTTCAAGTAACTATTTTTAATACAAATAATTTGCATACAGTTATATGGTTTCAAGTAACTAATAATAATAATCCTTAGTAAACAATTCTAGCTTCAAGTAACTATTTTTAATACAAATAATTTTCACATAGTTATATGGTTTCAAGTGACTAATAATAATAATCCTTAATAAACAATTCTAGCTTCAAGTAACTATTCTTAATACAAAATAATTTGCTCACAGTTTTATGGTTTCAAGTAACTAATAATAATAATCCTTAGTAAACAATTCTAGCTTCAAGTGACCATTCTTAATACAAATAATTTGCACACAGATGGTTTCAAGTAACTAATAATAATAATCCTTAGTAAACAATTCCAGCTTCAAGTAACGATTCTTAATACAAATAATTTGCACACAGTTAGATGGTTTCAAGTAACTAATAATAATAATCCTTAGTAAACAATTCGAGCTTCAAGTAACTATTCTTAATTACAAATAATTTGCACACAGTTAGATGGTTTCAAGTAACTAATAATAATAATCCTTAGTAAACAATTCTAGCTTCAAGTAACGATTCTTAATTACAAATAATTTGCACTCAGTTATATGGTTTCAAGTAACAAAAATGATATTCCTTAGTAAACAAGTAATTATTCTTAATACAAAGAATTTATACATAGTTATTCCTATCAAATACCAATATATTTTAAACAGATTTCTTTGACACATACATGGGACACTAACAGCTACTACCACTCCGGGTCAGAGTAGACCTAGAACTGTTAATGTAATCTCCAGGACGGAGAAACTACTGCCGGTTGCAGTATAGTACCATAACTAGGACACCTCATTTTGAAGGGTAGGGTCTTATCTTTTTGGACGGGATACAATTGCCGTTCTCTGAGCTCGAAACACACAAACAGCCATAAATATACCAATGTATTTATTTTTCAAGTTGATTTTCTTTAAACTACTGGGTGAGGAAGAAAAATATGGAACAGGGAGGGTTGTATTCATGCCTTTACTACAGGATGCGGAAGCAAAATATGGAATGATTTTTAAACCTTTTTTTTTTTGTAGTCTGATTAGTCCAATTTTTGAAATAAACATTTTCAGGATTAGCTCTATTTTTCAAACACTTTTTCATTAAAATTCAGCCCAATATGAGTGAGCAAGAAAAGAAACGACAAAGAATCTATGATTTGCTTAACGCTGAATCCAAGCCAAGAAATTACCGAATTATTTGAAGTTTCTTTATGGCCTTCATCAAGCCCAGACAATAACCCCCTTGATTACGTCATATGGGGCGTTTAAAAAACAGAGCAAATGCAACTTCCCATCCAAATATTGGTTCGTTTAAGAATGGACTAAAATGCCAGAAGGATTTATTTTGTAGGCATACAAATCGTTTCGAAAACGTGTTGAGACAATAATTAAAAGAAATAGCGGCCAAATTGAGTAAATTTACTGTTTTGTGTCTATCTTCTCATTTGTCAGCCGGCTCATTAGCCTAGTGGGTAGAGTGTTTGCCAATGGTCCGAGTCATACAAAAGACTTTAAAAATGGTACTTGATACCTCCTTGCTTAACACTCAGCAATATAAGGCACGTATCAAGGGTAAAGGGGAGCAATCCAGGGAAAGGAGTAACGCCCTACCCTACACCTCGGTGTAGTAGCTATTGAAAAGGGAGCCTTCTGGTTGCCTTCGACTAAGGGAGACAACTTTTATTTTCTTTACTTTCTCATTTGCTGTTTATTTTCAAAAATTAAAATCAATCTTGTTTTATAATAGAGTGGTTTATTATTATACTAGAATATTCCTAGTTGTCCTTCCGCTCCCAGTAGAGATTCTTAGATTTTATCGTTTTTAGAGAAACATTTTGAAACCAAAACGGACATTATTAGGCATTATTTATTGCCGAACTCTACAGCACTGGGACTCTGATTACAAGCATGAACATGCAGCTGTGAAAGAAGTAAAAGGTAGAATGAAAAAAGAAAAAAAAAAAAAAGAATTAAAGAATAAACCAAAAGAAAAAGAAAAAAGGAAAACAAGAAAGAAAAAGAATAAAGAAAGAAAAAAGTTTATAAAAAACAGAAAGATAAAGAAAGTGAGAAAAGAATGTATGAAAAAGACAAAGAAAGAAAGAAGGAAGGAAAGAAAGAAAGATGTATCGGAATGTGAAAAAAAAAAAAAGAAAAAAGAAAAAAGAAAGAACGAACGAAAGAAAGAAGAAAACAAAGAAAACTAGAAGTAAGAATAAAAAGTGGGAAAAGTGAAAATAGAAATAAATAAATAAAGAAAGAAAGAAAGAAAGAATTAATAAATGAATGGAAAGAAAGAAACAAAGAAAGAAGTAATCAATTAATTAATCAATAGAAAGAAAGAAAGAAAGAAAGAATTAATTTATTAATGTATAAAAAGACAAAAAGAAAGAAAAAATCAATTAATAAATGAAAAGAAAGAAAGAAAGAAAGAAAGAAAGAAAGAATCAATTAATTAATTAATAGAAAGAGAGAAAGAAAGTAGTAGTAGTAATTTACTAAGTGTTTTGCTTTGATGTGGCACAAGGCTGCATGAATTGGGTACCCAAAGAAGGATAGAAAGAATCAATTAATTAGTTAAAAGAAGGAAAGAAGTAACCAATTAATTAGCAAAAAGAAAGAAAGGAAGAAAGAAAGAAAGAAAGAAAGAAAGAATCAACTTATGAATGAATAGAAAGAAAGAAAGAAAGAAAGAAAGAATCAATTTATTAATGAATCGAAAGAAAGAAAGACAGAAAGAATCAATTTATGAATGAATAGAAAGAAAGAAAGAAAGAATCAATTTATTAATGAATAGAAAGAAAGAAAGAAAGAAAGAAAGAAAGAAAGAAAGAAAGAATCAATTTATTAATGAATAGAAAGAAAGAAAGAAAGAAAGAAAGAAAGAAAGAAAGAAAGAAAGAAAGAATCAATTTATTAATGAATCGAAAGAAAGAAAGAAAGAAAGAATCAATTTATTAATGAATCGAAAGAAAGAAAGAAAGAAAGAAAGAAAGAAGTGTATAGAAAAGTATAAGAGAACGAAAAACTGTCGAGAATATTGAATGAGTGAATGAATGAAAAGAAGTCTTTCTTGCTATCAGCTGTCCAACAAACCCATTCATCTCATTGCAAGAAAGCCATAGGTTTATAATTCCTCAGCTTTACTTCGCAATTCCCTCACCCCCTACTTCATTGAGTGAACCTCCCACACCACTCAGTCGTCACCCTCACCACATTCACCCCTTCTACTACCGTCACTATTCACTGGCATACTATTAGGCCTTGAGGGCTTCCAGAAAGGAGGAGAAGAAAAAAAAAAAGGCCACTCTAACCCCCTCTAACTGAATGAGAGCACAGTAATCTTGTAGTGTGGGGACGGTAGAGTTGGTCAGCCAGAGATCCCTAAACCTACAATCAGATTAGCTTTCTTTTTAAGGGTCTAAAAATAAGTGGGGTCTGATGTGAGACAAAAAGAAAAAAGAAAAAAAAGAGATTGTTGAATTTAATAAAAGAATGAAATTGTATCATGCGATATAATAGGTTTTGAGAGGTTGAGTCTTATGTATCTGTGGTTTAGGAGTTATGACAGTAGAGTGATAGGTAAACAACAACAACAACAATAATAATAATAATAATAATAATAATAATAAGAAGAAGAAGAAGAAGAAGACAAGATTTTGCTAGAGACATGAAAAATCTGTGTAATAATAAGTAAAGTTAGTGACCGTAGTCGAGGGCGACCAGAAGGCTCCCTTTCCTACATCGAGGTATAGGGGAGGGCGCCACTCCTTTCTCTGGATTGTTCCACTTTACCCTTGATATGTACCTTATATTGCTAAGTGTTAAGCAAGGAGGTATCAAGTACCATTTTTAAAGTCTTTGGTATGACGCCACCTAGGATTGAACCCATGTCTCCGGGACCATTGGCGAACACTCTACCCACGAATATCGAAATTAGGTGATTCGTTTGTATATCAAAATCCCAGAGAATTTGTGCGTCTCATATTTCAGGTATACGCACAATCCAGAATCCTTCCTGGAAAATTAGACACAATTTCACTGGGATTTTGATATACAAACGGATCACCTAATCTCGGCCAGACAACCAAACCTTAAGATAGACAACAACAAAAAAAAAAAAAAAAAGAAAAAGAAAAAAAAGAGATCTTGTCGAATGGTGTTCTTAGCCGTCCCGGAAGACCACTAAGAAAAATAAAAGAAGCGAAAAAAGAGATAAATACCAAGACCTTGCTTGAGAACTGAAAAAAATTGGAACAGGAGGCCGATGGTAATAATCATTGTTATTGGTGCAGTTTGGACAATCCCAAAAAACTTGCTGAAGGGACTGGAAGGCTTGGGAAAAAAAGTAGAGACCATCCAGACTACAGCATTGTTAACATCGGCTAGAATACTGAGAAGAGTCCTGGAGATTTGAAGATACTTGCTGTCACTCAAACTCCGGTGAGAAACCATCAGCTAACGCTGGTGAGAAAAACTCTCAAAGGAATAATAATAATAATAAGTGACCATACAAACAAATGGTATATGCACAACCCAGCACCTGTCCTAGAAAATGACACACATAACGTCCTATGGGACTTCGGCATACACACGGATCACCTAATCTCGGCCAGAAGACCAGACTTAATAATAATTAACAAAAAAAAAAAAAAAGAGAACTTGTAAAATAGTCGACTTTGCTGTCCCGGCTGACCACAGAATAAAACTGAAAGATTCTGAAAAGAAGGATAAGTACCTCGACCTTGCTTGGGAATTGAAAAAACTGTGGAACATGCAGGTGACAATTATACCAATTGTAATTGGTGCGTTTGGAACAGTAACTAAAGGATTACTAAGGGGACTAGAGGACTTGGAAGTTGGCGGACGGGTGGAGACCATCCAAACGACAGCATTATTGAGAACGGCCAGAATTCTGAGAAGAGTCCTGGACTCTTGAGGAGACTTGCTGTCACTCAGACTCCAGTGAAAAACAATCGGCTAACGCCGATGCGAAAAGCTCTAATGAGTGAATAATAATAATAATATATTTGATCACGCGAACAAATGGTATATGCACAACCAAGAATCTGTCCTGAAGAATGAGACGCACAAACTCCTCTGGGATTTTGAGATACAAACGGATCACCTAATCTCGGCCAGACGACCAGATCTTATTATAATCAACAACAACAACAACAACAACAAAAGAGAACTTGCAGATTTGTGGACTTTGCTGTTCCGGCTGACCATAAAAAGTTGAAATAAAGCGAAAAGAAGGATAAGTACCTTGATCTTGCTCGGGAACTGAAAAAATTGTGGAATATGAAAATGATGATTATACCAATTGTAATTGGTGCTTTTGGTAGAGTCTTTAAAAGATTTGGTACAGGGACTGGAGGACTTGGAAACAGCGGGACGAATGGAGACCATCCAAACTACTATATTTTTGAGATCGACCAGAATACTGAGAAGAGTCCTGGAGACTTGAGGAGACGTTGTCACTCAAATTCCAATGAAAGACCATTAGCCGATGGAAAAAAAACTCACGAGGAGCAAACCCCCCCCAGAAAACTATGGAACATGAGGGTGACGGTGATACCAGATGTAACTGGTGCACTTGGAACGGTCCCAAAAGGCTTGGTAAGTGGAAATTGGAGGATGAGCAGAGACTATCCAAATTACAGCATTGTTGAGAACTGTCGGAATACTGAGAAGAATCGTGGTGACTTGAGAAGACTTGCTATCTCTCAGATTCAAGTGAAATGCCATCAGCTAACGCTGGTGTGAAAAACTAGTTGGGAATAGTAATAATAATAGTAATAACCAACTATGGAACATGAAGATGACGATGATATCAGTTGTAATTGGTGCACTCGGAACAATCACCAAAAGATCAATAAAGGGACTAGCAGACTTCGAAATCAGAGGACAAGTAGAAACCATTTAAATACTAGCATTATTAAGACCGGCGTGGATACTGAGAAGAGTCCTGGAGACTTGAGGTGACTTGCTATCACTCAGACTCCAGTCTGAGGTGCCCGTGGTGTAATGGTTATCGTCGTAGGAAATGGACACGGCGACCCGAGTTCAAATCCTGGACAAGGCTGATTGCATTTCACATAGCACTAATACCCTTGGGAAAGGTATGAATCCAATTATTCTCCCTCCAGCTATGGGTAAATAGTAGGACAGACTTGGTTCTTCAGCCTTGGCGAGGCAACTAGTCTAGGAGAAGAAAAACTCTGAATTGAAACCTGTTAAACTCCGCTTAAAAAATTGACCTTGTGTCATATCCTGCCCGAGCGGAGGGGTTGGTAAATAGGATCACTCAGACTCCAGTGAAAGACTATCAGATAACACGTGTTTAAAAATCGTTAGGAATAATAATAATAATAATAATAATAATAATAATAATAATAATAATATCAAGCTGGCTGCACAGAGTTCCCTGGCTCTCTCACGTCACTTGTCCCTATAATCCATTACGCCTGACAGGTCTTCTAGACAGCATCCAGTGTCCGCACAGAGCCTATCTAAATAAGTTCTTCCTAGTCGGCCAACACGGGCATATCCATAGGTAGGAGACCATAAGATAATATCGCTTATGAGTTCGTCCTCACATGTCTTGTTCGTCTTACTTGGATGGTTTTTGAGATGGGAGATAAGTGGACGTACAGGTGCTAATTTGTAGGATGCTGCTTCTGGGCCATTTCTTAAATAGCTTGCAGTATTCTTGTGTAGTTCCCATTTAGCTTTTTTTCTGCGTGTTTTCTTAGAATCCATGAGGTGCATCCATATAGTAGTACTGACACAGGTACACCGTGGAAGAAATCCCGTTTAATTTAATCGGATAGGTCAGACTTCCATATGATCGATAACTGGTCAATAGTATTCCACACCTTGAAAAAGAAGAAGATAGATAGATAGATAGATTGATTGATTGATTGATTGACATAAAAATATATATTTATAAATCAGTAGAAATAAATATAAATCTAAATATTAGATAGATAGATAGATAGATAGATAGATATGAACAGTGATATATATATATATATATATATATATATATATATAGAGAGAGAGAGAGAGAGATGGGGGGGGAGATAAATATGTGCAGACTGGGATTGATATAACGTTAAAAATTATATATATAAAAAAAATAATAATAGAAGAAGAAGAAGAAGAAGAAGAAGAAGAAGAAGAAGAAGAAGAAGATAGATAGATAGATAGATTGACATGAAGATGTATATTTATAAATCAGTAGTAAAAAAATATAACCTTAAAAATTAGATAGATAGATAGATAGATAGATAATAATTGACCGAGATAGATAAATAGATAGATAGATATTGACTGAGATAGATAGATTGACGGATAGATATGAATAGTGATATATATATATAGATATACGAGGATCATTAAATAAGTTTCCAGACTTTTTTCGTATGGGCACTTTTATTGAGAGTACACTCATGAAACTTTTAGTCCCCTTCGAAGTAATCTCCTCCGGATGCAATGTACTTGTACCGCTCCAACAACTTCTGGAAGGCCCCATGGAAGTCCTCTTGTGTGAGCGTTTCAATGACCTTTATCATAGCCTCTTTCATCTCCTATATTGTCTCATAACAACAGCCTCTGAGCTTAGGGAATAAGCAAGAGTCACAGGGAGCAAGGTCTGGACTATTGGGAGGGTGAGGAACTGTGTTGATGCCCATCTTGCTCAAATAGTCTGTGACAAGGATTGAGTTGTGGACTGGTGCATTGTCCCGGTGGAAATGCCACTGACCCGATTTGAAGAGTGTTGGCCTCTTCCGACAGAATTTCTTCCTGAATTCCCTTAAAACCTCAGCATAGTAACCCTAGCCCTAACCCTTTGGCCAATCAACTCTAGTGTATTGACTTCCGTACTCCTCCCTCAACATCCCTCTCAGACTCCCTGCCTTCATTGAATCTCTCATGCCACTCAAAAACTGACGCTCGATTCATGCAAAATGCTCCAAAAGCAGTCTGAAGCATTCCATACGTTTCTGTCGCATTTTTTCCAAGTTTAAAACAGAATTTTATTGCAATCGTTCTTCTAATGTGCCCTCATGTCCAGATTACATTTTTGAAATTCATCAGCTATGACAATCAGGATTTAGTAGGGTGTATTCCAATTGCTACTGTAGCTGTTGATTTGAACCTGAAATCACAAAAATTGGTCAGTGATCTCATAAGATGTATAGCAATAACATAGTGAATTTTCAAGAGTCTACGACAATTTTAAATGCCTGTACAAAAAAGTCTGGAGACTTATTGAATGCACCTCGTATATATATATATATATATATATATTGAATGCACCTCGTATATATATATATATATATATATAGAGAGAGAGAGAGAGAGGGAGATAAATATGCGCAGACTCGGATTGATATAACGTTAAAAATTATGTATAGAAAAAATCATAATAGAAGAAGAAGAAGAAGAAGAAGAAGAAGAAGAAGAAGAAGAAGATTTTGTCATTTAGTTGTTCCAGCCGACTAGAGAGTGAAATTAACCAAATCAAAAACCGTAGATAAATACCTAAAAATTGCGAAAAAAAAATACTAGATATTAAGAATAAAAAAAAACAAACTAGAAAATGAAAGGGACTAATATCAACCATAGTTAGCGCCCTAAAAAAAATAAGGAAAAAAGAAAACTGAGAGTTCTGCGGAAGGATTACAACAGTTCAGACCAGAACACTGAAGAGATTAGCTAGAATACTGAGAAAAGTCCTGGAGAATTAAAGACATTTGCAAATTAAGAATTTTTTTACAACTAAAAAGTAAAAGAAGTAAAGTTGACGTCTGTAATCGAGGGCGATCAGAAGGCTCCCTTTTCAATAGATACTACAGCAAGATGTTCGGGGAGGGTGCTACTCCAGTCCCTGAATTGCTCCACTTTACTCTTGATCCTTAACTTATAATGCTGAGTGTTAAACAAGGAAGTACCAAGTGCCATTTTTGGCATCTTTGGTATGACTCGGCCTGGGATTGAACCCCAATCTCCCGGCCCATTGGCGAATACTCATCCCACTAGGCCAATTGGCCGTTGTGACCCAAAGGCTCCCTTTTCAATAGATACTACAGCAAGGTGTGAGGGCGCTAATTCTTTTACCTGTGGTTGCTCCACTTTACACATGATATATACCTTATAATGCTGAGTGTTCAGCAAGAAAGTATGAAATGCTATTTTTTGAGTCTTTGGTATGACCCGACCTGGGATTGAACGCCAGTCTCCCGGTCAATTGGAGAATACTCTTCGGAAAGTCAAGTTAGAACTAGTGTGACTTATCTACTTAAAACTCCTTGTTACTTTTGCTCATACAAAAAATAATGGGATTGTTTACGTATACATCTGCACGTTTCCCTAGAATCATAGTATAGTATCTGTTCCCAACGAAATCCGACAATCATTTTAAAACCAATAAGAATAAAAAAAGAAGCATGAACAATGACAATAATAAAAAATAAATTCATTGTGTCGGGGTGGGTCCATGCAGTGACGTCATGGAGTATATCACCATAACACAAACCTTCACGAGGGAGTTCGTATCTCACTGGGGGCTCCATTCATTCGGCTTTGTGCCAGGTCTATGCAAAAAGGTTAGTAAATTACTACTATGGCACCTCGGGCGTTGTAATGGTTAGCAAACTAGGGTACCAAACTTTAATGACGGACTTCGTGTCTCACTGGGTGCCCTATTCAACCAGCCTTGAGCTTCGTCTAAGCAAAAAAACTTTGTAAATTATTACAAAGGCACCTCAGCTGGTGTAATGGTTAGCAAGATAGATTAGCAAACCTTCAGTGGGAGTTTGAGTCTCAATGGGTGCCCCTTTATTCGACCTTGTGCCAGGTCTATGAAAAGCTTAATAAATTAGTACAATCTGTATTGATAAAATGTTTTTCTAGCACAACTACCGTAAATGTGTTGTGGTTGTGTGACCTACGTATATATTAGACAGCCCAGTCGGCTGTGGAGTGGGGTGTAGAATACATCGACTGAATCTCTGCAGAAAAATAAGACCCAACTCCTCAACGAGTATCCTGGATATGACACCAAACCATCTGATAATGAGGCTCCAATCCTAGAGCTTTGGGGAATTTACCGACGACGAATTTGGTGACAATAAATTTACCGCACGATTAATTTACCGATGATGAATTTACCACGATTTAACTGACAATGAATTTACCACAGGACGAACTTACCGACAATAAATTTACCACACGATAAATGAATTTACAAACGTTGAAATTTTTATAGAATTTATCAACTTTGAATTTTTCACACAATAAATTTACCGCGCAGTGAATTTACCGACGACGAATTTATAAACAGAATTTTTTACTTGTAGAGTTTACTAACAATGAATTTAGCACATATCAAATTTATTGACATTGTGTTATATTCTCATGTGCCGTATCATAACGACACAATGATAAAGACAGACGCAATGAATAACAGACACACGCAGGATAAAGACGCAAGAAGACTTCTTTATAAAAATATATACCTCTCACTTTATTGCAAGGGTTCGAAAGAGTTGTTCAAGGTTTGCGTGTGAGAGGGAGCCGGAGATCGAACATAACTGCAATATTTTGACCCCCTCTTTTATGGCCGTCAACGTTCTGTCTTTCTCGTTCTTCTGATGCTCAACCGGAGGCCCAGAGGCCCACTCTGCTGGGTGATGGCTTTTTTTTACTGCATCTTACCAGCATCTTCTCTGGACCCCAACTCATCAGGGCCCCAAGCCCCTTCGGCCTGGTATGGCTTTCCCTACCACATCTTCACTCCAACTGGCTGCAACTCCACTGGCTCGTCGAACTCATCTGAGTTATATAATCGTTCGACGCCCACTCGATCTTTGAAATCGAATGTTTAATCGTCATCAAGCGGAAATAACTGTCATGCAGTTCAGAGGTCACTCTCTTCCGGTGAGTCACTCTGTAGTGGCACAGTGGGACCTTCACCTTGTCTCATATTATCAGCCTTAATCCGCCCACGCGATCTCTTTCGATTACTGGCCATTGGAATGTGTCACTTCCTTCCGGTGCATCGCCTTGGAAAAGCATTTTTGGGCCGGGTCGAAGGTCAAAATATTACAATTGAATTTTTCACACAATATATTTATCACACAATGGATTTACCGACAACGAATTTATTGATCAAGGATTTACAAACATTGAAAATTTTGACGTATAGAGTTTACCGACGATAAATTTACCACATATCAAACTTACCGACGTTGAACTTTTCCCACATGAGTTTACCGATGATGAATTTACCGCGCAAGGAATTTATCACATGACGAATTTACCAGACATGTCAAGGTGTACGAGGCATACTAATGGATATAATTTAATCGAGGCAAACATAAGAGACATCTGGACGTAAAGTGCTGTTATTTTGATGGCATAAGCAGAGACGAACTCATAAGTGATGTACTCCTATGGACCCCCACATATGGCCGAGCAAAAGCAGGACGACCAGTTCGAACATATATACAGCAGCTATGTGAGGATACGGGATGTAGCCCTGAAGACCTGCCGGAGACGATGAACTATAGGGAGAAGTGGCGAGAGAGGGTCAGGGATATCCGTGCAAGCGGCACGACATGATGATGAATTTTGCGTGATATACACATTCGTACGGACGGACAACCAACTTTATATATAGAGATTTTTTTTATTTATAGTAATATACTTAATTAGATTTTTACCAGGGGCAACAAATGCCATACCCTTATGCTATAAGAAATCACACACACACACACACACACACACACACATATATATATATATATATATATATATATATATATGTGTGTGTGTGTGTGTGTGTGTATGTACCGGTTGGTTACGCTCTGATGAAAATCCTGCCAGAGAAAATGATAGAATAATTAATGTATGCCCTATATAATTTTTGTTAATACAATTATGTTTCTAGTACCCGCTAGCCGCTTCACAAATTCCGAAGCTTACATCAATCAATCTATCTATCTATCTATTTATAGGGGAGAATATTTTCCAATTAATATTAGACACTTTCCTTTTCGGTATCTTTGTTTAATAGCATATCAACCTTTATGAGTTATTTAATGCCAAAACCACCCTTGTAGAAGAACAGTAGTGGTACTATTTAAGGTTTCTTTGGTTAATGGTATATCAACCTTTGTTGGTTATTTAATGTCAACCCCCACCCTTGTAGAAGAACAGTAGTGGTACTATTTAAGGTTTCTTTGGTTAATGGCATATCAACCTTTGTTGGTTATTTAATGCCAACCCCCACCCTTGTAGAAGAACAGTAGTGGTACTATTTAAGGTTTCTTTGGTTAATGGCATATCAACCTTTGTTGGTTATCTAATGCCAACCTCCATCCTTGTAGAAGAACAGTAGTGGTACTATTTAAGGTTTCTTTGGTTAATGGCATATCAACCTTTGTTGGTTATTTAATGCCAACCCCCATCCTTGTAGAAGAACAGTAGTGGTACTATATAAGGTTTCTTTGGTTAATGGCATATCAACCTTTGTTGGTTATTTAATGCCAACCCCCATCCTTGTAGAAGAACAGTAGTGGTACTATTTAAGGTTTCTTTGGTTAATGGCATATCAACCTTTGTTGGTTATTTAATGCCAACCCCATCCTTGTAGAAGAACAGTAGTGGTACTATATAAGGTTTCTTTGTTTAATGGCATATCAACGTTCAGGGGTTATTCGATACCAAATCTTCTTTCTAGAAGAACAGTTGTGGTTCTATTTAAGGTTTCTTTGTTTAATGGCATATCAACCTACGTGGATCATTCAATTCTAAAGCTATTCTTATCGAAAAACACTAGTTATTGAACCGATAGCTGGGAGGATAAAAGGCTTCGTAACTTTCTCAAATCCGAATGCGAATGTAATATCGAGACTAGATTTCGAACTCACTTACAATGACATCGTAGTCCGGCACGTTAACCACTACGCCACCAGGAATTCCCTGAATTTGTTGACTGTTACAGATTTCTCAGTGCTTTGGTATCCTGATTTCTGCTTCTTTGTTTATGGGTTATTTAATGCAAAAGATATCCTAATAGAAAAACAGTAGTGGTACGATTTAACCCATAGCTAGGGCAAGACACTTTCAAAAACCTGAAAGATTCAGCAAATAGTTTCACAAAAAAAAAAAAAAAATTTAAATGAACTATTGTTGCATGGGAAATATTTATAAAGAAAAATCATTTGCAGATATAATTTAAATTTAAAAAAAATCATCACCAGAATGCTAGATGCAACTGCAGAGATGGAGAAATAAGCCTTTGGAAGGGTAACTGCTTAATAAATAATATAATATATAAGCCTGTACATACTTTTATCCACAGACAGACTATATCGTTGTATTGCAACTCTTCAGTGTGGCTAGACACGCAAGACGCCTCAAGCTGGGATCCAACTTTACGTTACACTTAGTATCATACCGCTCAGCCAACTAGCGAACCACGTCAGCCCGGGAATTATAAGGCATTATGTAGTAACTTTTGTTTGTTTACATTTTGCCTTACCGGATACCAGAGTGCTCAGTTCATTAAAAGAGCTTTACATTACGTAAGTGGTAGCCATGAATTCCTTCGCTAGGTGTGTGAGTATATATATATATATATATAGTCATCCACGGACAGATCTGTTTCGTTCTATCAGAACTCATCAGTGTGGCTAGATATACTAGCTTACCGTAGCTGGGATCGAAACCCGGTTGACTCAAACGCCAATCCGAGACTCTACCCCACGAGGAACTAGTAGCAGCGAAGTAAATTTTAAACGGTTATAAATCACAATTACTATTGTTTACATACATATTATATATATATATATATATATATATATATATATATATATATATATATTGTTTACATACATATTATATATATATATATATATATATATATATATATATATAAGTAAATAAACGTATAAACGAAGTTATAATAATAATCGAAAACAATGTCTGGAAGAAAAATTATGTATTCTGGAAAATGCCTATGACTTGAACCTTGTGGTATTTTCAGAGGAAGTAATCACAAGGGTATATATCTAGTGAACGAGCCTATGTTTAAACTCTTGAACCTTTAGGTATTTTCAGAGGAAGTAATCACAAGGGTATATATCTAGTGAACGAGCCTATGTTTAAAGACTTGAATCTTTAGGTATTTGCAGAGGAAGTAATCCCAAGGGAATAGATCTAGTGAACGAGCCTATGTTTAAAGACTCGATCATTTAGGTATCCCTTGCAGAAGTAATCCCTCGTGGATAGATCTGTTGAGCGAGCCTAGGTTTAAAGATGCGACCCTTCAGCTATCTCCAGATATAGGAATCGCAAATTAGCTTGCTGGCTACGGTATATCACCACCTTAGTAAGATGAGGTGCACAAAAGCTCGATGTTCACCTTACAACGCCATGATGGCAACGGAAAAAAATATGGTGGACCCGCTCACCACTACTAGCGTCTTCGCTGCGGCAATTTTGAATCCGAGAAATCAATTACCTGAACCCTGTACTCTTCGTGCAGCGTGAGGATTTTAAAGAAAAATAAATCAGTTCTGCTCTGGGAAGAACTTACGCCACATCATATACGGGACAAGGAGAAAGCCGACAGAACAGCGCTATTTTTGGCGCCACCCATGAGAGGCTTTTTATACTATATGTCACATTCTAGTACCGCAGGGGGAAGAAAGTGGATAAATACCGACTGATTTAACAAATAAGCAACAACGAATAAATAGATAAATAAATAAAAAGTTGTAATAAGTCATTTTTTAAGAATATATCCCAGTAAGTCAATGTATAAGATCTATTAAAAACTTGCTGTTTTTTTTTCTATATCTGACAGGATTAAAATTGTATACTTCTTCTTTCGTAATGTTATAGAAAGATAAAGGTTAGGTTTTCCGCACGGTACCTGAGGCGCCCCTAAAAGAGAATGCTGACAGAACAGCGCTATTTTTGGCACCACCCCTGAGATGCTATTTTTGTCATTTTCCAGTACCACAGGTATGAAGTCCCATAAATACCTGCTGATTTAACAAAGATGGAAGAATGAATAAATAAATAGTATTAGTAGGTCGTTTTTTTTTTTTTAAATAATATGTCCCAATAAGTCTATGTATAAAATCTAATAAAAAGTGGCCTATTTTCTTGCTATTTCTAACTGAATTGAAATTGTACGCTTTTTCTTTCGTGATTGTAAAGCTGATTAAGTAAATTTTTTTTTTAAGTGCAGACCTTTTTGTTTAGTGAACTGTATCCACTTTCCCCTGACTGCACATCACCACCCGATTGCAAACCACCCGTTCTTACATCTACGCCAACGCCACCCGATCAACCGGCTCCCAATTTGTGATTTTTATATCATTCACTGAATCGAAGGGTAAAAACAAACCAAAGACGACCAGGAACATCACAAGAAATGTCAATTTCATTCTTTTTTTCTTTCTTTTACTTCTAAGCTTTCAACTCTTTCTTTCAATTCTTTCTTTCTTTCTTTTACTTGCAAGCTTTCTTTCTTTCTTTCTTTTAGACCATTCTTTCTTTCTTTCTTTCTTGCTTTCTTTCTTTCTTTCAAAACATTTTATGTTTTCTTTGTTAGATTTTTAGTTTCTTTCTTTCTTTTCATTCAACATTTTTATTCTTTCTTTCTTTCTTACTTTCGTTCTTTCTTTCTTTTGACCTTTTCATTCTACTCTTTCTTTTCTTCCCTTCCAGGTCTCTTCTTTTCTTTTTCCTCTCCTCTTTTTTCTTTTTTTTTCAATCCTATCTTTCTTTCTTTTTTCTTCTTTTCCTTCCACTCTTTTTTTTCCTTTCAGTCTTTCTTTCTTTTTTTCTTCCAAACTATCATTTTCAACTCTTTCTTTCTTTCTTTCTTTTATAACATTTAATTTTTTCTTTCTTAGTTTCTTAGTTTCTTTCTTTCTTTCTTTTTATTCTACGTTTTTATTCTTTCTTTCTTTTTTTTCTATCTTTATAATATTTCTTTCTATATTTCTTTCTTCCTATATAATATTTGATTCTTTCTTTCTTTATAATATTTGATTCTTTCTTTCTTTCTTTCTTTCTTTCTTTCTAATAGTTGATTCTTTCTTTCTTTCTTTCTTTCTTTCTTTCTTTCTTTCTTTCTTTCTTTCTAATAGTTGATTCTTTCTTTCTTTCTTTCTTTCTTTCTTTCTTTCTAATAGTTGATTCTTTCTTTCTTTCTTTCTTTCTAATAGTTGATTCTTTATTTCTTTCTTTCTTTCTTTCTTTCTTTCTTTATAATATGTGATTCTTTCTTTTTCGGTTTAATACATTTGGCAGAGGCATGAACCCCCTTATCCCAAATGTATTGGGTTGAATAGTACCAATACTGTTCTCCAAAAATGGCTTAGGCATTAAATAACCCCCAAAGGTTGATATGCAATTAAACAAAGAAATCAGACCATACAAAGAATTAAGAGCTTAGTTTACCCCCACTATTTATCTTTTAAGAAAACCAAATCAAAAAAATAAAAATTACCAAAGTACTTGATCTGAAAAGTGAAATAAAAAAACTACAGTCTTTGCAAAAGAAAATTCCAAGGCTTTTAAAAAGAAAAAAATACATTTATTTTGCTTTCTTTAAAAAATCTTTTTAAAAAAGCAAAAAAAATCTTTACAGTGGCTGATGCCTGTAAAAAATAATTCATAAATTTTAATGAAGCAATCCGATACCATATTTTTCAATTATCGGTACCTTCCAGCTTCGCATTTTCCAATGAAAAAACGATTGTCTCAACTGATTCATGCCATCATTCTTAAAGACGAACCTCCTCCAAAATGTCCATGTGGAAACCAATACTCAATCAAGCACATTTTGATAGAATGCAAAAAACTAAACCACACCAGGAAAAAAGTTTTATAAGGTAAACAGCATGAAGGAACTATTTAAAAAATTTGCTCTTAAAAACATAATCAACTTCTTAAAAACAATTGGCTTCCTATTAAAGATATAGACTATGTAACCAACACCTTCGACCATCAAGTGTATACAAACAAAAAGCTTTGACCTTTTTTTAAAACACTAATTCCGGACTATTTATTTACAATTAATATTCATTTATATATATATATATATATATATATATATATATATACATATATACATATTAGAATTTGACACTCAATGACCCTTAAGAGGTTAATTTGCCATAAAACCCAACCATCACCAACCTGAAAATATGCGTTTACAAATCATATATATAATATATGTATAAAAAGGCTCTGGCATTAAATAACCTATAGAGGTTGATGTGCCATTAAATCCAACCAACCGATCAAAAAAAAACAGCGGGCTTGAGCTGTAGAATACATTGACTCCTACTCTGCAGAAGGGAATGATCACTCCAACAAGTGTCCTAGATATGACACTAAACAATCTGATAATGCGGTTCCAGTGATGCTGGAGCTTTGGGGAATGCGGAGTATCCCTTCATTGCCATCGCTCCCAGGTCCACTATGGGCCGGAGTGATAGGGTCGTATCGATGGGTTAGAATAGAACTAAACTGCGTACCTACGCAAAATTGAATTATTTGAAATAGAACTTGTTTTGACATTGAAACTGTACCTCGACTAAACAGAATTGTTTGAATTAAAACTGTTTGACAAAACTGAATAGCCTGAAATAGAAAAGTTTTTGACATATAAACTGTGTACTTATGCTAAACTGAATTGTTTGAAATAGAACTGTTTATTTGTATAAAACTTGATTTGGCATTAAATAACCAACATATGCTGATATTCCATAAAACCAAAATAAACAAACAAACAAACATCAAAAACATTTTGACATCCGACCATATTTGCACAAGAGAATAATCCCTCGGTTTTTGTTGAGATGCTGACTGGAACGGGAAACACAAAAAGGTTTGATAGAAAAAGCATATATATTCAAGTAACAGAAACAAGATACAAGTGAACCTGGTTAAACAGTAGTTAGTTGATAGAAAGCTGAGAGTCCAGTTGGGTAGGGACTATCCGTCCACAACGCAAATGGTATCACACGTGATTGTGTCACGCTGATTGGTGCACTCTCGTCTGACGCCCTCGTTGACATGTATTTACGGAGGAGGGCGAATCCATTATGTTGGTAGTACAACAGTTTTGGAAGATAAAGGCAACATTGATCCTATTCAAAATTCAATTTTCCTTTGAGAAAGAACTGTATTCGCTATCTTTATTTGTAAATACAATAATTTTGTTTTTAAAATTGTATTGTCCAAATATTTGCCTTCACCAGCTGTACTTTCCAGAAACCTTCCCTTGAATTTCAGCAAAATTATTGTTAGTATTACACCGAGCCTGACTAGAAAATATCTCGGTTTTGAAGCGTAAAAAAGGCAATATAGATCTTATCCAAAATATAATTTCACAAGAACAACAATTTCCATTTTGTTTTATTTTCACCATCACCTTGTTTCAAAGATTATATCGTCAAAATGGTTTCCTTCGCAAGTTACAGACTCCAGAAATATCACGTCGAAATTCTGCAGTGCTGGTCTAGTCATCGTAGATAAAGCTGTTCACCATTTTGTGAAAAGTGCAGAAATATAAAATAAAAAATCCCAACCGAAACTTCCGAAATGAAAAGTCCCCAATTAAAACATCTACGGCCGAAACGTTTATGTTCAAATCAAATTTTATCATATAAATGTGTATGAATTTGTTCATATATATATATATATATCCACAGACCGAATGTTTCCTAACTCTTCGGTATGACGAGACATGCGAGAGGCTTCAAGTTGGGATCGAAACCAAGTTGATTTTACGTCAGTCGAATATCTTACTCCATAGCTATCGCCCTCTCAACGTAAGCGAAGGAATTTTTACGTATATATTTATTTACATATACGCTTATCGACTGTCCGAGTACTCAATTCATGGGAAAAGCTTTGCAGTCACGCATATGTGTTAACTGGCATTTCCCCACTCGAGTGTTCAACCCACAGGGAGGGTGAGAAGCATATATTACCATCCCCCCCCACACACACACACGCATGCGCGCACACAAACATATATATATATATATATATATATATATATATATATATATATATATATATATATGAACGAAACAAAAATGCAGTATATATAACGTTCAGTATTATGAGACAGGGAATATTTGCCTACAGATATGTGATAACTCACTGTATTTCTTTGCGTTCTCTAAACAATTTTCTGATTTTTACGGAACAGGCGTTTCTGTTCCGTAAAGACTAGAAATTAGCGAATCGAGTAACAACGCCGCCGAAATGTATTCCCATCAGTTTTAACCTAATTTAGTCTAGGCATGAACACTACTTCCCTGTGCATTCTAATCACCAGACATCTTGTCTTGGATTCCATTAGTGATACGCCCTCACATCAGACAGATAGATAGATAGATAGAAGAATGTGGGTGTGTGTAAGGACCCCCCTGTCTCTCTCTCTCTCTCTCTTTCTCTCTATCTTTCACTCACTCTCTCTCTCTCTCTCTTTCTCTAATGGTTTTAAACGCTTCGAGGAGTGACAGGAAATGAAAGATAAAGATCAGTAATTGATCATAAATCATTCGTTTATTATATTATTTTTAGAAGTTAAATTTATTTGGGGAAATTATTCAAATCAACTTCTGTGTACGCACCTAATCTCCCAGTCATGGACAGAGTGCAACACAAAAGCCAGTTTTTAAAGCGGAGTACAGCTGGTTTTCCTTCTCTTAGAACGGTTGCCATACCAAAGTTAAAGAGCGTAGTCTGCCCTACTATTTACCGACAGCTAGAAGGAGAATAATTAGATTCACAACTTCCCCTCATACAAAGGCTTGAGAAGGAGTCTCCGTAGCGTAGTGGTTAACACACAGGATTGCAACGTCGGAGTAAGAAGGTTCGAACCCTAGTCATGCAATTACGTTCCCTTTCGGATAAAAGGAAAAATATGAACTCCCTTATAACCCCCCACTCAGCTAGGGGGTAAATTATACCTCTGCTGTTTTTCCTCCAAGGATGTGTTTAGCATTAAATAGACCACAGAGGTTGATATGCTACAAAAAAAAGAAATATTATCTCAGTCCCTGTGGCATAATGGCTGGACTGCGACCACGAAGTAAACGAATTCGAATACCATTTGTGCTATTGCCTTCACTTTCGTACTAATACCCTTAGGAAAGGCATGAACCCTCATATCCTCCCAGCTGTGTATTAGTATCACTGTTGTTCTTCTACAAGGATGACTTTGGCATTAAATAACTGTTGTATCGTGAGATACACATTGAAATAATGAGAAAATTATTTGGTGGGGTTTGTGGCTGAAGGTCATGGGCAACGGGCAAGGCTGTGTTGCCGTTAGATATCTGACTCCATAGACAATCAACCGAAAAGGACATCGACACGCTGCTAACGAAGGCATGGACAGCTATCAATAGGCTATCGATCATACGGAAATCAGACCTAACCGATAAAATGAAAAGCAGTTTCTTCCAGGCAGCTGTCGTATCGATACTGCTGTATGGATGCACCACTTGGACGCTAACAAAACGGCTGGAGAAGAAGCTAGACAGCAATTACACAAGAATGCTGCGAGCAATATTGAACAAGTCCTGGCGGCAACAGCCCACAAGACACCAACTATACGCCCACCAGCCTCCCATCACGAAAACTATCCACGTCAGACAAACCAGACATGCATAACACTGCAGGGACGAGCTCATAAGTGATGTACTCCTATGGACCCCCACATATGGCCGGGCAAAAGCAGGACGGCCAGCATGAACATACATTCAGCAGCTATGTGAGGATACAGGATGTAGACCTGAAGACCTACCAGAGGCGATGAACGATAGGGAGAAGTGCCGAGAGAGGGTCAGGGATATCCGTGCTAGTGGCACGACAAGATGATGATGATTTTACCCCCACGTTGGTTAGTCGGTGCAATGCCTTGCCCAAGAAAGTCCCAAAAATGAATTTTACAAAAGAAAAGACAGAACCGATAAGAGACGAAGACGTTTCTTTTATACTTTCCTTTATTTACTGGGTTCAACAACCATTCCTTGGATGAGGGAGTTTTTCCTGAATACATTGAAATGGCTGAATCCCCAATTTAAGGTGTCAAAAATACGTTAATCGTTTTCATGTATGTATGTGTCCGCATTTGGTATTTCGGGCTTCCATAAGGGTTAGTTTTCTTTTGGAAGTTTGTCAAAGTCCGGTAAGGGTTAGTTTATAGTTCAGTTGTGGGTCTTGAATATTTCAGCATAATGCTGACCGAGAGAGAGCTGCTACTGGGTGAAAGGGGCTAACCAACGCTACGTTCAAAGACGTATGCGTGGTGCCCAGACACCAGAAAGCAACGATGTTATCAAAACGCTGGTCACTGCTTGAAAGAGAAAGAAAGTCTGTTCCCCTTTGTCAAGAGGAGGCCCTTTTTTCTTTACGCATGCGTCATCCCCTTTTCCTGTTTGAGACCTCTGGGAGTTTCTGCAAATTTAATAGTTTTCTTTTTTTTTTAAATTCAATTTAGATTTTTATTTATTTATTTATTCGTTCCCTACAATTTATTAACTCAAGTGGTACAGTCCAACAAATATTATAAGTCTCGCGCTGTGAGTGTTGCGTCCGAAGTTGGTCTTACAACTGATTGAGATCGTGCAGAAGTCCTGATCCTAACCGAGCGGGCGCGATAAAATACGTGCCTACACCAACTAATCCTGCAGCATTACAATCATTTCAGCTGTTGTATCGGGGTAAGGAGGAGATACATAGTGAAATAAAGAGTTAATTATTTACAGTGTAAACCGGATATAAGAGAAACCAGGATATAAGAGAGAATTTCTCTGGTCCCAAATTAAAGCCTATGTTAATGTATATAAAATAGACAAAACCCGGATATAAGAGAAACCTGGATATAAGAGACAATTTCTCTGGTCTCTAATTAAAGCCTGTGTTAATGGATATAAAATAGACCAAACCTGGATATAAGAGAAACCAGGATATAAAAGAGAATTTCTCTGGTCCCAAATTAAAGCCTGTGTTAATGTATATAACATAGACCAAACCCGGATATAAGAAAAACTAGAATATAAGAGAGATTTTCTCTGGTCCCAAATTAGAGCCTGTGTTAATGTATATAAAATAGACAAAACCTGGATATAAGAGAAACCAGGATATAAGAGACAATTTCTCTGGTCCCGAATTAGAGCCTGTGTTAATGTATATAAAATAGACCAAACCCGGATATAAGAGACCCCTTCTCCGGTCCCGACAGCTCTCTTATATCCGGGTTACACTGAATTAACTGAAGTAGTACAGTCCAACAAATATTACAAGTCTCTCGCTGTGGGTGTTACGTCCGAAGTTGGTCTTACTACTGACCGAGATCTTGCAGAACCTCCGTGCTTAAGAAACACGACGTCTTTTTATACCTCCGCGATACCGGAAGTCACATGGTACCAGCCACTATACATCAATAACCCTCGAAAGTTCATATGCCATTAAACAATAAACCTAACCTAAATAAGTACCGTTTACTTGTTTAAAATTATTGAGAATATGCATTTTTCTATTGTATATAATTGACCCAGTGACACATCTAGAGCTTGTTATAACCGGCCCATTAGCATAATGGTTAGACCTGGAGACCGGGGTTCAATCCCAGGTCGAGTTATACTAAAGACTCAAAAAATGCTACTTGGTACCTCCTTGCTTAACACACTGCATTATTAGGTAGGGATCCAGGGTAAGTGAAATAATTCACAGAAAGGAGTAGCACCCTCCACTACACCTCCGTGCCGTAGCTTTTGAAATGGGAGCCTCAAGGTCGCCATCAACTGTGGTTGACCAACTTACTATATAAACCCGACTCCTCTGCACAGGCCGATGCGACCCTAGGTTAATTTTTAAAGCGGAGTTTAACAAGTTTGAAATCAGTTTTCCTTCTCCTAGACCAGTTTCCATTTCAAAGATACAAAGGCTCAGTCTGCCCTACTATTTATCCATAGCTGGAGGGAGAATAAATTGATCCATAACTTTCCTGAGGGTATTAGCGCTATTTAAAACGTAAATAGCCTCGTGTAGGATTTGAACCCGGATTGACGAGCACTCCGGGTTCATAACCTACACAAGGCTGTTTACGTTTCTAGTAGTACTATTAGTGCATGGAAACGTGGGACCGAATTGGGAAGTCGTGGCCCCGGAGGTGACCGTGTCCTCCTGAGGGCAGACATACCTTGAAGCAAGCAGGACACATATGGTTCAGAGGCTGCACAGTAACCATGACTGGTTGATTTGGCATCGTTTACGGTCCAGTGGTAGAGTTTCGGCTTTGCATATTGCGGTTTCTGGTTCGATCTCCGGTGATGGAAATCACGGTATACACTACTGATGAGACCAAATAAGGTTGAAATAGCAGTACAGTGTTCCGTTTATCGCATGTGAGTGTTGTCGAGTTTTTACATTATCATATATACCTAAATCCTCTACTTTATATATATATATATATATATATATATATATATATACGAGGTGCATAGGATAAGTTTCCAGACTTTTTTCGTATGGGCATTAAAAATTGTTGTAGACTCTTAAAAATTCAGCATAGGGGTTCAATCTTATTTCGAGTCATACCAAACACTCAAAAAGTGGCACTTGTTACCTTCTTGCTTAACGCTTAGCATTATACGTAAGGTACGTTTCAAGGGTAAAGTGGAGCAATCTAGGGAAAGGATTAGCGCCCTCCCTTATACTTCGGTGTAGTAGCAATTGAAAATGGAGCTTTCGAATAGCCCTCGACTGCGGTCCCAACTTTACTTACTTGTATATATATACATATATATATATCCCCCTACCCCCGTAGGGTTGAGTTCTCCGGCGAATGAAGTAATCTCGTTGCCATTAGCGTTTATTGCAAGCCTCTTCATATATGAATTGAGGTCTCGGTAGCCGTTAAACGGATGTATGTAAACAATAGTAATTGTGATTCATAACCGTTTAAAATTTACTTCGATGCTACTAGCTCTTAGTGGCTGAAGGGTTAGAAGCTTGGATTGGCGTTTGTGTCAACCAGGTTTCGATGCCAGCTACGGGAAGCTAATATGTCTAGCCACACTGATGAGTCCTGAGAGAACAAAACAGATCTGTCTGTGGATGACTATATATATATATATATATATACATGGGAAATAAAAATTCAAAATATAAAGATATGATTAATTTATTAAATGAAAGAAAAGAAGTTTATATTTAAATGTAGACAAACAAGTAACTTCAAAATATGATATTACATAGCAATTAAAACCATTGAGCCACGTCTAACTAATACATATATAATGGTTACAATAATATTTTAAGGATCTATTCATGATTACATATTACAGAGAGGATATGTTTAAACTTTGATGGTTTCTCGAAAAATGGTAGAGTTGCAGCTTTGCATTTACTTTTTTTTTTTACTTCATACCTTATAATTGGAAATAACTGGCTAGTATATTCATCCATTACCTATTAAAAAAATTTGAATCATGATAAATGGTGCCTTCAATAAGTTTCCAGACTTTTTTTGTAAAGGCATTTAAAGTATATATATATATATATATATCTTATGAGATGACTGACCACATTTTATGATTTCAGGTTTAAATGAACAGCTACAGCAGCAATTGGAATACACCCTACTGAAGTCTGATTATCACAGCTGGTGAATTTCAAAAATGCAATCTGACACTTTAGAAATACGATATGCAATAAAATTGTGTTTTAAACTTGGAAAAAATGCCACAGAAACGTATTGAATGCTTCAGACTGCTTTTCGACCATCTTGCATGAATTGAGCATCAGTTTTTGAGTGGCAAAGAGATTCAAGGAAGGCAGGGAGTCTGTGAGGGAGGATGAGAGGTGTGGGAGGAGTAAAGAAGTCAATAGACCAGAGTTGATAGGCCAAAGGGTTAGAGTTAGAGTTAGGGTTACTATGTTGAGGTTTTAAGGGAGTTCAGAAAGAGATTCCATCGGAAGAGGCCAGCACTCTTCTAATCGGATCAGTGGCATTTCCACCAGGACAATACACCAGTCCACAACTCCATCCTTATCACAGACTATTTGACCAAGATGGGCATCAAGACAGTTCCTCACTCTCCCTATAGTCCAGACCTTGCCCCCTGTGTCTTTTGCTTATTCCCTAAGCTCAGAGGCTGTCGTTATGAGACAATTAAGGAGATGAAAGAGACTGTGACGAAGGTCATCGACACGCTCACACAAGAGGATTTCCATGGGATCTTCCAGAGGTTGTTGGAACGGTACAACAATTGCATTGCAGCTGGAGGATATTACTTCGAAGGGGACAAGAGTTTCATGTGTGTACTACCAATAAAAGTGCCCATGCGAAAAAAAGTCTGGAAATTATTGCATGCACCTCGTATATATATATGTATATCCGTATTATAGGGAGAAAAGATGAAATCAAGCAGATGAAAAAGATGGTCTGATTGGGACGGACGGTGTACATATGCTCAGACGTGGATGAGGAAATCTAGCTGAGAATAAAATCGGGGAGAAAGAATTACCACGAATAAAATATATGCTCATGGCAAAGACGTGCCTATCTCTTCAACAGTAAAGTTTTGCCGGTAAAACGTGGGCTACTATGATGAAGAAGAAAGAACAATGAAAGGTTATGTCACAGAGAACAATGGAAATATCCATGCTGAGAATATCACTGCGAGAGTACATCCAAAGAAAACGGGGTGATGGAGGTGATCGCGGATCGCTTGATGCAGAAGTTCTCCTGGGCCAGACACGTTGCAAGGTTCACAGACAACAGATGAAATTGTATAGTTGTCGAGTGATATCCAAGCGACCGAAAATGACCACAGAGAAGACCTCAACGACGATGAGGAGATGTAGTTAAGTTATTTACGCTTTCAGGGATAAGAAGGGAGAGATCAAGAACGGAATGGAACCGCATTACCCTGTAATCTGGTTTGGTCATGGGGTGCTATTCAAGTTTAGCACTCTGAGCAGGAATTGCCTGAGGGAGCCCATCCCTATCCAGGTCTTACTTGAATTCAGAATTTTCCTTTTTTTTTAGACCTGTTGCCATACCAAGGCTAAAGAGACAGCCTGCCCTACTATTTACTCATTTGAACTCGAATCCATTTTCTACAACGCTAACCGTTACGCCACAAGCGCAACCTGAAAATAAAATTTGACAACCTGAGTGATTCGAAAGCTTTGAGATATTTTTATAACGAAAGGAACAATTAGTTTGCTCTGAATGCTTTGACTAAGGTTCTGTGAGTCGCTGAGCTCGTTTGATACTCTCCAAACGTTACTCTACGGACTTGCTTTTATCGTTTGGATCACGGCCTCGGAATCGACGAGTTTTCTTGCAACCGTGAACAACTATGTCTTCACCTTTTTTGCCGAGGTCATGGAAGACTGCGATATGCCGGACTCACCTTATACTTCTTGAGTGCTACTCGCCACTCGGGATTCTTGTCCGGCCTAAGAATCCAAGGTTCTAGGACTACCTACTGATTGCCTGATCGTCAAGGTTGTTGAAACCTAAGCGAAATTTCCTCAGCCATTATTTTTGGTTGTTTCGGCGACGTTATGGCCCTGTTCAAACTTATAAAGCGTAAATTTCCGTTCATCTGTGCGGCTTTCAAATCACACTCGGAATGAAGCAATGCACAACGTGTCAGCGCACCAACAAACACAATTCCAACAACTTCAGCGGGTACCTTTAACAGCTTGAATTGCTTCGCTCACGTGCCAAAATATTGCAAAATTTTGGTTCACCCACTTATTTTGATCCTGTTTTTCACCTAATAATTCGACTGCTCCGAATGTTTTTTTTTTGGGGGGGGGGCGATCGTAAAGATCACGAACCACACTGGACTATGAGATGCTGAGCTTACCTGATACTTTCAGAGGATTTCTCACCGGATTTGTTTCTATGACTTTGCGTGCAGACACGGAATCCGCAGTTTTCTATCTAACAATATATCTATCTTTTTTGTCTCTCTCTCTCTCTCTCTCTCTTTCTCTTTCTCTTTATCTCTCTTATTATATATCTATGAATATCATTTCCTTAACCTCTTGGCAGAAAACAACCCTAAACGAGTTTCCAAACGTTATTTTAGAAATACATCGTAAGTCTTGTATACTCATATCCATGCAGATGTAAGCAGAAACATAATGACGACGTCAATGAACGAACGAACACACTTCTTTATAAAAATATACCTCTCACACTTTATTCTGGAAAGGGTTGATGTTGGTTGTGTGTGAGAGGTGAGTTGGAGACGGGAACAGACTGCTACATATTGACCCCAAGTTCCTCTGGCCATAGCAGCACTTCTTTCGCATTCTGGCTGGGCTGCTCAACCGTGGGTCACTGAGGGCCGCAAGCCCTCAGTCTGCAAGCTGATTCTCACTCTGCGGGCATCCTCTCCAACTGGAACTGCAACTCGAACTCCAACTAACTCAAACCGTCTGTGTCACCTGGTTATATAATTGTCTACGTCCACCTGCTTCCTGTGGGCGTACGCATCTGCACCGAATTCAACCACGTCCACAGGTGAAGGTGATACTCCGATATCTTCGACCGGATGCACCTGTTTCTTGATTGACGGCTCGGTCGAGGGTCAATATGTTACAGTAAGTAGAATGTATCTTTTATATTAAATCCCTTAAAGAGGTTTCTAAACATTAAAGAAGAGAAAAAAACAAAACAAAAAAAAAAAAACATCAAAACAAGCCAAATTGTTTTCTCACCCTCAAAAACCCTAACTCCAAAATAAATAAATAGTAATAATAATCTAAAACAAAATACTCGAGTGAGTCAAAAGTTTTGCAATATTTTGGTAGGATGGGGCACAACAGCTTTTGCCGAAGAGGTCGTGAAGGTCATAAACCACACTGGACAATGAGATACTGAGCTCACCTGATACTCTCGCCAGTTTTACCGCTTGGTTGGTTAGATTTTATGGCATATCAACCTTTGTATGTTATTTTACGCCAAATCCATTTTTATACAAATAATCAATTCTGTTTCAAACAATTCAGTTTAGCATGAGTACGCAGTTTAAATGTAAGTGCAGTTTAATTGTGAAAAACATTTCTATTTCAAGCTACTCAGTTTAGACAAGCAGTTCTAATTCAGCCAATTCAGTTTAGTTGGTTGGTTGTTTGGGTTTTATGGCATATCAATCTTTGTATGTTATTAAATGCCAAATCCATTTTTATACAAATAATCAATTAAATTTCAAACATTTCAGTTTAGCATGAGTATACAGTTTAATTATGAAAAAACATTTCTATTTCAAGTTATTCAATTTATTCAAATAGTTCTTATTCAAAAAATTCAGTTTAATATGAGTATAGATTTTGTTTACACACAGTCAAATGTTAGTAAAGTAAAGTTGGCGACCGTAGTCGAGGGCGACCAGAAGGCTCCTTTTTCAATAGCTACTACACTGAGGTGGAGGGGACGGCGCTACTCCTTTCCCTGGATTGCTCCACTTTACCCTTGATATATACCTTATATTGCTGGGTGTTACGCAAGAAGGTATCAAGTACCATTTTTAAAGTCTTTGGTATGACGTGACCTGGGATTGAACCCAGGTCTCCCGGGTCATTAGCGAACACTCTACTCACTAGGCCAATGAGCCGGTAGTTTTAATGTCAAAAACAGATTCATTAAAAAAAATCAGTTTTGAGGAAGTACGCAGCTGAGTTCTATTTGTCCCATAGATAGAGTCCTATCAGGTGCTACCACTCCGGGTCGGAGAGGACCTGGAAGTGATGGCAATTAAGGGATGCTACGCATTCCTCAAAGCTCGAGCACTGCTGGAACCTGACCTTCAGATTTTTTAATGTTATATCCAGGACACTCGTTCGAGGGTCTTACCTCTTTGCAGAAATGCAGTCGGAGTATTCTACAGCCCCAGCCGACTGGGAAAGATTTGCCTCTATAACTTGGAGCACGGCTTCGGAATCTCTGGGTTTTGGCCTACCTGACATTATTGGGTATCGATGTTCTTGCAACCCGTGCGAAATATCTTCAACCACCGGGTTACTGTATTGTAATCAACCTTTTGCACAACAAATATTTCAACGTGTCAGCGCACCAACTGCCATGATACTATCACAGCTTTAACTGCTTCAATCACATTATAGATGCATCGAAACTGGCATGTACTAAAATATTGTCAACTTTTTTTTAATCGCCCTAGAAACAATGATGACATCGGCGCTAAAAGGCTTACGAGAGTTTACAACCAACCAAGCAACCACTATCCGCTGGGGGCCTTGGAGTATATATCACCCGCAGATAGGAACCGGGGTTACTGTACTTAGAAAAAAAAAACGTTCGAGAACGGATAATCCATTCTATTTTTGTCGTAGGAAGCAAAGGACAGAAGCTGGGATAACACAAAACACTGAGGTTATAAAAGTCTGAATTACTATTTGTGCAAAGAGCGATTTGAGAAAAGGGATAAAAAAAAGGAACGGGCAGGGTAGGGGGTGGATAGAGAAGAGAAAGAAAGAAAGAAAGAAAGAAAGAACGGAGAAAAGATGTGAGAAAGGATACAATAAATAGATAAGATTATTTGGTGAGTGGATGGGGCTAGGGGAAGTTTTCATCTAATCCATTAGGATAACTTGCTCCCTTGAATGTGCAGAGAGAGAGAGAGATAGAGATAGAGTGAGAGAGAGAGGTGCGTGCGTGTGTTCGGAACCCCAGTGCTTGTTCACAAGGTCACTTATAAATCGGCCACAAAGCTTTCAATTTAGACAACTTGTCAAACGCACCCCCCCACAACCGAAGATGATAAGCTCTTCGTTACTACTCCCACTTCTGTATCCGTTATATATATATATATATATATATATATATACAAAACTCAAAATTAATTCCTCTAGTTTTCATCACTACTTTTTGTAAATCTGTACGTGATGGTTATATATATATATATATATATATTGTCATCCACAGACAGACTGTTTCGTTGTATCACAACTCTTCAGTGTGGCTAGACAGGTTAGATTCCTGAAGCTAGGATCGAAACGCCAATCCAAGATTCTACCACTCAGCCACGAGGAAACACAAAGGACAAATCATAAGGTCTTCAGAGGATGATTTTATATATTGAATTTTATCCCAACGTTTGATGTTTCGGGTTTTAGACTTAAAATTAAGGCGTACGAGTTTTTTGTGAAACGAAAAAGATGAGAAAATTCGGTTTCAAATTTGTGTAATGTAATTAGTGTTCGAAAATTTAAAATTGTTCATCTGAAGACGTGTTTTTATTTTACTTATGTACATTTTCATATGGTCGTATTTATTTCCATTTTCCCCCGTATATATATATATATATATAAAGAAAAATCAATAGATATAATACATTAAAACTAGATAACTAGATCATCAGATTGAGATTTATACAGATATATGTTTCTTTTTGCCGTTGAGATCATGGAATACATTTTATCTTAAGTAAGGTATTTCAGGAATTATAATCTAAATAAACATATATAAAAAATAATATATATATATATATATAGAGAGAGAGAGAGTGTTCGCCAGTGGTCCGGGAGATCAGGGTTCACTCTCAGGTTGAATCATACCAAAGACTCAAAAACGGCACTTGATGCCACCTTGCTTAACACTCAGCATTATAAGGTACGTATCAAGGGTAAAGTGGAGCAATCCAGGGAATGGAGTAGTACCCTCCCCTTCACCTCAGGGTTTTAGCTAATGAAAAGGGAAGTCTTCGGGTCACTCTCGAGTATGGTCGTCATTGAATATATATAAGTAAGTAAAGTTGGCGACCATAGTCGAGGGTGACCCGAAGGCTCCCTTTTCGATAGCTTACTACACCAAGGTGTAGGGGAGGGCGCGACTCCTTTCCCTGGATTGCTCCACTTTACCCTTGATCCGTACCTTATAATGCTGAGTGTTAAGCAAGAAGGCATCAAGTACCATTTTTTGAGTCTTTGGTATGACTCGACCTGGGATTGAACCCAGGTCTCCCGGGACATTGGCGAACACTCTAACCATTGGCTAGAGTGGGTTGAGTGTTTGCCAATGCTCCGGGAGATCTGGGTTCAATCCCAGGTCGCATCATACCAAAGACTTTAAAAATTGTACTTAACACCTTCTTGCTTAACACTCGGCAATATAAAGTACGTATCAAGGGAAAAGTGGAGCAATCCTGGGAAAGGAGTAGCAATCTCTCCTACACCTCAGTGTAGTAGCTATTGAAAAGGAAGCCTTCTGGTCGCCCTCGACTACGGTCGCCAGCTTTACTTTATTTTTATATATATCATACTTAAAAAATTTTTTAATAGGTAATGGATGAATATACTAGCCAGTGATTTCCAATTATAAGGTATGAAGTAAAAAAAAAAAAGTAAATGCAAAGCTGCAACTCTACCATTTTTCGAGAAACCATCAAAGTTTAAACATATTCTCTCTGTAATATGTAATCATGAATAGATCCTTAAAATATTATTGTAACCATTATATATGTATTAGTTAGACGTGGCTCAATGGTTTTAATTGCTATGTAATATCATATTTTGAAGTTGCTTGTTTGTCTACATTTAAATATAAACTTCTTTTCTTTCATTTAATAAATTAATTATATCTTTATATTTTGAATTTTTATTTCCCAGGTATATATATATATAGTCATCCACAGACAGATCTGTTTCGTTCTCTCAGGACTCATCAGTGTGGCTAGACATATTAGCTTCCCGTAGCTGGCATCGAAACCCGGCTGACACAAACGCCAATCCAAGCTTCTAACCCTTCAGCCACGAGGAGCTAGTAGCATCAAAGTAAATTTTAAACGGTTATGAATCACAATTACTATTGTTTACATACATCCGTTTAACGGCTACCGAGACCTCAATTCATATATGAAGAGGCTTGCAATAAACGCTAATGGCAACGAGATTACTTCATTCGCCGGAGAACTCATCCCTACGGGGGTAGGGGAGTATATATATCTATCTATATATATATATATATATATAAAAGTAAATAAAGTTGGGGACCGCAGTCGAGGGCAATTCAAAAGCTCCCTTTTCAACTGCTACTACACCGAAGTATAAGGGAGGGCGCTAATCCTTTCCCTAGATTGCTTCACTTTACCCTTGAAATGTACCTTACGTATAATGCTAAGTGTTAAGCAAGAAGGTAACAAGTACCACTTTTTGAGTGTTTGGTATGACTCGAACTGAGATTGAACCCAAGTCTCCCGACCCATTAGCGAATACTCTGTCACTATATATATATATATATATATATATATATATATGCATGGTGTGTATACTGCGGTTAAACAGCTCAGTCTGCCCAACTATTTATCTATAGTCAAGAAAAGAATACTTAGATTCATATCTTTCGCAAGGTTATTTGTGCCATATAAAATGCAAACAACCTCACCCAGGATTTGAACTCAGTTCGTCGTGTCCATTTACAATGACGATTACCGTTACGCCTTGAGCTCCTCCTCTCTTTAGTGTAAAGATGTGAAATTTAACTTTTAGGAAAGAGAGTGTAATAAGTTTAATTTCAATTCATACATATATATATATATATATATATCATCATGTCGTGCCGCTAGCACGGATATCCCTGACCCTCTCTCGCTACTTCTCCATATCGTTCATCGCCTCTGGCAGGTCTTCAGGGCTACATCCCGTATCCTCACATAGCTGCTGAATGTATGTGGGGGTATATAGGAGTACATCACTTATGAGCTCGTCCCTGCTTCACCAGCCGTGCCCTGCATGTCTGGTTCGTCTAACTTGGATAGTATTCCTGATGGGAGGCAGGGGGCCGTATATTTGGTGCCTTGTGGGGTGTTACCGCCAGGACTTGTTCAATATTGCTTGCAGCATTCTTGTGTAATTGCCGTCTAGCTTCTTCTCCAGCCGTTTTTTTATCGTCCAAGTAGTGCATCCATACAGCAGTATCGATACGACAGCTGCCTGGAAGAAACTGCTTTTCATTTTATCGGTCAGGTCTGATTTCCATATAATCTATAGCCTATCGTTAGCTGTCCATGCCTTCGTTAGCCGCGTGTCGATGTCCTTTTCGGTTGATGAGACGCTGCTTCCTATATATATATATGTGTGTGTGTGTGTGTGTGCGTGTGTGTCGGCTGAGACTTTAGAATACAGTGATATGCATTTCTGCAGAAGGGGGTAAGATCCTTGGATATGTCATAAAACTGAACTGTTTAAATATCTGTGACTCAAATGCTAGGTGGCCCCCGGAAAACCGACATAGGGTAGGATCTTTATCCAGTCTCCCACCAGGCTGGATTTGACACAAGTTCATTTCATTGTGAGGGTCCTTGCACAAATTGATACTCATGTGCGACCGTCACAAAAATATTTCATCCCATCAGCATTCCCCATTTTTGGGGCGTTAAGCGATGAACTCTGCACTCATGTGCGACCGTCACAAAAATATTTCATCCCATCAGCATTCCCCATTTTGGGGGCGTTAAGCGATGAACTCTGCACTTATGTGCGACCGTCACAAAAAATATTTCATCCCATCAGCATTCAATGACTTCTCAGCGAGTCTGGATGCAACACAAGGTTATTTTATTGTGGGGGCCCCTGCACAAATCGAGACTTACGAGCAAAAGTCACAAAAAATGATTGATCCCAATCGCATTACCCACATTGGGGTGCCTTACGCAGCGAGTTATGAATTCAGCCCTGTAAAGTAAGTATTACTTGGGGGACGGACCCCTGGGACCAAACAATACAGGTTAATAACACCAGCGTGGCGCTAACGCTAAGCAGACCAATAGAAAACCAGGAGCGGGATAAGCCGAGGGTATTAGATATTTGATATTTATCTAACCTTCATCCAGGCCAGATTTAACACACGGTCAGTTTATTGAAAGCGTGCCTCGCACTAACCGGACTCATGCACAATAGTGACAAAAAATGCTTCATCTCGTCTACATTCCCTATTTCTGGGTCACCACTGGCACCAAGCTACGAACTCAGTCTTGCAAAGCAAATATTACTTGGGGGCGTGATTTAGCTGAATAACACACACGTGGTACGAACGCCAGGCTAGCCCCCAGGGATGGGTCCTAGGCCGTCGGGATATCTATTAGTACGTTCCACCTGCGAGAATTTGATACAAGGTCACTTTAATAAGGGGGACGCGCACGAATCGAGACGGCGGGTGCAAAAAATGCTTGATCCTGTCGGCATTCCCAAACTGGGGCGCCTCAGGTGTTAAGTAAGGAACTTAGCCCTACTAAAGTAGGTATTGCGTGGGGGTGGGGCTTTGGGATCAGGCGATTCAGCCTCAAAGACCCCATCAGGTGCGAAAGCCAGGCGGCGATATTTATCCGTGCCTCCTACCAGGCTTGATTTGACTTAAGGTATTTCAAATTGGGGATTTAGGAGATGGGGAGGTCACGCTGCTGGTCAGTGTTGGTCATAGGATCATTGGTGCCATGTGAACTATGTTAGCCTTTGCGAAGTCTCCTGGTACATATCGCAAGTGACCTTACTGGGCATAGATTTAATAGACCCGAAGGTCGAGTGTCCAATGTGAATTTATGCTTGTGATTGATCCCCACCCGACAAGAATGCCTGGCGGTCCACGGAAAACCGGGGTCGGAGGACACCCGTGGGATTGATTGGTTTTGATTTACGAAGCTTTTTGCTTCGATGTGGTACAAGGCCGATTTAATGGAGCACGTTGGGAAACTCGAACTAACTCATCAAGTTTTGTAAGCCTAACTTGCTAACCATTATACTACCCAAGGTGACTGTGAGATTAATAGGTTTAAAAACCTACAATGTTTGTTACGTATCACAAAGAAATAATGATTTACAAAATACATGGTATCGACGTACTGGTTGGTTTGTTGGGGTTTATGGCATATCAACCTTTCTAGGTTATTTAACGCCAAAATCCATTTTTATGTAAATAATCTGTTCTATTTAAAACAATTCAGTTTAGCATAAGTACACAGTTTAATTGTCAAAAACATTTCCATTTCAAACTATTCAAGCAGTTATATGTAATAATTCAGTTAAGTGTAAATACAGTTTTAATGTCGAAAAACAGTTCTATTTGAAATAATTCAGTTAAGCATAAGCATGCAGTTTAAATGTAAGTACGGTTTAATTGTCAAAAACATTTCTATTTCAAGCTATTCAGTTTACTCAATTCATTTTAGCATAAGAATGCTGTTAGTTCTATTTAACCCATAGATAGGGCCCTATCAGGTGCTACCTCTCCGGGCAAGAGTGGACCTGGGAGCGATGGCAATGAAGGGGTACTCCGCATTCCCCAAAGCTCCAGCACTGCTGGAACCTCACCATCAGATTGTTTAGTGTCATATCCAGGACACTCGTTATGGGGGTAGTCTTACCCCTCAGCAGAGGTGCAGTCAGTGTATTCTACAGCCCCAGCTGACTGGGCAATACACAGATGTAAATGTCAGACAGTTTTATTTCAGATAATTCAGTTCAGCATAAGTACACAGTTTAGACGTCAAAAACAGTTCTATATTCGAGCAATTCAGTTCAGCACTAGTACGCAGTTCCAATGTCAAAACAATTCTATTCTAAACAATTCAGTTTAGCATAAATACACAGTTTAAATGCAAAAATCAGTAAAATGAAAGAAGCACGGTTTTGTTCTATTTAACTCATAGATAGGACCCTTATCAGGTGCTACCACTCCGAGCAAGAGTGGACCTGGGAGCGATGGCAATGAAGGGGTACTCCGCATTCCCCAAAGCTCCAGTATTACTGGAACCTCACCATCAGATTGTTTAGTGTCATATCTAGGACACTCGTTGGGGGGGGGGTCTTACCCCTCTACAGAGAAGCAGTCGGTGTATTCTACAGCCCCAGCCGACTGGGCAATCGACGTACTGGTTTAATAAACAACTGCTTGATTTTCTTGGTTGGTTGTTTGGGTTTTATGGCATATCAACCTTTCTAGGTTATTTAACGCCAAATCCATTTTTATGCAAATAGTCATTTCTATTTCAAACAATTCAGTTTAGCATGAGTACACAGTTTAATTGTTAAAAACATTTCTATTTCCAGGTATTCAATTTAGTCAAACAGTTCTAATTCAGCTTATTCAGTTTAATATAAGTGCAGATTTTATTTACACACAGTTAAATGTTAAAACAGTTCTATATTAAACAAGTCAATTTTGTATAAGTACACTTTCAATGTCAAAAACGGCTCCATTTCAAACAATTCAGTTTAGCGTAAGCACGCTGTTTAAATGTAAGTACAGTTTAATTCTAAAAAAACATTTCTATTTAAGCTATTTAGTTTAGTCAAATAGTTCTATTCAAACAATTAAGTTTACCATTAGTATGCAGTTAGTTCTATTTAACCCATAGTTAGGGCCCTAACAGGTGCTACCATTCCGGGCCAGAGTGGACCTGGGAGCAATGGCAATGAAGGAGTACTTCGCATTCCCCAAAGCTCCCGCATTACTGAAGCGTCACCATCAAATTGTTTAGTGTCATATACAAGACACTCGTTGGGGGGGGTCTTACTCCTCTGCAGAGGAGCAGCTGGTGTATTATGTAGCCCCAGCCGACTGGGCAATTGGTCTTCTTGATTTTTAATATTATTGTTTTATTCTCAAACGTATTAAAAATAATCCTATGCATAATTTCATATAGAAATCAATTGAACTAAAATAAAATAATTGTATCTTTTTATATTTCGTTCGGTTTCTTCGTTTTATGGCACTTCAACCTTCGCTGGTTATCTAATAGTAGTGGTACTATTTAAGCCATAGCTAAGAGGATAAGAGGGTTCATCCCTTTCCCAAGAGTATTTGTCCAAAAGTGAACGTAATAGCGCAACTGGAGTTCGAACTTGAGGTCCATTCCTTAAACTATTACACCGTGAGGACCCACCCCACCCCGGGTTTCGTTCGTCTTTCTAATTTAAAAGACTATTTTATTAGATTAAAACTTAAATACATTTGCCTAAAGGGCACTTTTTTTCTGCAAGCATATATCAATCTGTATATATATATATATATATATATATATATATATGTGTGTGTGTGTGTATTATTCAGTCCAGTTTAACATTTAAATTTTCCTGGTAAAGAGCTCAATGTAACTGACATCACTGAGCAATAATTCCTTTAAGAAAAACAAAAACTGGTCACATTAGGATTATAGATTTATTTCCATCCTGTTAGGGGTATTGATATGAATCAATTACACCAAAAAGTAACCGGACTTCTTCAAATCCAATGGATAAAATAATTAGTCAGAATAGACACATTAATGTTCACCCCAGTGCAAGTTAGATTTATGTCAAGGCCTAGAAATATATTCCTAAATAAATTTAAATTTTTAAAATAGTTTTTAAAATGTATAGATTAATAATTTTGTTTATTAGCGTAGAGGGTTAAAGCTGGGTGACTCCTACCACCATCACTCAAACCTATATCTATTTCCCTCCCTTTTCTTTCCTTGTCTCCCTCTTGTCTTTAGACCCTTTTCCTCCCTTTATACCTTTTTATATTTTTAGCATTATTTTATCTATTTCCTCAATTGCTAAAATGTAGAAAAGTACCAAAAAATTAGTCTGAAGAAGTTCTTCCTTGAATAAAGAACGAAATATTACTATTAAACTCGTTGTAAGTATTTGATTTATCACTTTTCTACTTTTTTTAAACATATTTATATATATAAACGTATCTTTTATTATACAAAATGCGATGAGTGAGTTGAAGTCTAAATTACGCAAAAATTATAACACTTCTGATATCTCAATTTATCAGATATATTAACCAAAATTTGGTGAAAATATCTTAGCAAAGGCATGGACAGCTATTGATTGGCTATCAGTCGTATGGAAGTCAGACCTGACTCATAAAATGAAGTGCAGTTTCTTCCAAGCAGCAGTAGTATCGATACTGCTATATGGATGCACCACGTGTACGCTAACAAAATGTATGGAGAGAAAACTTGAATGCTGCGAGCAATATTGAACAAGTCCCGGAGACAGCACCCAACAAAACAGCAACTGTCCGGCCACCGACCACCCATCATGAAAACTATCAAAATTAGACGAACCAGGCATGCGGGACACTGCTGGAGGAGTAGGGACGAGCTCGTGGACCTCTTTACAGAGTCGAACAAATGCAGGACGTCTAGCTCGAATATACTTACAGCAGCTCTGTGCAGATACTGGATGTAGCCCGGAAGACCTTCCAAAAGCAATGGACGATAGGGAGGGGTGGCGAGAGAGGGTCAGAAATATTCGTGCTGATAGCGCGACATGATGGGGATGATGAAATCTAATCAAAGATATCGCCATTAGCTTCAACTACGGACTTCAGACGACTTCGGAATCTCCTGCAAGCCTTTCCAACGTTTTGAAATGGTAAATGCTGTCGTTACCCTTGTCTTCAGTTTTTCTTTAGTGTTGCAGAGAGTTTTGTTGGTCTCTTGTTTAACTGTACACCACACATAACAATCAAGGGGATTGCAATCTGGGAAGTTAGGTGGCCAGATGTTTAGGGTAATGTGGTTGCAGACATTTTCTCTTGCTTATGCCGCACGGTGTAAAATCTTCTTACCAAATGTGGGGTTTTCCATCAACCACCGTCTCGATCCAGGGGGTACTAACTACTTCAGGTGCTTGATGTAGCCCTTTGTATTGAGTGTGAGGCAATATGGGAAGATGAATGGATGCATAACATCACCATCGCTAGTGACAACCTCAAACACCATGATGTGGATTGGGTGTTTGGTTTTAATCAATATGAATATAAATCTATCCTCAGATTAACACCCGAATGCTTTGAAATTTTCGTAATGGGAGTTCCTGGCGTGAATGTCAATCTTAACAGCATCCTATTTCCAAATTTCATGAGGAGAATTGCGTCATTGTACGTTCCTAAAAGACAAGGCCAAACTGGCTCCAGTTTGCTGCATGGTAGACAAAGTCTGAAACAAATGAAACCCATGTGCGAAATTAAGTTTAAAATGGCAACAATTTACCCAGCGTGTATATATATATATATATATATGTACATATTTACCAACCCCTCCGCTCGGGCAGGATATGACACAAGGTCAATTTTTAAGCGCGCTTTTTAACAGGTTTGAATTCAGAGTTTTCTTTCTAGACCGTTTAATCTATCCATATTTACCAACACCTCCGCTCGGGCAGGATATGACACAAGGTCAATTTTTAAGCGCGCTTTTTAACAGGTTTGAATTCAGAGTTTTCTTTCTAGACCGTTTAATCTATCCATATTTACCAATCCCTCCGCTCGGGCAGGATATGCAATTAGCCTAGTCCAGGATTTGAACTCGTGTCGCCGTGTCCATTTCCTACGACGATAACCATTACACCACGGACACCTCCATGGGTGTATGTATGTATGTATGTATACTTCCACTTTCTTCCATTATTTTTATTCTCTTTCCTATCCCTCCATTCTTTTTCTTTCCTCCTCTTCTCTCTCTCTTCTCTTCCTTTTTTTTTTCTCTCTCTCTCTCTTCTTTTTTTCTTCTCTTTCCTTTTTTCTTCTCTCTCTTTTCTTCTTCTTCTTCTTCTATTTTCAATCTGTTACATCGCTTGATGATTCCAATGGTTTTACATCATTGCCTTACATAGTTACATGTTTTTTTTTCTTTTAAATACGAACGCTTATTTATTGTTTAAAAAGTCCCTCCTTTTTCTGTATATATAATTTCCTCCCTTGTTTTGTATTTAATTAAGCATCCATCAGTGATGTAATGACATTCGATAACATCTTTTCTTAGTCGTGATGATGGTTTATTAAAACCGACTTTCTTTCATATCAAATTCTTCACTTTGGATTGCTTTGTTTTTCAATAATTTTTCCCCATTGTCGGATTCTTTTCCATTATTTACTTATATATATATATATATATATATATATATATATATATATATATATATAAGTAAATATATATAAGTAAATATATATATATATATAATGATAAAAAATATATATTAGATATATATATTTAATTAATGGAATTTACACTGCGACCCCTGGGTTTCATGGAGTTTTTTTGCCAAACAACAATCATCAGGCAGTTAAGAAAATGAAATGAATCGAAAATCGAAAAAATACAGTCAAAATCCATTGGGATTTTGTATGATTCTTTACGTGTGGTTATATATATATATATATATATATATATATATATATATATATATATATATATATATCAGATTGAAGAAGTCCTTCCTTGAATAAAGAACGAAATATTACTACTAGACCCGTTGTGTTTGATTTATCCACTTTTCTATTTATTTTCTCTTCTTGTCAGATTCGCCAAAATCTACCATTTCTCCGTGTATCCGTAATAATAAAACATGATTTATTTTACAGAATATCTGTTTTTCAACATAATTTCCTTTTTTGTCATTTTAAAGTTAAATATTGATTATATCGATCGTGCATTATATAGATAACATTCTATATAAAATAGGGTGTCTCCGTGGGGTAATGGCTAAAGTGCTCGAAGAAAAAAGATTCATATCTAAACCTGAAGTGCATCGATTATTCGGTTTTATGAAAAAAAAAGAAGAAATAAAAATCCTGATCTCAAAACATTTAATCCTCTCCTCTGCCATCTGATTCAAACCTGCAAGCGTCATTTTGTAATTGTTGCCTGTCCCCGACAAATAGAAATGTGGCCCCTTTTCAGAATCAGGACAGTTAGATAGGATTGTTTACTCAAACTGTTCCCGTCTTCTATGGGTGGAGAAAAATACTGTCAGAAAGATTATGTGGTTACACAGGAAAAAAATTAAGTGGGCAAGTATGAATCACTATCACCGGTTATAAGAGAAAAAAAATCAAGTCAATCATTACCAACATAGACTTATTTAAACGAACTGTTCTTTGAATTTGCAGTTGTACCGGATGCAAAAGTAAAATTAGGAATATTCCAGTAAAGTAATAAATGACTCTATTATAAAACAAGATTAATTTTAATTTTGGTTCCTCTAACTTGTATAGTATTCGTGATGGGATGCAAGTGGCCGTATAGTTAGTGTCTCGTGGGGTGTTGCCGCCAGGACTTGTTCAATATTGCTCTCAACATTCTTGTGTAATTACCGTCTAGCTTCTTCGACAGCCGTTTTGTTAGCGTCCAAGTAGTGCATCCATATAGCAGTATCGATACGACCGCTGCCTGGAAGAAACTGCGTTTCATTTCATCGGTCAGGTCTGATTTCCATATGATCGAGAGCCTATCGACAGCTGTCCATGCTTTCGTTAGTCGCGGGTCGATGTCTTTTTCGGTTGATGAGACGCTGCTTCCTAGGTAGGTAAACTTGTCTACTTGCTTCAGAGAGGTTCCGTCTAGTGTGGAAATGTCACCTGTTTGGTTGTAACACATACATTCAGTTTTGAGTGCATTGACATGGAGGCCAATGCCTGCGGTGGCTCGTTCCAAACTCTGCAGTAGTGTTTCAGCTTGGTTAGGTGTATTCGCCAGTAACGCTATGTCATCGGCGTAGTCGGCGTCGGTAATTGTTTTAGCGGGGTACCTTCTGCTTCTTTTCTTTGACAGCTCGAAGCCATTTTCTCTGATTTTGTCGATCGATGTTCTAAGCACGTAGTCTAGACAGATGATAAAGAGGTATGAGGCTAGCGTGTCCCCTTGTAGTACTCCTGCAACAATGTCGAAGTATTCTGTGTCTCCAGAAACGCAGGACACTGCTGGAGAAGCAAGGACGAACTCATCAGTGATGTACTCCTATGGACCCCCGCATATGGCCAAGCAAAAGCAGGACGACCAGCTTGAACATACATACAGCAGCTAGATAGGGAGAGAGGGTCAGGGATATCCGTGCTAGCGGTACGACATGATGATGATGATGATGATGATGAATTTTAATTTTAAAATATAAACAACAAAATAAGAAGATTGACACAAAACAGGAAATTTACTCAATATGGCTGCTATTCTTTTCAGTTATTGTATCAACACAGCTTCGAAACGATTTGCATGCCTTCAAAATAAATTCTTCAGACATTTTATTCCATTTTTCCTTAACGGCAGTGTTAAGCGAACCAATATTTGGTTGGGAAGTTGCATTTGTTTTGTTTTTTAATCACCCCATATTGCGTATTCAAGGAGGTATAGGTCAAGGCTTAGATCTTGTTTAATTGCTGTCTTCACAGTTTTCTCGTGGACTTTCACTTCCTCAGCGTGCTTTTTTATTGACATTGTATGGTCCTTCTTCATCGCTGTAGCAAAAGCAGTTAAAAAGGTTTCTTTTCGTTTTTTTTTTTTTTTTTTTTGTTCAATGATCCACTTCCCTTTTTTCTTAAAAAACTCTTTTTCTATAAATTTTTTTCTTTGTTTTGTATACGATAGACAAAGAAACTTTGGCTTGGTTTCGGCGTTAAGCCAATCGTAGATTCTTTGTCGTTTCTTTTCTTATTCAATCTTGGACTGAATTTTAATAAAAAGGAAGTGCTTGAACAATAGAGCTAATCATGAAAATTTAGATTTGTCGCGTTTTTTTTTTTGTTTCAAAAATTGGACTAATCAAAAAAACAAAAAAAAATTTTTAATTATTCCATATTTTGCTTCTGCACCCTTTGTATTTCTAAGTATTCCAATGTAAAACAAATAATTTACAAATATTTAAATGGTTTCAAGTAAATCTGATGTTAAGCATTTGTTTGCACATAGTTATATGGTTTCAAGTATTCTTATCAATTACAAATAGTTTTATACAATTCATAAGTTTCAAATAACGATTCTTATTTGATAATCATTTGATTGGGTTTTATGGCATATTAACCTTTGTTTAATGCCAAATCCATTTTATATAAATATTTCTATTTAAATCAATTCAGTTTAGCATAAGTTCATGGTTTAATTGTCAAAAACATTTCTATTTCAAGCTATGCAGTTTAGTGGAAGTATAATGTTTGTTTACACACAGTTAAAAGTCAAAACAGTTCTATTTCAAACAATTCAGTTTAGCGTAAGTACACAGTTTAATTGTAAAAACATTTCTATTTCAAACTATTCGGTTTAGTCAAACAGTTCTATTTCAAACAATTCACTTTATTATAAGTATAGATTTTGTTTACATTTAGTTAAATTTCAAAACAGTTCTATTTCAAACAATTCAGTTTAGCGTAGTTACAGCTTCAATGTCAAAAACAGTTCTATTTCAAGCAATTCAGTTTAACATAAGTACACAGTTTAGTTCTATTTGACCCATAGATAGGACCCTATCAAGTGCAACCACTTGAGGCCAGAGTGAACGTGGGAGCAACAGCAATGAAGGGGTACTTCGCATTCCCCAAATCTCCAGCATCACTGGAACCTCACCATGAGATTGTTTAGTGTCATATCAAGGACACTTGTTGGAAGGGTCTTACTCCTCTGCAGAGATGCAATCGGTGTATTTTACAGCCTCAGCCAACCGGACAAGAAAATGAATGAATTGTGTCGAATAGAATAATTTGTGTTGAATAGCAATACTTGTTACCACTACACTGTGTACAAACAAATGATTAATATTGTATAGAATTATGATTGTTAGATAGCAATAACTCGTTGGCGGTAGGGGTGGTCTTACTCCTCTGCAGAGAAGTAGTCGGTGTATTCTACGGCACTCACAGGGTAATTTTCACTTTTATTTTTATGTTTAAGATTTTTAAAGATCATTTTTATGTTTTATTCGTGGATTGATACAGAGAGTAACAAGTGGCGCAATGCGGTCGGTGTTAAAGTCGCGAGAATATTATATAATTTTGTACAGGAGAATTACTTTATTACCTCTTCAGGCTCCTGTTCGCTTAAAAACTGACATTGTGTCATATCCTGCCCGAGCGGAGGGGTTGGGTAAATAGGAATAGGAACTCTTCAGGCTCCTCACGAAGTGAATGCTTTTGTGAATGGGACAAGCAGAGTATTATTAGTTTGATTCTCATTGAGAGTTCCATGTTTTTAGCCTTGTGCCAAACTAATTTAAGATGTATTCTCATAGGGGTTAATGCTCATGCAACTTGATTTGAATTTTTCTAAATTATTTAAAGAAAAAAAGTAATGGGAAAATTACAATTTTCAACTCTTTACGGTGGAAGTAAGATTTTTTTAAGGTTGAACTGAAAGAAAGAAAGAAAGAAAGAAATAAAGAAAGAAAGAAAGAAAGAAAAACTGAAAATTAAGTCAAAGAAAGAAAGAAAGAAAGAAAGAGAAGAAAAGCTGAAAATTGAGTCAAAGAAAGAAAGAAAGAAAGAAAGAAAGAAAGAAAGAAAGAAAGAAAGCTGACAATTAAGTCAAAGAAAGAAAGAAAGAAAGAAAGAAAGAAAGAAAGGCTGAAAGTTAAGTCAAAGAAAGAAAGAAAGAAAGAAAGGAAGAAAGAAAGAAAAGAAAAGCTGAAAATTAAGTCAAAGAAAGAAAGAAAGAAAAGCTGAAAATTAGGTCAAAGAAAGAAAGAAAGAAAGAAAGAAAAAAAGCTGAAAATTAAGTCAAAGAAAGAAAGAAAAAAAGAAAGAAAGAAAGAAAAGCTGAAAATTAAGTCAAAGAAAGAAAGAAAGAAAGAAAGAAAGAAAAAAGAAAGAAAGAAAGAAAGAAAGAAAGACAGAAAAACTGAAAATTAAGTCAAAGAAAGAAAGAAAGAAAGAAGGAAAAAAGCTGAAAATTAAGTCAAAGAAAGAAAGAAAGAAAGAAAAAAGAAAGAAAGAAAGAAAGAAAGAAAAGCAGAAAGTTAGGTCAAAGAAAGAAAGAAAGAAAGAAAGAAAGAAAGAAAGAAAGAAAAGCAGAAAGTTAGGTCAAAGAAAGAAAGAAAGAAAGAAAAGCTGAAAATTAAGTCAAAGAAAGAA
>OY757938.1:13501418-13506418 GCA_963585895.1 Sepioteuthis lessoniana | reverse complement strand
GTCCGTGTATTTGCTCAAAATGGAAATTGTGTGTTTTAAGACTTAATCTAAACTATATAAATTCTTCTTTCTAATCAGTAGGAACCGACAAAAAGTTGAACAAATGCTAAATTTTTTATTAAAATCACCTGCTACAAATTCTTTGAAAAAAAAGTCAGTGCGAATTATACACAATATTTTTCCCTCCAGAATTTCTTTGTCCAAAGGTAAGGGTGTTTGTTTTACATGAGTGCACGATATACATGAATTATTACGGCGATCCTGAAGTGTGTGTATTTAGTTGAAGGATACATCTATTATGAACTTACTAAAAAGCTACATCCGTATCTCGTCGATTAAAACATTTAGCTTCGGTGAAATTATAAAAATGTTTTCATATTCTACGAGCATACGTGGACTTTCTACACACGTGCGTGCGCGCACGAGGAAGGGAGTACTCATATCTTAGTGGCTAATGTACTGGACTGCGACATCAGACGAAGAGAGTTCGAACTCCAGTCGTGCGATTATATTCACTTTCGAACAAATACCCTTGTGTCATATTCTGTTTGGTTTGGTTTCGTTTCGTGGGTTTTATGGCATATTAACCTTTGGAGGTTATTTAACGCCAAATCCATTTTTATGTAAATAATCTGTTCTATTTAAACCATTCGGTTTAGCATAAGTACACAGTTTAATTGTCAAAAACATTTCCATTTCAAACTATTCAAGCAGTTTTATGTAACAATTCTTTTAAGTGTAAATACAGTTTTAATGTCGAAAAACTGTTCTATTTCAAATAATTCAGTTAAGCATAAGCACGCAGTTTAAATGTAAGTACGGTTTAATTGTCAAAAACATTTCTATTTCAAGCTATTCAGTTTAATCAAACAATTCAGTTTAGCATTAGTATGCTGTTAGTTCTATTTTACCCATAGATATGACCCTTAACAGGTGCTACCACTCCGGGCCAGAGTGGACCTGAGAGCAATAGCAATGAAGGGGTACTCCGCATTCCCCAAAGCTCCAGCACTGCTGGAACCTCACCATCAGATTGTTTAGTGTCATATACAGGACACTCGTTGGGGGGGTTCTTACCTCTCTGCAGAGGTGTAGTCAGTGTATTCTACAGCCCCAGCCGACTGGGCAAATATTCTGTTTGTGATAGAGGTTTTGGGAAAACACTTTCCTACGCAGATGATTTCTTTATAGGTGTAAAGGATCAGCCAGACTTTTTTGATGAGCTGAGGACAGAAGAATGGTACACCAATGTGCCACAGATTCTCAACAGTATGAGGACCAAAAAGTTTGACTAAAGATGTCAGCTGTTTGATTACCTCCATTGGTTTGGTTTGGTTTGGTTTGTTGGGTTTTATGGCATATCAACCTTTGTAGGTTATTTAACGCCAAATCCATTTTTATGTAAATAATCAGTTCTATTTAAAACAATTCAGTTTAGCATGGGTACACAGTTTAGATGTCAAAAACATTTCTATTTCAAACTATTCAAGCAGTTATATATAACAATTCAGTTTAGCATAAGCACGCAGTTTAAATGTAAGTACAGTTTAATTGTGAAAAACATTTCTAGTTTTAGCTAATCAGTTTAGTCCAGCAGTGCTAATTAAGCTAATTCAGTTTAGTATAAGTACAGATTTTGTTTACACACAGTTAAATGTCAAAACAGTTCCATGTTAAACAATTCAGTTAAGAGTAAATATAGTTTCAATGTCAAAAAACAGTTTTATTTCAAATAATTCAGTTTAGCAAAAGCACGCAGTTTAAATGTAAGCACGGTTTAATTGTCAAAAGCATTTCTATTTCAAGCTATTCAGTTTAATCAAACAATTCAGTTTAGCATAAGTATGCCGTTAGTTCTATTTAACCCATAGATAGGGCCCTATCAGGTGCTACCACACCGGGCCAGAGTGGACCTGGGAGCAATGGCAATAAAGTGATGGTCCGGCATTAATGGAAGCTCACAATCAGACTCGTTGGGGTGGGGTCTTACCCCTCTGTAGAGGACCTACATTGGTGATTTGTTTCTTGTAGTGAAGGTTTGTGTAGAACCAGGCAGACTTTTTGGATGAGCTAATAAAAGAAGATTGGTGCACCAATTTACCGCGTCTGACACTGATTAACCATAAAGTGTCTCAAGTGGCCTGATGTTTGTTCACGTGATACATAAACGTAAAAAGTTATGATTTATAAACAATAACCCTTAAACCAAGAGCGCCCCAAAAACTCATGTACCTCACCAGCCCGGCACTTGCAATATCTTCTGTTACTAAGTGATAACCTATCTTATTACAGAGCCGTTTCGTGACATTGCTTTAGTTTTTCTGTGATGTTTGGAGCAGTCAGCCTTCTGTCACGCAAGCTAGTGACCCTGACGAAATAGTCCTTCTACAGAGGTAAAACAAGTAGGGTCTAGCAAGCAAAAATTAAGCACAGTATAGTCTAATGTGTAATGGAGGTGCCCGTGGTGTAATGGTTATCGTCGTAGGAAATGGACACGGCGACACGAGTTCAAATCCTGGATGAGACTGATTGCATTTCACATAGCACTAATACCCTCAAGAAAGGTATGAATCCAATTATTCTCCCTCTGTGGATAAATTGTAGGGCAGACTAGGTTCTTCAGCCTTGGTGAGGCAACTAGTCTAGGAGAAGGAAAACTCTGAATTCAAACCTGTTAAACTTCGCTTAAAAATTGACCTTGTGTCATGTCCTGCCGGAGCGGAGGGGTTGGTAAATATGATATAGTCTAACGTGCGTTCAGGTGATGGCATAATGTAACTTTTGATATATGATTTTGTTCAAGATCAGTGCTAAAGAAGACAAACGCGTCCAAATCAATTAGTTAATCAATCTTTATCCTTGTCTATCTGTTCCAAGACACCTAAATAAGTTATGCCTATCTACCTATTCAATAATATGCAGTTAAAACAGCTATTACTTGTTTGTTTATTTGTTTGTTTGTTTTTTTTACAGCATTCCACTTTGACAGGTTGCAAATCTTCAAATTCTGGCTTGTTCTTACCCAGTCGGCTGGGGCTGCTGAGTACACCGATTGCATCTCTGAAGAGTTCTAAGAAACCCCACCCACCCAACGAGTGTCCTGAATGTGACAATAAACAATCTGATGGCTAGGCTTCAGTAATGATAGAGCTCCGGAAAACGTGGCGTACATCTTCATGGCCATCGCTCTCAGGTCCATTTTGACCCGGAGTAGTAACACCTGATAGTGTTCTATCTCTGAGACAAATAGAACTAAACTGTGTACTTATGCTAAACTGAATTGGCTGTGATGGGACTGTTTTTGTATGTTTAACAGAATTGTTTGAAATATAACTATTTTTTTTATACTGAAACTGTGTACTTATGCCAAAATGAACTGTTTGAAATAGAACTATTTTGACATTTAACAGCGTGTAAACAAAAATACTATACTTATATTAAACTGAATTGTTTGAAACAGAACTGTTTATAATTATAAAAATAGATTTGGCATTGAATAACCTACAATGGTTGATGTGATATAAAACCAAACATAAAATGAACTGTTTGAAATAGAATTGCTTTTAAATAGAACTTAACTGTGTACTTATTCTTAACTGAATTGCTTGAAATAGAACTGTTTTGACATTTAACTGCGTGTAAACAAAAAACTATATTTATGCTAAACTGAATTGTTTTAAATTTAATTCGGCGTTAAATGACCCGAAAAGGGTTGATATGCCGTAAAACAAAACAACAATCAATCTGGTTTGTTCGATGGCCGTGGTTTTTTTTTTCTTTTTTTTTTTTCACTTTCCACAAATGTTTAAACTCCTACATATTTATATTTTTGTTACTGCTTCAATGTTTTGGAATTTTGTAATTAATAATACATAATACCATCCGTTTTGATCGTATAATATTTAGGTCCTTTTTTTACTTAAAGAAAAAAAAAGACGCTATATTTCATTAAAAAAAAAAGAATTCAAATAAATAAATTTTCAGATTTTGGCCGAAGAGAATTTTTCTATAAAATATCAAATAAAGCGAATATGAAAAAGGTAACTTTATAATGAAATTAAAAATTATAAATTAGCTGACCAAAAATTACGTTTCCCAGATAATTCAAAAGCACCACACACACACACACACACACACACTCACAGAGCCTTTTATATATATCAACCACACAGAAAACAGTCTGTCTGTGGATGACAATATATATATATATATATATACATATATATATATATATATATATATATACCGGCCCATTCATATGCTATCTGTTTATTATGAGACCCACCGGCGGTGCCAAATATAGCACCGAGCTTCTCGCTCAAAAGGTTGACTGAAAAGTTCATGGGCTGAAAGATTCATGTTGTTGGCTTTTTTTACCAATGGGATTTAAGCACTGAAACATCGATGGAAGACGTGTGTGGACCTCAGGGAGGACAATGTAGAATAATAGGCCACATCTGATCATATTCCACGACCCTCGTACTTTGTAAATTAAAAAAAAATGTGGAGCTCTCCAGCCCAGCATTTACAGAACCAGCTGTTACGATGTGATCACCTCTCTAAATACAAAAAAGACTCATCGCTGTTTAAAATTCGGTGCTTAGTCTGCCTTTCTTTCTATCTGTCTGTCTGCCTGTCGGACTGTCCGTCTTTCAAGCCGGCTAAATAAATTATGCCTATTCAACTACCTGTTCAGATGCCAATGTCTACCTGAGAAGATCGGTGTTAGCCTACTTCTTGCCTGCCTATCTGCATATTTGTGGAGCAACCTATATTCTAACCTTTGTCAACAGTTTTTCACGCTCTTACCTGGTTACCTGTCTGTCTGTCTGTCTGTCCACCTTTCTATCACTCGGCTTTACTTGTCAACCAGGCAACATCCGCGTGTCTGGCCAAGTCAGTGTTTACAACGTTTTGTGCGACAAAATAAGGCTGGGTGAAGGGAAAATGAAAAAAAATGGAGATTTATACGACCACACGGGTTGTACCGAGTGGATCGA
>OY757938.1:13476418-13498918 GCA_963585895.1 Sepioteuthis lessoniana | reverse complement strand
ACTGACATTTTTTTTCATTGGGCATTACTGACATTTTTTCTCTACATATCTTTTGTTAATCCTTTCGAATTGCGGTATCGATCTTATGGTATCCAACGGGAATTGGTTGATAAATTTTCCATAATTAATAATTTCTCAAGTACACCTCCTCCGCTGAAGATGGTCCAAAATTGGGCAGAAAGTATTAGGGAAATAATTAATTATGGAAGGTTGTCTTCATGGAGGCGACGGTGGTTAAATGGTTAGGATCGTAAAAGATGGAATCGGTGATCCGAGTTCGAATCGTGGACGAAATTGTTTGCATTTCACATTATGCAAATACCTTAGGGAAAAATATGAATCCTACTATTCTCCTTCCAGCTCTGGGTATATTAGTAGGGCAAACTGGGCTCTTTAACTATGGTATGATAACCAGTCTAGGAGAAGGAAAATTCTGAATTCAAAGCTGTTAAACTTTGCATATTGACCTTGTGTCGCATCTTGCTCGTGCGGCAGCGTTAGTGCATATTTCAAAATTGATAAGTCCACCAAGAGATTTGTATTTTTTAAAGAATTTTTTTCGTTCTTACATACGTGTATATTGCCAGCTTTTTGCTTTCGTCAGAGAACATATGTGGTACAAGGCCATATGAATGGGGCAACCGATGAGACTCAAAAAGTGAGTTCGAGTCTCATTGGGTGCCACATATATTCTCTGACGAAAGCAACAAGCTGAAAACATGCACGTATGTAAGGGTTTGGGTTTCTTTGTTTAATGGCTGATCAAACTTCGTGGGTTATTTAATACCAAAGCATTAAAGAACAGCAGTGATGCTATTTAACCAATAGATAGGAGGTTCATATTTTTCATATTTTTCCCCAAAGGTATTTGTCCGAAAGTGAACGTAATAGCGCGACTGGAGTTCGAACTCGCTTACTACGATTCCGCAAGCCAGCGCTTTAACCATTACACCACGATGATACTCTCCACGTATGTAAGAACGAAATAAATTATTCCAAAAATATACAAATGCCTTTGTGGAATTTTGAAATGCTTACTTTTTTCTCTCTTTGGACCAAAAACAACAACAAAAAATATTTTACATATATATATATATATATATATTTATATATACTAACCCTTACACAAATACATATATATATGATAGAAATTTGTAGAAAGTTGGATAAATCAAGCACTTATTACCGATTTAGGAGCGTTCTTTTATTACTAAAAACATTTTCAAACTGAGATTAAATAATGTGATGATTAGGCTCCAGTAATTGCCATCGCTCCCAGGTCCACTCTGGCTCGAAGTGGTAGCACCTGGTAAGGTCCTATCTATGGGTCTAGTTTAACGGCATATCAACCTTCTCGGGTTATTTAATGCCGAATCCATTCTTGTAGAAAAACAGTAGTGGTACTAGTTAAGGTTTTTTTTTTTTTTGTTTAAAGGTATATCATCTTTTGTGGGTTATTTAATGCCAAATTCAACATTATAGAAGAACAGTCGTGATACAATTCAACCGATAGTCGGTGCGATAATGGAGTTCATGCCTTTCCCAATGGTATTACTCGGGAAGTGAACGCAATTGCGTGACTCTCTTACTGTGATGTCGCAGTCCAGCCACATAGAACCAATCCTATGTAAGTAAAGTCGTTATTGTATAAATGTTTGATATCGCTGGCATTGTCTATGTTTCAATATTTTAATCTTTTTATCTTGATTATATCAGTGATTTATTTGATATTTCAATGTCTTTTTTTATATCACTGTGTTTGATCAATCACGCAAGAAACCCCCACTATATATATATATATATATATATATATAAGCAGAGTATAATTTTCGAGAAACATTTTTGACATAATTGGCATCACATATTGATTTTGAATAAGCAAGAAATTTGGGGGTTTTATATGTAAAATAGCATTTTCTTACTGAATAGTACTGTGAAAATAATCTTTTATTTTTCTAGTCGTAAATAATAATTTTTGTCTGGTTTTCTTTTTTAAGTGGTTCAACTTTACTGGATTGAAGATGGGATCGATAAAACATGTCAAACAAGTTTAAATCTTAACACGGGTGACAGGTTATTTAAATCGTTTTTATCATGGATTCTTGTCATTTTTATCTATCTCTGTCTATTCCTCTCTCTCTCTCTATATATATATATATATATGAATATATATATATATAGAGAGAGAGAGAAAAACAGACACAATTACCCTTACCCATCTCTAAATTAATTAGAATCTGCACCTTATGCACGTCGTCTCTCTCTCTCTTTCTATATATATATATATATATATATATATATGTATGAATATATATATATATACACAAGAATGTTGAGAGCAATATTGAACAAGTCCTGGCGGCAACACCCCACAAGACACCAGCTGTACGGCCACTTGCCTCCCACCCCGAAAACTATACGTTAGACGAGCCAGACACGCAGGACACTGCTGGAGAAGCAAGGACGAACTCATCAGTGATTTACTCCTATGGACCCCTGCATATGGCCAAGCAAAAGCAGGACGACCAGCTCGAACATACATACAGCAGCTATGTGAGGATACGGGATGTAGCCCTGAAGACCTGCCAAAAGCGATGAATGATAGGTGCCCGTGGTGTAGTCGTTATCGTCGTAGGAAATGAACACGGCGACTCGAGTTCAAATCCTGGACGAGACTGATTACATTTCGCATAGCACTAATACCCTTGGGAAAGGTATGAATCCAATTATTCTCCCTCCAGCTATGGGTAAATAGTAGGACAGACTAGGTTCTTCAGCCTTGGTTAGGCAACTAGTCTAGGAGAAGGAAAACTCTGAATTCAAACCTGTTAAACTCCGCTTAAAAATTGACCTTGTGTCATATCCAGCCCGAGCGCAGGGGTTGGTAAATAGTACCTTCTGCTTCTTTTCTTTGTTAGATCGAAGCCATTTTCTCTGATTTTGTCGATCGATGTTCTAAGCACGTAGTCTAGACAGATGATAAAGAGGTATGGGGCAAGCGTGTCCCCTTGTAGCACTCCTGCTACAATATCGAAGTATTCTGTGAACGTACTTTCACTTTGGTGTTTCTGTAGAGAATCGTTATTGCTGCTACGGTTTCTTTTGGTAGGCCGTGTGCTAGTAGGATTTGTTCCATCTTCCTTCTGTGTATGGAATCGAAAGCCTTGGTAAAGTCAACAAATAGTAATGTCGCCTGTAGGTTTTTTGCCCGTACCCCTTCAAGGATTCTACAGATGGTCAATATTTGTGAGGTTGTGGATCTATTTCTTCGGAAGCCATTTTGGTTTTTCCTAAGGATGTTGTCTATTTTGGGTTCTATGCGGTTTCTTAGTAGGGCATTGTATATTTTGGCTGCTATGGATGTAAGTGTTATACCTCGGTAGTTCTTGGCTAATCCGAGGTCGCCCTTTTTAGGGAAAGGAAGGATGCATCCCTTCATCCGTCTTTCTATCCTATTTTGATTATAGACTGCGTTGCATTGTCGGAGCAGTATGTCGTCGAATTGTTTGGTCTTCCATACTTCTGGGGGGATCTCGTCAAGCCCTGCAGCTTTCCTATTTTTAATTTTTCTTAGAACCGAGTGGAGTTCTTCTTTGATGAACGGATCTAGTTTAATGTCTAATTGCTTACTGATAATTCTGGTGATCGGTTCATTCGTTACTTTCGGTGGGTTTCCTAGTAGATTTTCGAAATGCTGTTTCCACAGTTTTACTCTTTCTTGTTGGCTTGCAGCTTTCAATTTTGCTTTGGCTGTGCTCTTCCTTCTACTTACTTCGTTTATTGTTTGCCAGGCTATCCTAGATTGCCTATCTTCCACCGAGTCTCTAATCTTATCGCTCTGATTTTGTATGTATTCCGTCTGTTCTTTTAGATATATGCCTGCTAATTGATATTGTGCCTTTTCTAGTTTTCGGGCATTTGTGTTTGTTGGGTTCTTCCGATAGCTTTTGGAAGCAGTTTTCACGAGTGCACGTTTTTCTCTAACCGCTAACGTTTCCCAAGAGACTCTATATTTAGTTCTAGGTTTTGTTGGAATACACTTTGATGCCGCCTCGAGGTGTGCATCAACAAAATTCTCATATTCGTCATTTGGGGTATCTTTTTCTGTCTTCTCTTGTAGTGTCTCGAATCTGTTTCCTAATTCTAATACATATTTGTCTCTAATATCTCTGTTGTTGCGTAGGGCCCAGTCATAGTGCTTAGTGGTCGCTGTTCGTGTGACGTTTTTTCGTAGGCTTAGTCGTACTTTGGCCGTAACTATTCGATGATCGGAGGACACACCCTCGAAAGAGGAGTATGCCTCGCAATTCATCGTTCTATTTTTCCATTTCTTGTTTATAAAGTCGTAGTCTATCTGTGCTTTACTATTGTTCGCATATGTGTCGGTCCATAATTTTCCCTCCCTTTTTTTCATAGTTTGTATTGAAGCATGTTAATCTATTTTCTATCATGAAATCAGATGTTGTTCATTCCTATTTGACGTGTTGTGTAGGCTGTATTTGTTGTTTCTGTTTTTCCCGATTTGGGCATTCATATCCCCGCCAATGACTAGCAGGTTGTGTTTTCGAATGCTACGCACTAGCGGCGATATCTCCTGATAGAAGGTGACTAGTTCGTTTTCTTCACTAACATTGGTAGGGCTGTAGCAGGAGATGATTGTTGCTTTGGGGTTGCCATTAAACGTAGCGGCCATCATCCTAGGTTGTATTCTCTCAATGCTATTAAGTGTTTTTAACGCTCTTGGTCCTATAAGCATTCCTACTCTTCCTATCGTGGCATTGACAGAGTTTTTCCATACCGATACAGTGGCTAGCGTCCATCTATTGCCAGTTTCGTGATATTTGATATCTTCGGTGTGAGTGTATCGGTGTTCTTGTATGCAGATTATGTCTATCTTATGTTCGACGGCCGATGCAGTTAGCTCTGGTAGTTGACCTATTCTACTTAGAGTTCTAACGTTAAATGTCGCTATTTGTATTGTTTGTTTGCATTTTAGTAGTTTGAGTTTGAGCTCTGTAGCTGATTTTTCGAACACTGAGGTCAGGGCTCCAACCTCAGCTGACGCGCCCTTTTTTTACCCGCGCGAAGAGCGATGCTGTTTATGTATGTGGTTTGAGTGTGGGTCATGGTTATCTTTCGATGGCTGGTTTTATTCTCATCTATAGAAGCCACTCTTATAGATGAGCAGCAGTAGTTCCCCGATCGAACTGACAATCCTGAGCGTTAAGCCGCAAGACTCACACGTCCAGGAAAAGTTAGGCATTGCGCATTCGCATACCTTTACGTCCATCATGCTGCTTCCCATGTGAACGTGTACAAAAAAAAAAGGGGGGGTCCTCCTTTTACCTTAAGTTTTAACTTAGTTAAAGTCCGGGACTAATGTATATTTAAAGAAATTTTTGGGTCCGATACTGGCCCTAACATGTGTTTTTATTCTATCTATTTATTTTTTGATTTTTTTTAATTTTTATTTATTTTTTTTTAGGGAGAGGTGGGATTTCGAATTTGACTTTTGTTGCTTTGTTTTATTATTAACTGCTATGGGGGTGGGCAAACTGAGACATCTAAGCTTTTAGAAAAGATTCAAAACCTGTTTGCCGTGTATACTAATACATTCGACCAGAGTCATATATTCAATTTGGATTTACTGTAAAACATGTCTTTACATTTAAAATATAATTATATTCTTCATTTAAGAACACAAAATACAGCGGAGATTTAAGACAGAACTATTTTAAATCAAATATATGCTTTTTTTTTTAAATGAACAGTTTAGTAGATTAAATTTTACTGACCTCTTTGAAACACTTCTGGAAACGGATGACTTCCAAATTTGCCTTCCATTTTAACAAATACTCGGTAGAATTATTACGAATTTGACTAGCATTTAAATTACTATTCCACTATCCTATCACGGTCAGCGGAGGGGGGTGGGAGCAAGGAAGGTACTATCTTATTTTTAAGGGTTCATCTTAGCACGTGTTAAGCTACATTTGAGGTGTGTTTTTTTCTTGTTTATTTTTATTTTTATTTATTTATTTATTTTTTTTTGCAAATTTAGAATTTGGTCGTCCAAAAGTACAGTTTTCCTGAAAATTAGTCTCAGAATTAGTCAATTTCATTGTTCTACCAATCATCATCTCTCTCTCTCTCTCTCTCTCTCTCTCTATATATATATATATATATATATATATATATATATATATATATATACATATATATATTATAACAGTGTTGGTTTTCACTAAATCACTTTGTGGGTTTGCGGCGAACCAAGTGCATTATAATATGAGAGTGCTCAATATCTAGGATAGAGCTATTATATGATAATATATATATATATATATATATATATATATAAAGAGAGAGAGAGAGGGGGGGAGGAGCAGTGAGAAAAAGAAATAAATACGATATATATGACGGTAATGCACACACATGTATTTGAATGAATAGGAACTTTAATCAGACAGATATGTTGCAAAAAGAAGAAAACGGAAAGAGGAATACATACAAATGGATGAGAAAATTTATTGATAATATTAGTTAAAGTCCACCGACGCGTTTCGACCAGTGATTCAAATTATCTCATATATGAAAATATGAAGATTTCTAAAAGCATCGGTGGACTTTAACTAATATTATTAAGTTTCTCATCCATTTAGATGTATTTTTCTTTCCATTTTCTTCTTTTTACATCATATATGTATATATATATTAGGACCTTGAACAAGTTCTTGCTAATTTTTTATTTTCAAAAATTAGAAAGAAACTTGTCACTGAAAGTATTGTCGATCGTTAACCTTTACTTTTTCCCATCTTTCTGGCAGGTTTTAAATTCCATGTCGGAAAAACAACACGTATTTTGAGGCTAACAATAAATCAACCCATATTTTGTCATCTTCAAAAGAATGAAAGTACTGCTTCGCCAGTTCATGTGCCATCTATCGGAACAAGTGATAATCCGACGGTGTTGTGTCTCACGAATACGGCAAGTGACGTAGGACTTCCCATTTAAACATTTCCCAAGTAGCTTTTAATCCGTTTTGCAACATCTGGCCGAGCGTTGTCACGTTGCAAAATCACTTTGTCGTGTCTCTGCTCGTTTTTTCTTCAATGTTCAGCTCAAACGTATCAATTGTTGTCGATAGCGATCTCTTGCGATTGTTTCGGTCGGTTTGAGCAGCTCATTATAAACTACACCCAACTGGTCCCACCAGAAGCAGAAGCTTCGAACCATGGATATTCAGTTTGGTTTGGTTTCTTTGTTTAATGGCAAATCAACCTTTGCAGGTTATTCAATGCCAAAGCCAGCTTTCTAGAACATTAGTGGTACTATTTAACCCATAGCTGGAAGGATAAGGGGGTTCATGCCTTTCCCAAGGGGCATTAGTCCGAAAGTGAACGTAATGGCGCGACTGGAGTTCGAACTCGCATACTACGATTCCGAAGTTCATCACTCAGTCTGTTCCTATCTCTTACCTTTTTCATCTATCTATCTATCTATCTATCATAGTCTATTCGTTTCTCCCTTTCTCTCTCCCTTTCTTTTTCCCTTTCTCTTTCTCTTGATCTATCTATCTATCTATTCGTTTCTCCCTTTCTCTCTCTCTTTCTTTTTCTCTTTCTCTTTCTCTAAAACTATCTCTCTATCATAGTCTATTCGTTTCTCCCTTTCTCTCTCCCTTTCTTTTTCTCTTTCTCTTTCTCTAGATCTATCTATCTATCTATCTATCATAGTCTATTCGATTCTCCCTTTCTCTCTCTCTTTCTCTTTCTCTTTTTCTAGATCTATCTATCTATCTATCTAGTCTATTCGTTTCTCCCTTTCTCTCTCACTTTCTCTTTCTCTAGATCTATCTATCTATCTATCTATCTCAGTCTTTTCATATCTCTCACTCTGTCCATCTATCTTTCTATCAAATATTTTCCTGATTTAGGCCAGGGCTAACCTTGAATTCACGCTGGGTGGGCCATTATAAGTTGATCACCTGGTCCCCGATGGCCTTCTCCCTGGTTCCAGCTATTTGGAAGGGTTTGTAGCCTGGCGCCTGAAATACTCCAAAAGGGGATGTTAAGGAGATCGAGAATTTTTCGCAGCAGCCACGGATGATTATCGATTTATGCGTGACACCCACTAAAAACAATTTTACGCGAAATCTGACTTGGTGGTAAGTCGGATAAAACTGTTCATCTCTCTCTCTCTCTCTCTATATATATATATATATATATATATATATATATAGGATGTCCCCAAAAAATAAATATACATTGAAAATAATTGTAAACGTAGTGTTTAATTAAAATTTTGTTATTTTAAGTGTGTAAAAATATTTTACAAGTATCAATTTATTGTTTTTTCACTGCCTGTTCTCAAACTGACGCCCATTTTGATCCAGACACTGCTGAAAACGCCAAGCAATGGAGTCGCACACATCATGAAACAATTCCCTCGGTATTTGGGCACATTCATGCTCAATGGCCTCTCTTAATTCAGCGACTGTTGCAGGTTTTGTAGCGTAGAGAAGACTTTGAAGATGAAGAGTTTTATTTTCAGCAAGATGCAGCACCCCCACATTACCATAACGATGTTAGGTCCTTCCTTGATGAGGTCTTGCCAAACAAGTAGATTGGACGAAGAGGTTTTATTGAATATCCTCCCCGTTCACCAGACCTCACACCACTAGATTTTTTCTTATGGGGATACTTGAAAGACAAAGTTTACGCTACAAAACCTGCAACAGTCGCTGTTTTTACACTTTTGAAATAATAAAATTCTAATTAAACACTACGTTTACAATTATTTTTAATGTGTATACATTTTTGGGACACCCTATATATATATATATATATATATATATATAGATACACCATATATATATATATATATATATATATATATATATATATATATACACCATAGTTTGTTTATCCCTCTCTATCTACATCCGTTTGTTATTTACGAGGATCATTAAATAAGTTTCCAGACTTTTTTTCGTATGGGCGCTTTTATTGATAGTACACACATTAAACTCTAGATCCCTTCGAAGTAATACCCTACGGCAAGAGTGTACCGTTCCAACAACTTCTGGAAGGCCCCATACAAGTCATCTTGTGTGAGCGTGTCAATGACCTTCGTCACAACCTCTTTCATCGCCTCAATTGTCTTATAACGACAGCCTCTGAGCTTAGGGAATAACCAAAAGTCACAGGGAGCAAGGTCTCGACTATAGGGAGGCTGAGGAACTGTGTTGATGCCCATCTTGGTCAAATAGTCTGTGTCAAGGATGGAGTTGTGGACTGGTGTATTGTTCTGTTGGAAATGCCACTGAACCGATTTTAAGAGTACTGGCCTCTTCCGACGGAATCTCTTGCTGAACTTCCTTAAAACCTCAACATAGTAACCCTATCTCAAACCCTTTGGCCAATCAACCCTGATGTATTGACTTCCTTACTCCTCCCTCATCATCCCTCACAAACTCCCTGCCTTCCTTGAATCTCTTATGCCACTCAAAAACTGATGCTTGATTCATACAAGATGGTCGACAAGCAGTCTGAAGCATTCCATACGTTTCTCTGCCATCTTTTCCAAGTTTAAAACAGAATTTTATTGCATATCGTTCTTCTAAATTGTCTTCGCATCCAGATTGTATTTTTGACATTCACCAGCTGTGACAATCAGGCTTTAGTAGCGTGTATTCCAATTGCTGCTGTAGCTGTTCCTTTGAACCTGAAATCATAAAAATTGGTCAGTCATCTGATAAGATGTATAGCAATAACATACTGAATTTTCAAGAGTCTACGACTATTTTAAATGCCCGTACAAAAAAGGTCTGGAAACTTAGTGAATGCACCCGTATTTTGTTGGTAACATTTTTAAACGATCCAGAGCTTATTTCTTTGCTCACGGTTAAATACTTTCAAGTATTCCTCTCTAACATGATTAATTTTATTTACGGTTAATCATTTGGCTTCACACGGTTAAATGGTTTCAAGTATTGCTATCAAACATTAATAGTTTTATTTGCACACAGTTAAATAGTTTCATGTATTGCTAACACTAATAGTTCTATTAAGTATAAATTATTTGTTTGCGCACAGTTAAAGACCAACCAAGAAATGAGTGACATCGAACTAGCCTCAGTCTTGATATTTTTTTAGAATTAAACTCGTATAACAATAATTTGACAGTGCGTATAGTATGATGAATGAAAAGTTTTGGAATATTTTGGGTTCCGTACGGCAACTCCGGACGATTTTACCGAAGAGGTCGTTAATGTGACGAACCAGACTGAACTCGTAGATGCCAAGCTCGCCTGATACTCTCCGAATATTACTCGTCGGATCTACGTCTATGACTTGGAGCACGGCAACGGAATCGACTGATTTAGGCCAACCTGATCTTGCCCGATTGTCGAGGTTCTTGCAAGCCGAGCGACATTTCTTCAACCTTCTGTTTACTGTACAGTGATCAACTGCCCCTTCGTCTTTCACAAAACAAACGTTTTGGTCGCTTCTGTGGTGTTATGCCCCAGTTCGAACTCAGAAACCATAAGCTCCCGAATCAGACTATACTGCGCGTTCCACAGTGAGTAACTACAACGGCTTGAACTACTTCGGTCACGTGAGTTAGGCGTCGTTAATCAGCACATACTACTAAAATATTGCAAAAATTTTGACTCATCCTTGCTTGCCCTTGGATTTTGGTTGAAACCCAATTCCCTTTTCATGGCCTATCAACCTTTGCGGGTTATTTAATGCAAGAGCATCTTTGTTAAAAAAATGTAAAGTAAATTTAGCCAATCGAGGTCGAGGACGACCCTAAGGCTCCCCTTTTCAATAGCCGAGGTGTAGGGGGGGTACTACTCCTCCCCCTAGATTGCTCCACTTTACCCTCGATCCGTACTTTATAATTCTGAGTGTTAAGCAAGTAGGTATCAAGTACCATTTTTTGAGTTTTCGTATGACTCGACCTTGGATCGAACCCCAGTCTCCTAGGCCATTGGCGAACACTCTACCCACTAAGCATTAGGCCGGGTGACCCGAAGGTTCCCTTTTCAATAGCTATTACACCGAGGTGTAAGGGAGGGCACTACTCCTTACCCTGGATTGATCCACTTTACCCTTGATCCATACCTTATAATGCTGAGGGTTAAGCTTGTCAACATCTAGTACCATTTCTAGAGTCTTTGGTATGACTTTACCTAAGATTGAACCCAGGAGTGGCACTAAGACATGGCCGTGCAAAAGCAGGACGACCAGCACGAACATACATTCAGCAGCTATGTGAGGATACAGGATGTTGTCCAGAAGACCTACCTAGGGCGATGAACGATAGGGAGGAGTGGCGAGAGAGGGTCAGGGATATCCGTGCTACCAGCGCGATATGATGATGATAACTTTTCCGAAGGTATCAATTCGAAAGTTAAATGTAATAGCGCGACTAGAATTCGAACTCGGTTACTTCGATGTTACAGTCTAACACGTTAGCCACGACACATCGGGAAACTTTATCCGACAGATAGATAGATGAACAGACGGAGATGGATAGAGATACAGAGGGATAGCGTTTGAACTCGCTTACTATGATATAGCAGTTAACCACTACGCCACGTGAACTCCCCCCCGAAACCTGACATTAAAAGGTAAAAAAAAAAAAAAAATAGAACATAATCCAATACACTCCATTCTAGAAATGGCTTTGTAGTGAACATTAGGCTCCCTGCCCAGAGATTCATGCGAGCACCCCTGGGATTCTTCTGTAGTACCCTGTAGATCTTTTTTGCCGTATATTTTGATCCTTTAATTAAGAGAAGCAAGCATTCGTATCTTTGTCAAGAGTTTTTGTGGCCCTCAAAAGCATTAAAAACTAGTCCGAGAAACCAATCACAAACCTCAGTACCCCACCATCCCATAATTATATCTAGCCACTTAATATGAGGTCTTTTTTTCCCCGTTGCCGAAATGGCGGTGGGTTGGAAGTTCCCAGAGTTTAGTGATTGCTTTGCTTGCCGTTTTACAAGTAGCAGGAGGGTTCCATTTCTTAGAAGCCAACCCCACGCCTCGCCACCAGAAAAAAAAAAAAACTGAATAAATGTTTCGTATGTTTTCGTTATTTCGAGAACTGGGGTCTGTATCCTGTCATAAAAACGGTTATCGGAGACTTGATAGATATTTCTGTTTATATTTTCGTTTGTTCCACACTTTGCTCGAAGCGGAATGATTTTAAGGGTTGACAGGTTCAAGCCTTCCGGAGGCCATTTCAGCCTTTAAAAAAACTGCAACAACACCCTCATCATTATCATCAAGATGTACTGTTGACAAAAATTCCCTTGACCCCCCCCCTCTCTCTCTTACCATCTGTCCCTAACGGCCATCGTGCTAATCAAGTCCTCTAGATGGTATTTAGTGTCTACATAAAGCAGAAGTTTTTTTTTGTCTAGGAGTCCACAAGAGAATGTCACTTACTTCTTCCAGCAGTAGCCAGCACGTCTTATCCTTCGTACTTGGATGCTTTGTGAGATAAGTGGCCATAGATCACCATTATTACTATCTCCAGGCTGAGCAGTTTTATGTAGGCCAGTAAAATCGTTATACTGCCAATGAACTTTTAAAAGTCAAATGAAGAAAGAGAGGTCCAGGGATCAAATGTGTAGCTGAAAAACAAGCAAATTCTCGTGCTCAAGTCAGAGTAAGAGAAATTGTCACCGTCATATTTCATAGTTGAACAGGTCTCAGGCAAGGTCCTGGTTGAATTATTCTACTCATTTTCCACACGAGCGTTAGCTGGTGGTCTTTCAGTGAAGTCTGAGTGACAGCAGGTCTATTCAGATCTCCAGGACTCTTCTCAGTATTCAAGCCGATCTTAACAATGATGTGGTCTTGATTCTACCATTGATTTTTAATTCCTCAAGTCTTTTTTTCCAACTCTTTGGTGATCGTTCCAAGTGCACTAACTACAATTGGTATCACCGTCACCTTCATGTTCCACAGACTTTTCAATTCTCTAGCAAGGTCTAAGTATTTCTGTAATATAATTAGGGACGCTGGGTGATTGTTTTAGCAATAGATTATCTCCTAGCTAGATTTAGAGAGTCCCCAAGTCTAGGTTGTTGTGTCTCTTTGTTTAATGGCATGTCAAATCTTCCTGGTTCTTTCATTCTACCGAGAGCACTTTGATTTTTCTTGCTTTTATCTATTTTTAAAGGCATATCAGCCTACATGGGGTTTTAATGCCAAAGCTATCTTTGGCGGATGAACACTTTTCATGGACTTTTTTTTTAGATTACCACCATAAATTTTCAATTAGATTTAGATCCAGACTGTTTGCTGTCTTTGTCATTGTGTTGCATATTGACCTCCGACCCGGCCAAGCTGTCAAAATAGGATATGCACCTGTGTAAATAACTGGTCGAGGAATATCAGGATATAACCTTGACCGTGGACGGATTGAATTGAGTGCAATTTGTGACGCCCACAAGAAGAAGGTGGGAGTTGAACAATTATATAACTCGGTGCACTGGAAGTTCAATCACTTGGAGATCAGACCAATAGAAGAGAAGAGGCCGGAATGAGGAACATGTTCCAGAGAGGCTGGGCCGCTAGGCCCCCGGTTGAGCAGCCCAGAAGAACGGGAAAGAAACGCTGTTATGGCCATAAGAGTGGCGGCCAATATGTTGCAGTTCTGTTCGGTCTCCAACTCCCTCTCACAGTAAAACCTTGAGTAACCCTTTCGAACTCTTTCAAATAAAGTGAGAGGTATTTTTCTAAAGAACTGTGTCTTCGCTCGTCTTTATTGTGTCGTCGTTATGATTCTGCATGCACATATGTATTATGAGTATATCACAATTGATTTTGTTTGCCTTTCCTAAGGAAAATCTTTTACCCGCTTTGCTCGTTGACAAGATGCATCATCATCATCATCATCAAACTGGTTTTGGTTTGGTTTTATGGCATATCAACCATGGTAGGTTATTTAAAGCCAAATCCATTTTTATACATATCATCATCATCATGTCGTGCCGCTAGCACTGATATCCCTGACCCTCTCTCGTCACTTCTCCCTATCGTTCATCACCTCCGGCAAGTCTTCAGGGCTACATCCCGTATCCTCAGTTTAGTTCTGTTTGAGCCATAGATTTGGATACTATCAAGTGCTACCACTCCGGGACAGAGTGGGCTTGAAAGTGATGGCAATAAAGGGGTACTCCGCATTTCCCAAAGCTCCAGCATTCCTGGAGCTTCACCATCAGATTGTTTAATGTCATATTAGGGCACTCATTGGAGGGGGATCTTATCTCTCGGTAGAAATGCAGTCGGTGAGATCTACAGCCTCTCCACAGCCGATTGGGCCAATTTAAACCAATTTTCTATTGAAAAGAAATTCATATTCTATAGAATAAGAAATTTATCCAGGATTTCAATGTAAACATGTGCATTGATTGTATAGGATATGATTGCCTTTCCATGGACCATTTAAACATTTTTCAATTGGATTTAGATCCGGACTGTTCACTGGCCATATCATTGATTTCAATGAACACATGTCCATATATAGTGAAGCTAATAGCTGCCTTCTCATATACCATTTTAAAAAAATCAACTTGATTTAGATCCAGACTGTTCGCCGGTCTTATCATTTATTTTATAGGCTTTCCTAAAGAAATGCTTTAATCTACTTTGCTCTGTGACAAGATGGATCATCGTCCAGAAAAATGACTTAACAATCTTTATCATTTCCTCTAAAAGGTGTGTCAAACTATATTAGGGTATTAACCCTTGACCTACACAACAAATCTGTCACATTGGTGAAGCATGAGCTGTTACGCCCAATCCATGTGTCGACCCGAGCAGGTGGATAAATTTGACGACCAGTTACCAACTGTTATTTCTAGTATCCAACACAATTATAAACTGGTTATGATAAGAGACTTTAACACATTTAAGTGAAAGAACCGTAGGCCGCCATCGTTTAGCCCATAGGAACACAATCTACACCATCTGTAGTTAATCCCAATCACCAGCACTTTCTATAAACAGATAAATCGATGCAAAATAACATGTTCATGGATTGGCATAGGGTTGCGTAGCCATATACACGAATATGGCCATGTGCAAAATAGACATGTAATGTTCATTACTATAGACTATATAAAGAACATAGGAATCTCGGAATTCGAAAACACGTAACGACTTCTTGTTCAGGTACGAAACCTTTTTATTAACTTTGAGTTAAAGGTTTCGACGTAAGGAGGAGAGACACAATCTTCTATGCTGTCTTATTCATTTGGCCCCCAACTCGAGCGGCCCTCATCGATCCTTCTCGTTTGGGGTCTAAAACCCGACTCTTATTTTCTTCAAATTCTCACACAAACTTCCGCGTGCTTCCGGTGCGTGACGTCACCCGCACCTTGTCACCCAGTATCGTCTCAGACTGTTATGACATCTGAGTGACACCTCCATCCGCTGGCGCGCACCCGCGTTAACACCTGCTTCAATCTTACACCCAACCAACCCATGTGCTGAGCCGAAAGGTTCTCAGCCTAACTAAACTCAAAGGCATGAACCGAAATCCCTCGGCTATTTCATAACAATAGGACAGATCGTATAATCACAAAAAATAGCACAAACTATTTATCAGATCATGGCTCCCACGTAACAAAATTTCCTTCTGACTTGCTCCCTAAGAAACGTCTCAGTATCTCTTAATGAACACTAGGCTGCGGCTGTAGAATTCGTATACTATATTTGTGCTCTGGCGTCGAGGCCGACGGCATTCTTTTGCTGTTGGCTTTGAGCCTAGAGAGCACTGTCCAACAAAGCAGACTGGAGGCCGAAAGGCTTCTAGTTCGGCTGGGCCAACTTCGAGTGGGCGAGTTGTATCATTGACACCTTTGTCACCCTTGTATAGCACTGGACCTTGTTGTCCAGTGCAGGCTATAATCAGGCATACGTGCCTGGACCCAAATTTGGGTCCAAGTCCAGCAAGGCTCATCAAACCCACATTGAACTAAGTGGGACGATAGTCCAGCAGGGCTCGAACCTCGACTCGTGCCCGACCTTCCTCTCCCCTAATCCCAATTATAATCGACCTTCGGGTCATTGACCTTGTGTCAAGTCTTGTCTGGTGGCTGCCAGAAACAAATATCGCCGAGTACACCTGTGCAAACGAAGTAAGCACCCCTCCAACGAGAGTCTGCATTAAACCATCTGATGATGAGGCTCTAGTCCTCGAGTTGCAGAGAATGCAAATTATCCCTTCATGGTCATTATTCCCAGTTTTGGTCCTCCAAGAGATCAAATAGAACTATTCAAATATCGACTTAAAATTAATACTTATTTGTAACCATAAAGCTGTCAGTAAATTGTTCATTCTAGATAAAAATACTCAATAAATAGAGGCGGTGTCCTCGTGGTGTAATGGTTAAAGCGATGGGCTGCGGAATCGTAGTAAGCGAGTTCGTACTCCAGTCGCGCTATTACGTTCACTTTCGGGCAAATACCCTTGGGAAAGGTATGAACCCCCTTATCCTCCCAGCTATGGGTTAAATAGTACCACTACTGTTCTTCTCGGAAAATCGCTTTGGCATTAAATAACCTACAAAGGTTGATTTGCCATTAAACAAAAAAAACAAAAAACAAACCAAACCAATCAATAAATAGCTTCTTCTCCAGCCGTTTAGTTAGCGTTCAAGTAGTACATCTCAGGCGAATACACCCAACCAAGCCGAAACACTACTGCAGAGTTTGGAACGAGCCGCCGCAGGCATTGGACTCCATGTCAATGCACACAAAACTGAATATATGTGCTATAATCAAACAGGTGACATTTCCACACTAGACGGAACCTCTCTGAAACTGGTAGACAAGTTCACCCACCTAGGAAGCAGCGTCTCATCAACCGAAAAAGACATCGACACACAGCTAACGAAGGCATGGACAGTTATCGATAGGCTTTCGATCATATGGAAATCAAACCTGACCGATAAAATGAAACGCAGTTTTTTCCAGGCAGCGGTCAGTAGATAACAATACTTGAAACTATTTTACTGTATGAAAACGAATGATTAATCTTAGATATAATTATTAGAGTTTGATAGAAATACTTGAAACAATTTAACTGTTCAAACAAATGAGTTTTGATTACTCGTTTAAGAATAAAGCTACCTACAAACTATTCACTTTTAAATCTTATATATACATATATATTGTCATCCACAGGCAGACTATTTCGTTCTATCTGAACTCTTCAGAACTGGCTGACTGAAACGCCAATCCATTATCATCATCAAGTTGTGCTGACAGCACGGATTTCAATGAATCTCCCTCTATCAATGTGTCCCTGTCATCCATCGCTCCCAGCTGGTCTTCCAAACTACATCCTGTGCCCGCACAGCGCTGATGTAAATAAGTTCTTGCTGGTCGGGCAACACTGACAGGTCCTTGATTTTGGCACTGCAGGAGAAGCAAGAACGAACTTATAAGTGACGTTCTTGCTTCTCCTGCAGTGTCCTGCATGTCTTGTTCGTATTCTTTATATGTCTTTTGAGACGGGAGATAAGAATACGAACAAGACATGCAGGACACTGCAGGAGAAGCAAGAACGTCACTTATAAGTTCGTTCTTGCTTCTCCTGCAGTGTCCTGCATGTCTTGTTCGTATTCTTTATATGTCTTTTGAGACGGGAGATAAGTGGCCTTACAATTATTGTTTCGTGGGCTGTTGCGGTCTGTACGAAACAAACAAATATATATTGTTGGGTATCACCCCCCTTTTTCCACACTATGAACTAGTCCATCTGTCATATATAGCAGTAGCTACTAATACCAGGGCAGACTAGGTGAAGGGCAGCTTCTTATAGGAATAGTATTAGAGCGTTGGAGACTAGAGATCGCACTAGATCACCTTACTTGCTACCGTAATGACGGAAGCCAATACTATCGTTGGACTATATCTTTATTCTGTATTCACTAATCCAATGTTCTTGTCTACTAATAGTCTCTCTATTGTATATACTTTTTCCTGAGAATATATCTCTATTTCCTCTCATATCGTGGTTTGCCCTTTATTTAATATTACAAGCGTTCACTAACCAGAACGCAACATATATATATATATATATATATAAACAGAGAGAGAGAGAGATAGAAAGAGGGGAGAGCATGATTTAGCAATAAATAATCCATAAAGATTGATGTGCCATAAAATACGAACCAACCGAAGTGCATTAATCTATCGATTTTGCCATAGAATGATAAAGGACGGGAGATATCTGATCACTTTGAGTCAGATCTGAATTCGGTGCGAATGACTGAGGATATTGTTTTGTCTTGGAAAATCAAGGATGTTATCGGCAGGATGTAACATAAGTTCAATTTATAGGCGGAGTACAGCTGATTTGAATTCAGAGTTTTCCTTTTCCTAGGCTTGTTGCCTAACCAAGTGTAAAGTATCCAGTCTACCCTACTATCTACCCATAGGGAGAAAAATGGGTTTATGCCCGTTTTTAGTAACGAATTTCGGCAGTTGTTATTGTCGTTATATTTCAAAAGTTATAACAATTTCCAAAATTCGTTACAAAAACAGGCATGAACCAATTTTGCTGATTAGCTTGGAAAGTTAATAAGCAGTTTAAAAATACAGTTTAGCTGAAGAAACTGAATCATATATATATATATATATATATATATATTATCCAACGCCAAGTCAGCCGATTGTGAGAACAATACTAATCTAGGATTTTCTTTCTTCAATATCCATGTAATTCAAAATCCAGTTGAGAGCTCAATGTAAAATAATTACAACTAATTAAATTAAAATACGGAGCAAATAGTGGTTTTTAAAGTTTTTTCTTTTATATTGTATATATATATATATGTGTGTGTGTGTGTGTGTATAAAAAGAAGCAAAAACAATATCTTAAAAGGTATATTAATTTATATGAATAATACGCCAACCTTTAACAATACGGTTATCTTACACCATCTTCAGAGGTTTGTGATTAATATCGCCCTAAAGATGGTTAAAAAAAAAAAGAAACCTTTAATGATAGCATATTATTCATATATCAAAAATACATCCTTTCAATATATTATTTCATATTTTTTTATTTACATACAGTGTGATTTATTAACATTTTTCTCTAATATATATATATATATATAGTCATCCACAGACAGATCTGTTTCGTTCTATCAGAACTCATCAGTGTGGCTAGACATACTAGCTTCCCGTAGCTGGGATCGAAACCCGGTTGACTCAAACGCCAATTCAAGACTCTACCCCTCAGCCACAAGGGAACCAGCAGTAGCTAAGTAAATCTTAAACAGTTATGAATCACAATTACTATTGTTTACATACATCCGCTTAACGGCTACCGAGAGCTCAATTCATATATGAAGAGCCTTGCATAAACGCTAATGGCAACACGATTACTTCATTCGCTAGAGAGCTCAACCCTACGGGGGTAGGGGGGCAAATATATGTATGTGTATATATATATATCTATATATATATGAATATTTTTCTCCTCATACACATATGAACTGTAATTCCACATTTGCTATTCCGCAACCTACAGTCTAACGTGTAAAAAGTTATTTGATGAGGCGGAGAGTATAATAACATTCTCTTGGTAAATTCAAAGAATTAATTAATACTAAACAGAACTATTTGTGTTAGAAAATTTGGAAACTTTTAACTATGTGCAAACAAAAATGATCATTGTGCGCCAACAATTTATCTCTCATTGAAAAATAAGATTACTTACAACTTATTGATTTACTAATCATATGTGTAACCATTTAATTGTATGCAAAGAAATAAGCTCTGGCTCTTTTCAAACTATTATTTACAAAATATGCATTTCATCATCATCATCATCATGTCGTGCCACTGGCACGGATATCCCTGACCCTCTCTCGCCACTTTTCCCTATCGTTCATCACCTCTGGCAGGTCTTCAGGGCTACATCCCGTATCCTCACATAGCTGCTGAATGTATGTTCGAGCTGGTCTTCTTGCTTTTGCTCGGCCATATGTGGGTGTCCATAGGAGTATATCGCTTATGAGCTCGTCCCTGCTTCTCCAGCAGTGTCCTACATGTCTGGTTCGTCTAACTTGGATAGTTTTCGTGATGGGAGGCAGGTGGCCGTATAGTTGGTGTCTTATGGGGTGTTGCCTCCAGGACTTGTTCAATATTGCTCGCAGCATTCTTGTGTAAAATATGCATTTACAATTTATATATATATATATATATATATATATATATATATATATATATATATATATATAAAATTTGTAAATGCATATTTTGTAAGTAATAGTTTTAAACCATCCAAAGATCATTTCTTAGCATACAATTAAATGGTTACATATATGATTTGTAAATTAATAAGTTGTAAGTAATCTTATTTTTAAATGAGTCAGAGATTATTTGTTTGTGCACTATTATTTATTGTTCGCACATAGTTAAAAGTTTTCAAAGAGTCCCATGGAAGACATGAGCAGTTACAAAAAAGCATGCAGCCGTAAAATCCGCGTCCCTATGCAATAGGAGGAACCCAACCAATATCAATACTCTGTAGCCTAAGAAGGCACAAAAGACCAAGGTCGAGTTATACCTAAGACTCAAAAAAAGGTACTTGATGCCTCCTTGCTTAACACTCAGAATTATAAGTTACGGATCAAGGGTAAAAGAATAAACAGAATACATACAAAATCAAATCAATACGATTACAAATTAGGTTGAAGATAAACAATCTAGGATAGGATAGCAGACGGTAAACAAAGTGAGCCGAAGGAATAGTACTGCGAAAGCTAATCTGAAAGCTACCAGCCAAGAAGAACGAATAAATCAGTTGGAAATAACATTCCGATAATTTACTTCGAAAACCTCCGTAAATTACGTATGAACCAATGACGAAAATTATAAGTAATCAACTAGACATCAAACTAGGACAGTTTACACAAGAAAAAGTCGACTCAGTGCTAAAAAAATTAAAGATTGGAAAGCAGCAGGGCTTGATGAAATATTCCCAGAAGTATGGAAGACAAGGGAATTCGACGACATACTGTTCCGACACTGTAACGCCGTATATAACCAGAACACAAAAGACAAATGAACAAAGGGATATATCCTCCCTTTTCCTAAGTAGGGTGGTCTCGGAATAACCAAGAACTACCGAAGTATAACCCTTACATGCGTTGCGGCCAAGATCTACAATGCTCTACTACGCAAACACAAAGAACTAAAAATTTATAAAATATTTAGGAAAAACCAAAATGGCTTCCGGAAAAATCGATCGACGACATCTCAAATTTTGACTATCCGTCGAATTCTAGAAGGTTTATGAGCAAAAAACCTCGAGGCAACAATATTATTCGTCGACATCTTTGACTCCATACACAGATGGAAGATAGAGCAAATACTAGTCGTCTACAGCCTCCCCAAAGAAACCGTCGCAGACATAATGATGCTATATAAAAACACAAAGGTAAAAGTCCGCTCCTCGGATGGAGACACAGACTACTTCGACATTGTAGAAGGTGTGCTACAAGGAGACACATTAGCCCCATACCTATTTATCATCTGCCTAGACTACGTGCTTAGAACTTCTATAGATTTAATGAAAGGCAAAGGAAAAAAGCAGAGGTTACCTCGCACAAACAATTACGGAATCGTACGATGCCGATGACATAGCGCTTCAGGCAAATTCACCCGCCCAAGCCGAAACCCTGCTACATAGTCTCGAACGAGCAGCTGCTGGCATAGGCCTCCATGCCAACGCAGACACGACGGAATACATGTGCTTTAATCAAAGAGGTGACATCTCCACTCTAAAGGGTGGGCCTTTGAAACTAGTGGACAATTTCACCTACCTAGGAAACATTGTCTCATCAACAGAGAAAGACATCAACACGCGACTAGCAAAGGCATGGACGGCTATCGATAGGCTACCGGTTATATGGAATTCAGACCTGATCGATAAAATAAAAAGCAGAGGTCGTGTCAATATTGCTATATGGATGCACCACATGGATACTAACTAAACGTATGAAGAAAAAGCTGGACAGCAATTACAAAAAATGCTGCGAATAATATTGAACAAGTCATGGAGGTAACTCCCCACAAAACAGCAGCTGTACGACCACCTACCGCCCAACACGAAAACTATCAAATTTAGACGAACGAGACTTGCGGGACACTGCTGAAGATGTAAGGACAAACTCATAAGTGATGTACTCCTGTGGACTCCTTCACATGGACGAGCAAAGGCAGGACGACCAGCTAGAACCTATATACAACCTGGAGATTAGCTGAAACCTAAATGTATGTCTAGTTAGAGAGTCTAAAGCCTGAATGATTGTCTGTCCAGATAGGCTAAAACCCGAATGAATGTCTAGTTAGAGAGTCTGAGTGTGGATGAATGTCTGGTTAAAGAGACAGAAGTCTGAATGTATGTCTGTTTGGAGAGTCTGAAGTCTTAATAAATATCTAGTTATA
>OY757938.1:13446418-13466418 GCA_963585895.1 Sepioteuthis lessoniana | reverse complement strand
AAATGTGTAAATAAACACCTTCTTTACTCGTTCTGAAATTAAAACTGATCTTGAGGGTGCTGGAATTAATGTAAGTAAGGATACCATTAGCAGAGCTCTATATCGTATAGGCTTTCATTCAAGATCACCAAGAGAAGTGTCTTTACTGAAAACCAAACATGTCAAAGACCGATTAAAGTTTGTCGGAACTTATGAAAAGAAAAATATGCAGTTTTGGGAAAAGGGAATCTAGTCGAATAAAACGAAAGTTGAACTATTCGGAAGGAACACGGCGACAAGTGTTTGGCGAAAAAATGGCACTGCCTTCAAGAGGCACAATACCATCCCCACAGTTAAGTTTGGGGGTGGTCCCATTATGATACGGGGATGCTTTTCATCCAAGGGCACCGGTGAGTTACAATTTATCCAAGGTTGAATGAATGGTAGCATGTACCGGGAGATTCTAGAGAAGAACCTTCAGAAATCTGCAACTTCTTTAGGACGTGGTCGGAATTTCCTGCTTCAACACGACAATGATCCCAAACATATCGCAAAACTTACGAAGGAATGGTTTGACAATAATGGTATTAGTACTCTCAATTGGAAACTGACTTGAATCCAATTGAGAATTTGTGGAATACTTTGCAGGTTAAAGTTCATAACCGGAATCCACAAAATATCAAGCAATTAGAGGAATTATGCAAGGAAGAATGGAGTAAAGTAACGCTGGATTAGTGTGGAAAACTTGTGGCCAAGTATAGATGTTGCGTAGCCATATACACGAATATGGCCATGTGCGAAATAGACATGTAATGTTCATTACTACAGAACATATAAAGAACAGGAATCTCAAAAACACGTAACTACTTCTTGTTCATGTACGAAACCTTTTTATTAACTTTGAGTTAAAGGTTTCGACGTAAGGAGGAGAGACACAATCTTCTATGCTGTCTTATTCATTTGGCCCCCAACTCGAGCGGCCCCCATCGGGCGCACGTTCGCCTCGCGCCTGCGAGCTCCAAAAATCGATCCTTCTCGTTTGGTGTCTAAAACCCGACTCTTATTTTCTTCAAATTCTCACACAAACTTCCGCGTGCTTCCGGTGCGTGACGTCACCCGCACCTTGTCACCCAGTATCGTCTCGGACTGTTATGACATCTGAGTGACACCTCCATTCGCTGGCGCGCACCCGCGTTAACACCTGCTTCAATCTTACACCCAACCAACCAACCCATGTACTGAGCCGAAAGGTTCTCAGCCTAACTAAACGCAAAGGCATAAACCGAAATCCCTCGGCTATTTCATAACATTGAAAGCGACTGGAAGCAGTGGAACAAAAGAGAGGCGACGCAATAAATTATGAAGTTGGTGTATCCAATACTTTTGTACAGGCTAATTTTGAACTTAGATAAAAAAAAAAAATGATTCAACCATGAGTTTTTAATTTTCCTTCCACATACAACTAAAACAACTTTACGAGATGTTACTAATCAAATATCAGGCAAAATGGCGAACATAAACCAGAGTTATAACAAAAAATAACATGTATCCAATACTTATGCGTGTCACTGTATATATTGAGAGATAGAGAGAGAGAGATTGATAACGAGATAATCCAAGTTGAAAGAGAGATTTATTGAGAAGCAAAGTCGAAACTATAGAGTATCAGTTTTAATGAACCATCATCAGGACTGTGAGGGTTGATATTAGGGATGTAAAATCAACGTTGGGTGTTTAAAAATACAAAAATACAAAATACAGATTTTTCCTAAGTTTTTGTAGTTTTAAACCCCCATCGTTGATTTTAGATCACTAATATCATCCCTCACAGTCTTGATGATAGTTCATATGAACCGAAACACTATAGTGTCAACTTTGCTTCTCAATAAATCTCTGCTTCTACTAGGATTATCTTATTATCAATTTTGGTCTTTATATTGTCGGGTTATACTCCATTAATTACTTATATATATATATATATATATATATATCATATTTACCCAACCCCTCCGCTCGGGCAGGATATGACACAAGGTCAATTTTTTAAGCGGAGTTTAACAGGTTTAAATTCAGAGTTTTCCTTCTCCTAGACTAGTTGCCTCACCAAGGCTGAAGAACCTAGTCTGCCCTACTATTTACCCATAGCTGGAGGGAGAATAATTGGATTCATACCTTTCCCAAGGGTATTAACCTTTCCCAAGGGTATATATATATATATATATATATATATATATATATATAGGTGTGTGTGTGTGCACGAATTTCTATTATATATATATTCAAAGAAGATGCCTTGGAAAGGATTCTCTTTGATAATATATGAGGATTCTTATAAATTCCCAGTGCTCATTCTATGATAAGTAAAAGTAAGTAAAGTTGGCGACCAAAGTCGAGGGTGACCCGAAGGCTCCCTTTTCGATAGCTACTACAATAACGTGTAGGGAAAGGCACTATTATTTACCTTTGAACTGTACATTATAATGCTGAGTGTAAAGCAAGGAGGCATCAAGTACCATTTTTGAGTCTTTGGTATGACTCTACATGGGATTGAACCCAGGTCTCCCGGGCCATTAGGCGAACACTCTAACCATTATGCCAATGTCCAGTTTTTCAATGTATGATAAATTTATAAATTTCATACTGAGAAAATTCATATAACTGAAAGAGAAAAAAAACAAAAACAAAAACAGACTGTCATTTGGTTATTTGAAATTTATTCCAGCTGGCCACTCTATAAGAGAAACCAACCTTTTCCGATATTGTGTGATGGCTATCTAAATAGGTGGGGTTCTCTTATGGAGTGGCCAGCTGAAATAAATTCCCGATTGCCAAATGATGGTTCGTTGAGTTTTTTTTCAATTGTATATATATATATATATATATATATATATATGAATAGATCCGCAAATGAATCTCAAGTTGGTAATTTAGGTTTTATTTCATATATTTGTGTTATTCACGTGTTTTAGACTTCCTGGTTCTCCTCTGAAGATTAATAGTAGCTAAGGTCGTTTCTGCTTCTCGCCTTTACAGTGAATATATATATAAACATCTGTGTGTGTGTGTGTGTGTGTGTGTGTGTGTGTGTGTGTGTGTGTGTGTGTGTGTGTGGCTATTTCAGAAATTTGAATGTTTCGTTCAGGGAGGATGATTTTCAAAAAGGAGTCTGCCTTCGAATATGTCGCCAAAATATTTTTGATTCTTATTCAATCCACTTGTTTCCCAATTTCACCCAACAAATTTCGCACCTGATTACTCAACATAATTCGTAAATATTTCTAAAATGAATCACTGAAAATGATATATTAATTTATCAAATTTGATGAATTAGACGGGACAAGAACTTCACCAAACAGCCTTAAGCGATGTCTGTGTTGTTGTTGAGGCAAAAGTTTTTATGCATTTTTGTTAAAATCTTTTATTTTTATGAATTCATAGCATCATTATTCAGTCAGCAAATATTTTTTCCTGCTTTTTATGATCTTATGATGCCATTCAGCTAAACTGTGTATCCAACCATATTAGTTTAGTGCAAAAGTTTTCGGCATTATCCTTTATTCATATAAATTCATTGCATCATTATTCAGTCGGCAAAATATTTCCTTCGGTTTTCCAAGAGTGTGAACCAAAGGTTTTAGAATATTTTGGTTACAAGGGGCACAATTTGGCAACTGCGGGTGCTTTTGCAGAAATCACAAATGTAACAAACTATATACGAGGATCATTAGATAAGTTTCCAGACGTTTTTCGTATCGGCATTTTTATTGAAAGTACACACATGAAACTCTAGTCCCCTTTAAGGTAATCTCCTCCGGCTGAAATGCGCTTGTTGTACCGTTCCAACAACTTCTGGAAGGCCCCATGGATGTCCTCTTGTGTGAGAGTGTCAATGACCTTCGTCACAGCCTCTTTCATCTCCTCAATTGTCTCATAACGACAGCCTCTGAGCTTAGGGAATAACCAAAAGTCACAGGGAGCAAGGTCTCGACGATAGGGAGGCTGAAGAACTGTCTTGATGCCCATATTGGTCAAATAGTCTGCGACAACGATGGAGTTGTGGACTGGTACATTGTCCTGATGGAAATGCCACTGAACCAATTTGAAGAGTAGTGGCCTCTTCCGACGGGATCTCTTGCTGAACTCCCTTAAAACCTCAACATAGTAACCCTAAACCTAACCCTTTGGGCAATCAACTCTGGTGTATTGACTTCCTTACTCCTCCCACACCTCTCATCCTCCCTCACAGACTCCCTGCCTTCCTTGAATCTCTTATGCCACTCAAAAACTGATGCTCGATTCATACAAGATGGTAGAAAAGCAGTCTGAAGCATTCCATACGTTTCTGTAGCATCATTTCTTTCCAAGTTTAAAACAGAATTTTATTGCATATCGTTCTTCTAAAGTGTCCTCATGTCCAGATTGCATGTGACAGCTGTGACAATCAGGCTTTAGTAGGGTGTATTCCAATTGCTGCTGTAGCTGATGATTTGAACCTGAAATCCTAAAAATTGGTCAGTCATCTCATAAGATGTATAACAATAATATAGTGAATTTTCAAGAGTCTCCGACATTTTTAAATGCCTGTACAAAAAAAGTCTGGAAACGTAGAAGTGCGATACGTACAGCTCGCCTGATACTGTTCAAATGTTACAAGCTGGATTTTTCTCTTTGGTTTGGTTTGGTTTCTTTTCTTTAATGGCATATCAACCTTTGTGGGTTATTTAATACCAAAGCCTTCCTCGTAGAAAAGCAGAAGTGATACTATTTAACCAATAGCTGGGAGAAATTAGGGATTAATGCTTTTCCCAATATTATTAGCCCGAAAGTGAATGCAATTGCAAACTCTCTTTTTTTGGGGCCACGGCCCAGCACTTTAGCCATTATGCCTCTGGGACTCCATTTTACGAAATACAGAAAAGTTATTTGAAACGGAATATTGAATCATTAAATTACACCCGCATCAACAAATACCTGGCAAATTAAAACTGATTTAACGAGTCAAGATCCGGATTTATTTTGTCAGAACAGAATTTTTCGTTAACAAATCATCATCATCATATCGTGCCGCCAGCACGGATATCCCTGAATCAAAATCCGATTGACAGATGGATGAAGGGATGCATCCTCCCTTTCCTTAAAAAAGGGTGTCCTCGGATTAGCCAAGAACAACCGAGGTATAATACTTACATCCATAGCAGTCAAAATATACAATGCCCTACTAAGAAACCGCATAGAACCCAAAATCGACAACATTCTTAGGAAAAAAACAAAATGGCTTCCGAAGAAATAGATCCACGACCTCACAAATATTGACTATCCGGAGAATCCTAGAAGGCGTACGGGCAAAAAACCTACAGGCGACATAACTATTTGTCGACTTTACCAAGGCTTTTGATTCAATTCACAGAGGGAAGATGGAACAAATCCTACTAGCAATCGTTAACAATAATTTAGTTTTGATATTCATTCATAAAAAAATATCTTACCATTGATAAGAATAAGATTTTCAGTCATTGTAGTGGATGTCTCAATGTGCATGGGACCCATGTGACGGCTAAACACTCTTCTAATAATAATGTGTTCTTTTTTGTTTTATTATGTTTTGCTTGGTTTGTTTTTATGGTATATTAACCATTTTAGGTTATTTAATGCTAAATCCATTATATATATATAAAAATAGGTTTATTTCAAACAATTCAGTTAGGCATAAGTACACAGTTTAAAAGTCATAAACAGTTCTATTTCAAATAATTCAGTTTAGCATAAATACAGTTTTTTGTTTACGTACAGTTAAATGTCAAAACCGTTCTATTTTAAACAATTCAGTTTAGCTTAAGTACAGAGTTTAGTTCTATTTGACCCGTAGATAGGACCCAATCAGATGCTACCACTCCTGGTCAGTATCGACCAGGGAACGATAACAATGAAGAGGTACTCAGTATTCTCCAAAGCTCAAGCATTACTAGAGCCTCACCATCAGGTTGTTTTGTGATAAATCAAGGACACTGGTTGAGGGAGTGTTACCCCTCTACAGAGATGCATTCGGTTTATTCTTCCGCCCCAGTCGACTGGTCCAGTTCTTTTTTGTTTCAGATTTGAAAATTGAATACTATAAAAACAATTAATCCTCAGTTATAATGCCTTCGACAAGAGAGGAAAAACTATTTTGCGCTGCTACTTATTTGGAGACAAAATTATAGAAAACTGTCTCAAAATAGATAATGATATGATAATGGTTTATTATTGAGACAAGAAACTCTAAAAAAAAGATTTAATGTCCTGGAAGTTGATGGAATAACAATTTTAAAAAAAATTGATTTGATGTCTCGAGCTCAAAGGATGTATTTTTTACAGGACGTGTTGCAAATGACTGCCACTGCTCTTGTCTCAGTAATAAATCATTATCGGGCAACTAGTCTATATGACAGATTGTTAGGGGCCATCACATCCAATCAGGTATTCTACTAGGAATACGATATATGTCAACTAGTCAATATGACACATCACGAGTGAACATCATCTCCACTCAGGTATTCAACAAGGAGTACAATATCTGGCAACTAGTCTATATGACAGATTACAAGAGGCCATCACACACATTCATGCATTCTATCAGGAGTACAATATCTGGCAACAAGTCTATATGACAGATTACTAGGGGCCATCACACCCAATCAGGTATTCTACTAGGAGTACGATATATGTTAACTAGTCGATATGACAGATTACAAGCGGCCACCACACACATTCATGCATTCTATCAGGAGTACAATATCTGGCAACAAGTCTATATGACAGATTACTAGGGACCATCACACACAATCAGGTATTCTACTAGGAGTACGATATATGTTAACTAGTCGATATGACAGATTACAAGAGGCCATCACACACATTCATGCATTCTATCAGGAGTACAATATCTGGCAACAAGTCTATATGACAGATTACTAGGGGCCATCACACCCAATCAGGTATTCTACTAGGAGTACGATATATGTTAACTAGTCGATATGACAGATTACAAGCGGCCACCACACACGTTCATGCATTCTATCAGGAGTACAATATCTGGCAACAAGTCTATATGACAGATTACTAGGGGCCATCACACCCAATCAGGTATTCTACTAGGAGTACGATATATGTTAACTAGTCGATATGACATTACAAGCGGCCACCACACACATTCATGCATTCTATCAGGAGTACAATATCTGGCAACAAGTCTATATGACAGATTGCTAGAGGCCATCACACCCAATCAGGTATTCTACTAGGAGCACAGTATCTCGCAACTAGTCTATATGACAGATTACTAGAGGTCATCACACACTAACAGGTATTCTACTAGGAGCACGATATCTGGCAAATAATCTGTATGACATTTTACTAGTGACCATCATCTCCAATCATGAATTCTACTAGGAGTACAATATCTGGCAACTAGTATTTATGACAGATTACTAGAGGCCATCACACCCAATCAGGTATTCTACTAGGAGTACAATATCTGGCAACTAGTCTATATGATAGATTACTAGAGGCCATCACACATAATAAGGTATTCTACTAGGAGTACAATATCTGGCAACTAGTATTTATGACAGATTACTAGAGGCCATCACACCCAATCAGGTATTCTACAAGGAGTACAATATCTGGCAACTAGTCTATATGACACATCCCTAGTGAACATCACACCCACTTAGGTATTCAACTCGGAGTACAATATCTGGCAACTAATCTATATGACAGATTACTAGAGGCCATAACACATAATAAGGTATTCTACTAGGAGTACAATATCTGACAACTAGCCTATATGACAGATTACTAGAGGCCATAAAACCCAATCAGGTATTCTACTAGGAGTACGATATCGGGTAGGTAAGCTACAGAATCTGGTGATTTATAAATGCTAATTAGTAAATCCTCCCCATCCAGTCATCCATAATTATTCTCTCATCAATGTATTTTACTGGCTTTTTAAGTTGTTGGGACACCTTTCAGTTTAGAAATATTCGAATCATATTTACCAACCCCTCCGCTTGGACAGGATATGACACAAGGTCAATTTTTAAGTGGAGTTTAACAGGTTTCAATTCAGAGTTTTCCTTCTCATAGGCTAGTTGCCACACCAAGGCTGAAAAAACCTAGTCTGCTCTACTATTTACCCATAGCTGGAGGGAGAATAATTGGATTTAAACCTTTCCCAAGGGTATTAGTGCAATGTGAAATGCAATCAGTCTCGTCCAGAATTTGAACTCGTGTCGCCGTGTCCATTTCCTATGCCGATAACCATTACACTATGGGCACCTCCTTTAAAAAAAATCTAATACAAATTTGAGTTGATTTGGTTTGGTTTCTTTGTTTAATGGCATATCAACTCTTTTTAGGTTATTTAATGCCAAAGCCATTCTCCAAGAAGAACAGTAGTAGTACTATTTAACCCATAGCTGGGAGGATAAGGGGGTTCATACCTTTCCCAAGGGTATTTGCCCGAAAGTGAACGTAATAGCGCGACTGGAGTACGAACTCGCTTACTACGATTCCGCAGTCCATCGCTTTAACCATTACACTACGAGGACACCCCCAAATTTGAGTTGGGATGCTTTCGCTCCTAAGTCTAGGAAAGTTAACCTGATTATGTGTCGCACATTCAGGGCTCTTAAGATTTGCTCGGATTAACAAGATTAAAAGCGAATTTGAACTGATTAAAAATTTATTCTTGGGTAACGAGTATCCTGAGGAAGTCATTGTTGACACCATTAAAAAAAACTCTTTATAAGTTTAGGAATAGCATTTGGCCCTTCTTAAATGCCCAGTTTACGTTAGACTTCCCTTGATTGGATCTCCTTGCCTGTTGATTGCTGATAAGGTTTCTTCCTCAGTTACACGCTTGTTATAATGCGGCTAAGGTATTCAACTAGGAGTACTACATCTGGCAACTAGTCTATATGAAAGATTACTAGAGGCCATCACACCCAATCAGGTATTCTACTAGGAGTACAATATCTGGCAATTAGTCTATATGACATATTACTAGGGACCATCACACCCAATCAGGTATTCTACGAGGAGTACGATATATGTCAACTAGTCTATATGACAGATAACTAGGAGCCATCACACCAAGATTTGCTCGGATTAACAAGATTAAAAGCGAATTTGAACTGATTAAAAATTCATTCTTGGGTAACGAGTATCCTGAGGAAGTCATTGTTGTCACCATCAACAAAACTGTTTATAAGTTTAGGCAAGCATTTGGCCATTTTGCCCTTCTTAAATGCTCAGTTTACGTTAGACTTCCCTGGATTGGATCTCCTAGCCAGTTGATTGCCGATAATGTTTCTTCTTTTTTTACATAGTCATATACACGAATATGGCCACGTGCGAAATGGACATATAATGTTCATAACAATAGAACATATAAATCTCGAAATTCGGAAACCACGTAACGACTCCTTGTTCAGGTACGAAACCTTTTTATTAACTTTGAGTTAAAGGTTTCGACGTAAGGAGGAGAGACAATCTTCTATGCTGTCTTATTCATTTGGCCCCTGTCTCGAGCGCAAGTTCGCCTCGCGTCTGCGAGCTCCAAAAGTCGATCCTTCTCGTTTGGCGTCTAGTACCCAACTCTGTCTTTCTTCAAATTCTCACACAAACCTACGCGTGCTTCCGGTGCGTGACGTCACCCGCACCCTGTTTCGTCTCGGACTATTATGACATCTGAGTGACACCTCCATCTACCTGCGCGCGCCCGCGTTAACACCTGCCTCAATGTTGCACCTAACTAACCCATGTGCTGAGCCGAAAGGTTCTCAGCCTAACTAAACTCAAAGGCATGAACCGAAATCCCTCGGCTATTATATAACAATAATGCGGCTAGGGTTCGAACCATCTTTACAACTCGAGCAGCATTTCGCTCCACTCATAAGGATCTGCTCCCTATCTTTCAACAAAGCAATATCATATTTACCCAACCCCTCCGCTTGGGCAGGATATGACACAAGGTCAATTTTTTAAGCGGAGTTTAACAAGTTTCAATTCAGAGTTTTCCTTCTCCTAGACTAGTTGCCTCACCAAGGCTGAAGAACCTAGTCTGCCCTACTATTTACCCATAGCTGGAGGGAGAATAATTGGATTCATACCTTTCCCAAGGGTATCAGTGCTATGTGAAATGCAATCAGTCCAGGATTTGAACTCGTATCGCCGTGTCCAATTCCTGCGACGATAACCATTACACCACGGGCACCTCTGAAAAAGCAATATAATCTATAAATGTCAATGTGGATGCAATGCCATGTATATAGGGTGCACTTCCCAACGCCTTAAGGTTAGAGTCAAACGGCATGTTCTTAGAGATATTTGTAACCACACAACATGCAGGCATTCAAAATTGCTTGATTCTGCCATCTGTGAGCATTTGAATGCTATAAATTGTTATGCAGTTAATTATAATGATGATTGCTTTGGTGTCTTGCATAGAGCCAGGACAAAACAACATTCAATTGTCCTGGAAGGCCTTTACATTCTATTCTATAGGTCAACTCAGTGCAAGCAAAACCCTAAGCATTCCTGAAATTTCCTGGGAGACAATTGTTGCATGACTCAGGGCGGATTTTAATTTTTTCTCTTTCTCCTTGGTTTTGCTATCATTCTCGTTTTTCACCCCAACCTCTTATCAAATGAAAAGGCCCTTGCGCTTCCAATGAAATTTTCCATATATTGCAATCCCCCTATTTGGATATGTCTCTTAGCATTTGCCTCTATAAATTTGTATGTACCAATAGTATATATATATATATATATATATATATATATATATATTGTCATCTACAGGCTGTTTCGTTGTATCACGACTCCCCAGTGTGGCTAGACACGCAGAACGCTTCAAGCTGGGATCGAAACGCACCTAACTTTACGCTAGACTTAGTATCTTATCGCTCAGCCATTTCGGCAACCTACGACAACTCGGGAATTATAAAGCATTTTACATTAGCTTTCGTTTGTTTGCATTTTGCGCCGTCGGATACCAGAGTGCTCAATTCGTTAGAAGACCTTAGCATTACGCGGGTGGCAGCCGTTAATTCCTTCGTCAGAGTGTTCAACCTCCGGGGGGTGGGCGTATATATTGTCATCCACTGACAGACTGTTTCACTGTATCACAACTCTTCTGTGGGGCTAGATACGCTGAATGCTTCAAGCTGAGATCGAAACCCAGGGATGAGCTCATAAGTGAGGTTCTCCTATAGACCCCTCACATGGCCGAGCAAAAGCAGGGCGACCAGCTCGAACCTACAAAGAGCAGCTCTGTGAGGATACGGAATGTGGCCCTGAAGACCTGCCAGAAGCGATGAACGATAGGGAGGAGTGGCGAAAGAGGATCACAGATATCAGTGTTGGTGGCACGACAAGAGGGTGATATATATATATATATATATATATATATATATATATATATATCAACGAATTAAAGGCAGATTTTATAAACAAACAGTTCTTTCGCGTTACTGCCAATTTCCTTATGGCCCAGACACTAAACGTTCTATTGGTAAGCTTCCGTCCTGCAACTTTTTGAATGTGCAGTACTTCTTCATTGGCATTATTCATAGGTCTACTCTGACCCAGAGTGGTAATACCTTTTAGTGTCCGATCTATAAGCGAAATAGATTGGTTTGGTTTTATGGCATATCAACCATTGTAGGTTATTTGATGCCAAATCTTTTTTATACAAATATATTAAATATATATGATTTGGTTTGGTTGGGTTTTATGGCATATCAACCATTGTAGGTTATTTAATGCCAAATCCTCTTTATACATACATATTAAATATATATGATTTGGTTTGGTTGGGTTTTATGGCATATCAACCATTGCAGGTAATTTGATGCCGAATCTTTTTTATACAAATATATTAGATATAAATGATTTGGTTTGGTTGGGTTTTATGGCATATCAACCATCGTAGGTCATTTAATGTCAAAACCTCTTTATACATATATATTAAATATATATGATTTTGTTTGGTTGTCTTTTATGGCATATCAACCATTGTAGGTTATTTAATGCCAAATTCTCTTTGTACATATATATTAAATATATATGATTTGGTTTGGTTGGGTTTTATGGCATATCAACCATTGTAGGTTATTTAATGCCAAATTCTCTTTGTACATATATATTAAATATATATGATTTGGTTGGGTTGGGTTTTATGGCATATCAACCATTGTAGGTTATTTAATGCCAAATCCTCTTTATACATATATATTAAATATATATGATTTGGTTTGGTTGGGTTTTATGGCATATCAACCATTGTAGGTTATTTAATGCCAAATTCTCTTTGTACATATATATTAAATATATATGATTTGGTTTGGTTGGGTTTTATGGCATATCAACCATTGTAGGTTATTTAACGCCAAATTCTCTTTGTACATATATATTAAATATATATGATTTGGTTTGGTTGGGTTTTATGGCATATCAACCATTGTAGGTTATTTAACGCCAAATTCTCTTTGTACATATATATTAAATATATATGATTTGGTTTGGTTGGGTTTTATGGCATATCAACCCTTGAAGGTTATTTAATGTCAAATCATTCATATATATATGTATGAAAATATGATTTCTAAACCCATTTTGTAGATGATATTTTTAAATGAACGAGAGCTAATTTTCTTTACGCACACTTAAATGGTTTTATTTATTTTTATCTAATACAAATAATTCTATTTACTATTAATCATTTGTTTGCTAATAGTTTAATGTTTTCCAAGTATTGCTATTTAACACTAACAATTCAACTAAACATCAGTCACTTGTTTGCACACAGTTAAATTATCAAACAGTTCTATTTCAAACAATTTAGTTTTGCATAAGTAAAACTTAGAATGTGCAATTACAAAGTTGTAAGTTGGCCGACCGTAATCAAAGTTGACGCAAAGCCTCCCCTTTTAATAGTTTCTACATCGAGGTGTAGTGTAGGACGCCACTTCATTCCCTGGATTGCTCCACTTTACTCTTGATCCTTACCTTTTAATGCTGAGTGTTAAGTAAGGTGGCATCAAGTACCATTTTTTGAGTCTTTGGTAAGACTCAACCAGGTGTACCATAGCCAGATACGGATATGCGAAACGTACATAGAATGTTCATAACATATATACATAGAACATAGGAATCCCGAAACACGAAAAACACTTACGACTTCTTAGATCAGGTACGAAACTTTTTATAACCTTTGAGTTTAAATGTTTTTCGACATAAGGGGACAGATACACATTCTTTCTATTCTGGCTTTTCCATCTGCCCCCCAACACGTGCGGCGCCCGTGGCGCACAAATTCGTCTGGCGTCAGCGAGCCCCGAAAGTCGACCATTCCCGTTCCGAGTCTAGTTCTCAACTACTAACTAATTCAAATCTCCCCAAATCCTCTGCGCACGCTTCCGGTGCATGACGTCATTCACATCCCTGGTCACATCCTCTCTCTCGGATTTTTATTTTGACATCTGTGAACGACACATCCTCCCCACGCGCGCGTCAACACCTGTGCTCAAGTTTGCACCTAACTAACCCATGTGCTGAGCGAAAAGGTTCTCAGCTTAACTAAACCCAAAGGCAAGATATATAAAACGAAATCCCACGGCCATTATATTACACAGGGACCAGTGTCTTGGACCATTGGCGAATACTCTAAGCACTATCCAAATGAGCCAGTGTGAGCCAAATGGGACAATACAATCTTTTATTTGGATTAGTGTGGATATCAAACAAAATTGGAGGTGTCCTCGTGGTGTAATGGTTGAAGCGATGGTCTGCGGAATCGTAGTACGCGAGTTCGTACTCCAGTCGCGCTATTACGTTCACTTTCGGGCAAATACCCTTGGGAAAGGTATGAACCCCCTTATCCTCCCAGCTATGGGTTAAATAGTACCACAACAGTTATTCTAGGAGAATGGCATTGGCATTAAATAACCTACAAAGGTTGATATGCTATTAAAACAAAGAAACCAAACCAAACCAAACCAATGTTCACTCTCATGCAAATACCCTTGGGAAAGGTATGAACCCCCTTATCCTCCCAGCTATGGGTTAAATAGTACCACTACTGTTCTTCTAGGAGAATGGCTTTGGCATTAAATAACCTAAAAAGAGTTGATATGCCATTAAACAAAGAAACCAAACCAAACCATCAAACAAAATTATAAGTATCAGATTGCAATATTTGAAAAAATGTTACTTACAGACAATTCGTTTACAAATCATATATATATATATATATATATTGACTCGACGCTCTCCACTCCAAACATGTCGACGCGCACCTCAGTTCGAATCCCTGTTATATCTTACTCTCTACATAGCTTTCAGAATAATGGGGAGTTTATAATTCGAAACTGTTCCAAAGCCACAGTCTAAAATGTCGACTGTCCAGCTTGATAGATAAAAAAAAGTGTTGTGATTCTTATAGGCTAAGAAAACGGGTATTTCTCAAATTGATAAGTCGTGGTAATCTCCTGTGATGACAAGTGTTCTCTAGAAGAACAATAATATCAGTTGATTAAATATAAACAGATAGATAACAATACATCGAATGAAATGCAATCAACTATTATATGGAATACAGAATACAACGTCTGGATTGGCGATATGTGTATCGGTCTCAAGTTAACTTTGGCAACTTTGTGAAACGTTGGAGTTATTCACTGATGGGTGCGTAAGTATGTGCCATCAAAATTCCCTCTCTAAAATATCTATATAGATGCATAGGAAAGGATTTTACGAGGCGCAGCAGATAGAGGCGTTGAGTCTCTACGGTTCCAGGTGAGTATTGTCAGAAGATAGCGGTTTCAAATCCTACCCAAGCCGGCCAGAGGTTTACTTGGTCAAAAACCTGGTGCGATAGACAACAACTATGGAAGGCAGTAATTACTGGGGATACGGTTACAAGACTCATCATTCCTATCTGAGGTCGCGGTTAAATCACCTGAAGAAGGCCAGAAGTGAAATTTGGCCGAATGTAATGAAAGAAGAAACAGCACAAAAACTACCAAGATGTGGACAAAAAGTCCGCAATAGATAAAAAATTAATTCTCAGGTTAAGAAGCCTCATCTCAAAATAATTCCAATTAAAGACAATTACAAATTCGGTACGGACCCGACTATGGAAGAGCAGATAAGGAGAACAAATAATTGGATTTGTCAGACCAAAAAATCCATCCTTGATCGCCCTTCAGGGCCCATGGTGCAGTGGATAGAGGCGTTGAGTCTCTACGTTTCCAGGTGAGTATTGTCAGAAGATAGCGGTTTCAAATCCTACCCAAGCCGGCCTGAGGTTTACTTGGTCAAAAACCTGGTGCGATAGACAACAACTATGGAAGGCAGTAATTACTGGGGATACAGTTACAAGACTCAGCATTCCTATCCGAGGTCGCGGTTAATCACCTGAAGAAGGCCAGAGGTGAAATTTGACCGAAACGTAGTGAAAGAAGAAACAATACAAAAACTACCAAGATGTGGACAATAAATAAAAAATTAATTCTCAGATTAAGAAGCCTCATCTCAAAAAGGATTCCCAATAAAGACAATTACAATATTTTGAAACAAACAAGAGCTTATTTTCTTGCACACAGTTAAATGATTTCAAGTAAAGCTATGAAATAGGAAGAATTTAATTTAACTTTAGTCATTGGTGTGTACATTTATTTATAAGTGGGTATTCATATTTGTTTTGTTAACGAATAGTTTATTCACAACCTTGGCTAGGAGAGGTGTCCTCGTGGTTAAAGCTATGGACTGCGGAATCGTAGAAAGCGAGTTCGAACTCCAGTCGCGCTATTATGTTCACTTTTCGACAAATACCTTTGCGAAATGTAGGAACCCTCTTATCCTCCCAGCTATGGGTTAAATAGTACCACTACTTTTCTTCTTGAAGGATATATTCCGCATTAAATAATCCAAGAAGGTTCATATGCCATTAAACAAATCATTTGACAATCAGGTTTGGTTGGGTTTTATGGCATATCAACCATTGTGGTTTATTTAATGCTAAATACTGTTTCTACATATATATAATTTGTAAACACATTTTGATTGGTTTGGTTTGTTGGGTTTTATGGTATATCAACCTTTGTAGGTTATTTAACGCCAAATCCATTTTTATGTAAATAATCTGTTCTATTTAAAACAATTCAGTTTAGCATAAGTACACAGTTGAATTGTTAAAAACATTTCCACTTCAAACTATTCAAGCAGTTATATATAACAAGTCAGTTTAGTGTAAATAAAGTTTCGATGTCAAAAAAGTTCTATTTCAAATAATTCAGTTAAGCATAAGCACGCAGATTAATTGTAAGTACGGTTTAATTGTCAAAAACATTTCTATTTCAAGCTATTCAGTTTACTCAAACAGTTCATTTTAGCATAAGTATGCAGTTCGTTCTATTTAACCCATAGATAGGGCCCTATCAGGTGCTACCACTCCGGGCCAGAGTGGACCTGGGAGCAATGGCAATGAAGAGGTACTCCGCATTCCCCAAAGCTCCAGCACTGCTGGAACCTCACCATCAGATTGTTTAGTGTCATATCCAGAACACTCGTTGGGGGGGGTCTTACCCCTCTGCAGAGGTGCAGTCAGTGTATTCTACAGCCCTAGCTGACTGGGTAAGGACAGTTTAGAACGAAAAGATATGAAAACACATGAGCACATACAATGTATAACACATACACACACACACACACACAGCGATACATGTGATGCCAGATATGGCAAAACAGAGCTTCACGTTTCCCATCGAATATGTCAGTGTATTCTACAGCCCCAGCTGACTGGGCAAACACATTTTGAGGATAACATTTTAAAATGAGCCTAAGCTTATTTATTTTTGTTGCTCACAGCTAAATGGCGTCCAGTATTCCTATATAAGTCTCAATTTAACATCAGACATTTGCTTGCACATAGTTAAATGATCGAACAGTTCTATTTGACTCATAGAAATTACCCTAATCGGTGCTACTGCTCCGAGTCAGAGTGAACATGGGAGTAATGGCAATGAAGGGGTTCTCCGCATTGTTCAAATCTCCAGGACTGGAGCTTCACCATAAGATGGTCTAGTGTCATATCCGAGGGGACACTTGTTGGGGAGGCTTTACCCCTCGGTAAAAATCGGTGTATTCTACTGCCCGAGCTGACTAAGCTGAATGACTTTAACGTTCTAACACCTATACGTGGTTCCATCTCATTATGACTTCTGTAATGGAAAAGAAACGCTTATTTTTTCCTAAGTATCGATCTACCTTCCCCCCTCTCTCTCTCTCTCTCCCTCTCTCTCTCTCTCTCTCTCTCTCTCTTTCCCTTAATATATATATATATATATATATATACAGAGGTAGTAAAGTTGAATAAACTTCAAATATCAATTTAATTGTTAATTCTCTCCCACTCTCTCTCTCTTTCTCTGCATCCTCCTCCCTCTCTCACTTTCTCTCTCTCTTAATATATATATATATATATATATATATATAGAGAGAGAGAGAGAGAGAGAGAGAAAGAGAGACGGGGGTTTAGTAAAGTTGAATAATCTTCAAATACCAATTAAAATAAAGAGCGCTGTTAATTCTCTCCCACTCCCTCTCTCTCTTTCTCTGCACCCCCTCTCTCTCTCTCTCTTAATATATATATATATATGTATGTATGTATGTATGTATGTATATATATATATATATATATATATATATATATATATATATATATATAGTAGAGAGGTAGTAAAGTTGAATAATCTTCAAATACCAATTAACAGAAAGAGCGCTGTTAATTCTCTCCTACTCTCTCTCTCTTTCTCTGCCCCCTGCCTCTCTCTCTCTCTCTCTCTCTATACATATATATATATATATATATATATATATATATATATAGTGCTTTAATAATCATATCATATATACAGTTCTTTGACGCAAATTAATTAAAAATTATATATATATATATATATATATATATATATATATTGTTTTTGTTCTTGGCCGATTGTAGTCGAGGGTGACTCGAAAGCTCACTTTTCATTAGCTACTTTAACGAAGTGTAGGGGAGGGCACAATACCTTTCACTGGATTGTTTCACCTACCCTAGATCCGTATCTTATAATGCTGAGTGTTAAGCAAGGAAGCATCAACTACCATTTTTTGAGTCTGAGGTATGAATCGACCAGGGATTGAACCTCGGTCTCCGAGACCAATACCAAACCGGGCAAACTGTGGTGAAGGGGAAGAAAAACTCTTTATTCAAAACTTTTAAATTCTGCTTAAAAATTGACCTTGTGTCATATCTTGTTCGTTCGGATGCCCTGATGAACACATAAAACATTTTCAAATACCATTCTAAGATTTTTTTTAACAAACGATGCTGCTGAGAACTTTAGCATCAAACTGGTAATTGAATTCTGAGTCTCTTAAATACCTTTTTCTTTTTTTATGAACGCTTCTCTTGGTACGGGGTATTGTCAAAACGAGGCGACATACTCTGAAAGAGCCTCGTTTTCATTCCATCAGGCACTTTCAACAGCTGTTCATGAAAGACCCTTTTCGTTGACAGTAGCTTTGAAAAAATGCCACCCCAGTTTTTTCATATTTTTTTAGAAGCGTAAACACGATACTGTTCCATTTTTCTGTTAGTTTCTAGTTGGTGTTCCTTCTAGTTCAGTATTTTTTTAGACCCATATGAGGGCGAAGTGTGTTCACGTATAATGTAATCAGTAGAAGCGGTGGTGGCTTCTACGAAGTATGTCTCGAAAGTATCCGGCCATTTAATATTACTGAGAGAGAAAAAAAAGGCCACCTAGGCTACTAGTACTTTAATCTCTTTCAAAGTACAGCCCTTGGGACCTCACACACTTATCTCAACGTCAATTCCACTTTTCAAAACAGTCTGCAAAGTACTTGTTCGGGATTGCCATCAGTTGTCAAGTCACGTTCCGCCAAATCTCTCTAATTAATACCATCCTCCCTAGGTAATACCTGTTTGGTAGGGCTAAGTTTATCGCTTGGTGCCTGAGGCGCCTTAAAAAGAGGAATGCTGCGGAGAAGATCAAGTTTTTTTTTATAGCGGCCATGTATAAGTCTTGATTTATGCATAGCCCACCGCTAGAAAATGACTTCATGTTCAATTTGACTTGACGTGAAGAACGCAAAGTAGTCTTTCTGGATCGCCATCGGCTACTCTGTTACGTTCTACATTATATCCTCCACGGAGTTTTAATGGCGACTTCAGCCCTGAGAAATAACAGTAGCCACGGATATCCAGTTCTGGACTATTGGCGGGGAAACTGATAAACTTGATGTGATGTTTTATTAAAATACCTACAGTAAACGTAATTTTAAATGAATCTTCAACTGAACTGGCTTAAATGATATTTGGTTTAGTTGGGTTTTATGGCATATCAACCATTGTAGGTTATTTAATGCCAAATCCTCTTTATACATATATATCAAATATATTTGATTTGGTTTGGTTTGGTTTTATGGCATATCAACCATTGTAGGTTATTTAAGGCCAAATCCTCTTTATACATATATAATAGATATATATGATTTGGTTTGGTTGGATTTTATGGCATATCAACAATTGTAGGTTATTTAAGACCAAATCCTCTTTGTTCATTTATATATATATATATATATATATATATATATATATATATTTGGTTTTGTTTGGTTGAATTTTATGGTATATCAACCACTGTTGGTTATTTAACGCCAAATCCTCTTTATACATATATATTAAATATTTATGATTTAGTTTGGCTGGGCTTTATGGCATATCAACCATTGTAGGTTATATATTGCCAAACCCTGTTTATACATATATATTTAATATATATATGTGATTTGTGAAATTCTCAAACAAGCTTGAGCTCCTTTTTGCCCAGAGATAGTTTCAAGTATTGCTATATAACAGTTACAATATAGCATTAGTCATTTGCTTGCGTACAGTTTGTTCTATTTGGCTT
>OY757938.1:13428918-13441418 GCA_963585895.1 Sepioteuthis lessoniana | reverse complement strand
TTGGATTCATACCTTTCCCAAGGGTATTAGTGCTATATGAAATGCAATTAGCCTGGTCCAGGATTTGAACTCGTGTCGCCGTGTCCCTTTACACCACGGGCACCTCCAAACAAAGGATATTAGTCCGAAAGTTATCATAATAGTGCGACTGGAGTTTGAACTCCCTTACTTCAAGGGTTCAGTCCAACGTTTTAACCATTACGAACTCTCCTAATGAATGCTCGGCAAAGTCAAAAGTTTGGCAATACTTTGGTAAAGTGAGGTACAATTTGACAGCTTCGGATGCTTTTGCTGAGGCTCTGAAGATGACCAACCGCACTGGACTGTGAGATTCTAAGCTCGTCTGATACCCACTGAATTTGCCTCCATTGCTTGGAATCCACGGTTTTAGGCCGGCTTTACATTGCCTTTAATCGGCCTTCGGGTTTTTGACCTTGTGTCAGGTCCTGTCTGGTGGGAGGCAGCGACAAATAGCTTTACATTGCCTGATCTTATTTACCAACCCCTCCGCTCGGGCAGGATATGACACAAGGTCATAGCAGGTTTCAATTCAGAGTTTTCCTTCTCCTAGACTAGTTGGCTTACCAAGGCTGTCCTACTATTTACCCATAGCTGGAGGGAGAATAATTGGATTCATACCTTTCCCAAGGGTATTAGTGCTACGTGAAATGCAATCAGCCTCGTCCACGATTTGAACTCGCGTCACCGTCTCCATTTCCTACGACGATAACCATTACACCACGGGCACCTCGTCTTTAAATTGCCTGATCATTGGGATTCTTCTAATCATCTAGTTTGATTTGCTTTTTTTATTCAAAAGCATATCAACCTTCGTGGGTTACTTTAAGCCAAAGCTGTCCTTTCATTAGTGGTCGTTCTATTTAACCCATAGCTTAGACGATACTTTTGCAAGATACTGTCCGCAGAAATTGTACGTTTTAAGCAGTTAACCCACGCTAATAGCCCAACCTAGTTTTTTTTTAGTAAAGAGAATTGGTGTAACGGTTCTGTGGTTTTTAACGATTTTAGAATTCATAGCCAGTTACTGGGTCGAAATCTGTCTTGACCTAACAGCCTGCATTGTTTGCTTCGTTCAAATCAATTCCATTTAGACAAGCCACGTTAGAATTAAGGTGCAGTGGGGAGTAAATTAAAAATGCTTTTTATTATATATATATATATATATATATATATATATATATATATTATATATTTTTTATTATATTATATTATAAACAAAGAAAGGTTTTGAATTTTTAAGCTCAACTAAGATAACAATAGTCATTAGTAGATTCTAATGATAATAATAATAATAACAAGGAACATGAAAGTGACAATTATACCAATCGTGATTGGTGCATTTGGTACAGTCACCAAAGGATTATTAAAGGGACTGAAGGACTTGGAAATAAGAGGAAGAGTGGAGACCATCCAAACAACAACATAATTGAGAACGGCCAGAATACTGAGAAGAGTCCTGGAAACTTGAGAAAATTTCGTGTCACTCAAACCCCTGTAAAAGACGATCAGCTGACGCTGATGTGAAAAACTTGAGGGTTTTTAACCAATATATATATATATATATATATTGGTTAAAAGACAAGAAATTTAAAAATTGTATTCCATAATAAATTTATTTTGCTTATTAAATCTCATCAGATGGAAATCCATACAATTTCTAAATTTCTTGTTTTTAACCCGTCCCCCCCCTAAAAAAGAAAAAATTTGCTCTGCGGGTATATTTTGTATTAAATAGCCATGGATTGAGCACTCATTCATTGAATATTCACCGTCCTCATTTATTTGATATATATATATATATATATAAAGAGAAAAAACATCTAGCAAATACCAGAGATTTTGATGGATAAGTCGAATAGGACATTCACTGATACAAACCCTGGAATTAAAAACAATCGCACCCCTATCAAAACAATTTTCGCTATAAAGGTAGAGGGTCATTATCAATCTCCTGAAGAAGACAATTAAGACAGAAACACGTGTAGAGTACAAGTACATAAAATAATAAAAACTTAAATAACAATTTCAGATTCATTTGCGGACCAATTCATTTTAAAATACGTGGGAGGGTGCACGTGTGTGTGCGCGCGCGCGCGTGTGTGTGTGCAGAACTTTCTCTTTTAAAAATTTCTGATTAAATGAAACAGACACTTTGTATCTGCCTATTTCATAGTTGATCCGTTCAAGTCTTCGCATGAATTGGCTGACATCTGGTTGGAATGAACTGAAAAAAGCTGCCACATTTTCCCCGGGTAGTTTCGGGCCCAGCTGAAACCATCTTTGAGGAAACGAAAAGTGAAATGATAAACACACAGACGTGTGGTAGGCATTTATATGAATAATGGGAGGAAGAAAAAGTTGGAAGAGAAGTTGTAGAAGGAAAGAATTTTACTGTAGGTAAGAGGAAGAATTGGTGGAAAACAATTTAAAGGCATTTCAGGACGGGGCTATTACATGCGAAATCGATCTTTTTTAAGTAAAATTTCTTAATCTTTATATAGAGAGCTTCAAGAATTGTGGGTTTTGTTTGTTTACTCTTTCTTTGTATAAAATTGAATACTTTTGAAATGTCTTCTATCTTTCTCTCTCTCACCTTCTCCCTCCACTCTCTATGTCTATCTATCTCGCTCATTCTCTCTCCCTCTCAATCTCGCTCTCTCTCTTTATATATATATATATATACACACACACACATATATATATATATATATATATATGAACATTTTTATTTACTCCACACTGCACCCTAATTTTAACGTGTCTAAATAGAGAGGAGTATATGTATATATATACATATATATATATATATATATATATATATCAAGAGAGAGAGAGAGAGAGAGACACTGAGAGACAGACTGACAGAGAGGATGTTTCAAGAGGGTATTCAATATATATACATATACATATATCTATGTATATATATATGTATATATATATATGTATATATATGTATATATATATATATATATATTAGATATATATATGTATATATATATATATATATATATATTCAATATATATACATATACATATGTTTTAAAAGGGTATTCAATATATATACATATACATATATATATATATATATATATATACTCCTCTCTAATAGAGAGGATAATATGCATATATATATATATATATATATATATATATAGAGAGAGAGAGAGAGAGACACTGAGAGACAGACTGACAGAGAGGATATTTCAAGAGGGTATTCAATCCTCTTTATATAACTATTTCTAAAAGCAATTTACAAGAGGCTAATTACATTGCATCTTTACAATACACATTGAAAATGACTTCCTTGGATTCAGGATTCTGAGTTTGTTATCATTTGCTTAGTTTGGCATAAGGCCAAAAGTATGGGGTACTATTTACCAAACCCTCTGCTCGGGCAGGATATGACACAAGGTCAATTTTTTTTTTTTAAGCGGAGTTTAACAGGTTTGAATTCAGAGTTTTCCTTCTCCTAGACTAGTTGCCTCAACAAGGCTAAAGAACCTAGTCCGTCCTACTATTTACCCATAGCTGGAGGGAGAATAAGGGGGTTCATACCTTTCCCAAGGGTATTTGCCCGAAAGTGAACATAATAGCGCGACTGGAGTACGAACTCGCGTACTACGATTCCGCAGTTCATCGCTTTAACCATTACACCACGAGGACAGTATGGGGTACCCAGTAAAGAATCTAATTCACTGACAATGTTCTACTCATCTCGCTCTCTCTCTATCCATTATACCATGAGAGGTGCCCACGTTCGTACGTTCGTTGATAACTTTTGTAATGTTTTGTTACCCCTTTTCAAGGTTAGTTTTAAATACTTCAGTTGAAAGAAGATAGTTGTGAGACCCTAATTCTAGGGATTATCGGTAAGCTCAAGGTTTTAGGATTAGACTTTAATCCCTTACTAGATATCATTTTTTAAGCAATAAAATTTGGCTTAAATCTTTAAAAAGAAATACCTATTTCTTTATTCAATGATAATTTCAATAAACTAATATTCAAGGGGTTATCTTAGCAGCCATGTTAAAAGCATTAGGAACGTCTCTCCTGATATATCAGATATTATTCAAGCCAGGAATTCTAAAACTTATTACTCTCCATCCACTCCCTAATAAATCAATTGAACATGGCTGACGTTTAACTAAATGCAAAATATGGCGGATTGTAGGTTATTTAATGCCAAATCCTCTTTATACATATATACTAAATGTATATGATTTGGTTTGATTGGGTTTTATGGGATATCAACCATTGTAGGTTATTTAATCGAAATCCTCTTTATACATATATATTAAATATATATGATCTGGTTTGGTTGGGTTTTATGGCATATCAACCATTGTAGGTTATTTAATGCCAAATCCTCTTTATACATATATATTGAATATATAGAATTTGGTTTGATTGGGTTTTATGGCATATCAACTATTGTAGGTTATTTAATACTAAATCCTCTTTATACCTATATATCAACTATATATGATTTGGTTTGGTTGGGTTTTATGGCATACCAACCATTGTAGGTTATTTAGTGCTAAATCCTCTTTATACATATATATTAAATATATAGGATTTGGTTGAGTTGGGTTTTATGGCATATCAACCATTGTCGGTTATTTAATTCCAAATCCTCTTTATACATATATATTGATTATATAGGATTTGGTTGGGTTGTGTTTTATGGCATATCAACCATTGTAGGTTATTTAATGCCAAATTCTCTTTATACATATATATTAAATATATATGATTTGGTTTGGTTGTGTTTTACGGCATATAAACCATTGAAGGTTATTTAATGCCAAATCCTATTTATACATATATATCAAATATACATGATTTGGTTTGGTTGGGTTTTATGACATATCAACCATTGTAGGTTATTTAATGCCAAATCCTCTTTATACATATATATTGAATATATAGGATTTGGTTTGGTTGGGTTTTATGGCATATAAACCATTGTAGGTTATTTAATGCCAAATCTTCTTTATGCAAATATATCAAATATGTACGATTTGGTTTGGTTGGGTTTTATGGCATATCAACCATTGTAGTTTATATAATACCAAATCCTCTTCATACATGTATATCAAATATATGATATGTAAATGAATAATTTTTTTGGTAACTTTCTAAAACTAGCCAAGGCTTTTTTTTTTTTGCAAATATTTAAGTGGTTTCATGTATTCCTTTCATTTTATCGGTTAGGTCTGATTTCTATATAATCGATAGCCTATTGATAGCTGTCCATGCTTTCGTTAACCTCGTGTCGATGTCCTTTTCGGTTGATGCGACGCTGCTTCCTAGGTAAGTGAATTTGTCTACTATCGATACTGCTATATGGATGCACTACATGGATGCTAACAAAACGGCTGGAGAAGAAGCTAGACGGCAATTACACAAGAATGCTGCGAGCAATCTTGAACAGGTCCTGGCAGCAACACCCCACAAGACAACAACTGTACGGCCACCTGCCTCCTATCACGAAAACTATTCAAGTTAGACGAACCAGACATGCAGGACACTGCTGGAGAAGCAGGGACGAACTCATAGGTGATGTACTCTTATGGGCCCCCACACATGGCCGAGCAAAAACAGGACGATCAGCACGAACATACATTCAGCAACTATGTGAGGATACGGGATGCTGTCCAGAAGACCTGCCTGAGGCGATGAACGATAGGGAAAAGTGGCGAGGGAGGGTCAGGGATATCCGTGCTACCAGCACGACATGATGAGGATGATGATGTATTCCTATTTAACAGTAAAGATTCTGTTTGTACGCAATTAATTTGTTGCAAAACTTGCAATGTAATATCAATAGTCCAGTTTAATATCTGTAATTTGTTTTCACGCTGTTAAATGGTTTCCAGTATAAAAAAAAAATAATTAAATATTTCTATTTGATCCGTCGACAAGACCCTAAGCGGTATATCACTCTGGGTCAGAGTGGATCTGGGAGTAATGGCAATGAAGAGGTACTCGACATTCCCTAAACCTCAATGACTGGAACCTCGTCATAAGATAATATATATGATACATAAATGTATCGAATATATAATATTTGTAAACGAATAGTCAAAAGGTAACATTTTAAACAAGCCAAAGCACTCAGTTATATACTTCCATGAATTCCTCATCATCATCATCATGTCGTGCTGCCAGCACAGATATCCCTGACCCTCTCTCGCCACTTCTCCCTATCGTTCATCGCCTCTGGCAGGTCTTCAGGGCTACATTCCATATCCTCACAGAGCTGCTGTATGTATATTCGAGCTGGTCGTCCTGCTTTTGCTTGACCATATATGGGGGTCCATAGGAGTAAATCACTTATGAGCTCGTCCCTGCTTCTCCAGCAGTGTCCTGCATGTCTGGTTCGTCTAACTTGGATAGTTTTCGTGATGGGAGGTAGGTGGCCGTATAGTTGGTGCTTTGTGAGGTGTTGCCAATAGGACTTGTTCAATATTGCTCGTAGCATTCTTGTGTAATTGCCGTCTAGCTTTCCCTCCAGCCGTTTTGTTAGCGTCGAAGTTGTGCACCATATAGCAGTATTGATACGACCGCAGCTTGGAAGAAACTGCGTTTCATTTTGTCGGTCAGGTCTGACTTCCATATTATCGATAGCTTATCGATAGCTGTCCATGCCTTCGTTAGCTGCGTGTCGATGTCTTTTTCGGTTGATGATATACTGCTTCCTTGGTAGGTGAACTTGTCTTCCAATTTCAGAGAACTTCCGTCTAGTATGGAAATGTCGCCTGCTTGATTAAAGCACATATATTCAGTTTTGTGTGCATTGATATGGAGGCCAATGCCTGCGTCTTCTTGTTCCAAACTATGCAGTAGTGTTTCGGCTTGGTTGGGCGTATTTGCCACTATCGCTATGTCATCGGCGTAGTCGGCGTCGGTAATTGTTTTTGCGGGGTACCTCCTGCTTCTTTTCTTTGTTAGATCGAAGCCGTTTTCTCTGATTTTATCGATCGATGTTCTAAGCACTTGTATATATATATATATATATATATATATATATATATATATATATATATATAGTATTATTCGGTCCAATTAAACCAGAGTTCTTCGTGTTTTTGGTTCACACCAGAAACGAAAACAGGATGGAAATAAATTTATAATCCAAAAATAACCGGTCTTTGGTTTTTTCTTTAAAATATACATATACATATATATATATATATATATATATATATATATATATATATATATCAGGGGCGGAGACGGGACTAGTGCTACTCGTGCCCGGCACGACCAATAACTCGGCCAATGTTATTCAAAATGGATTAAAAATCAACCATTAATTTCAAGCAAACATACTTAGTCTGATCTCAATTAAATTACGTATCTATTCAAGTTTCGATAACTAAGTAGCCAAATTTCATAAATATATCTGGGAATAATACAACGATGCTGTTTTGAACGGATGGTCTTTGTCCGGCCATCGTCAGATTCATTGAACATCCCACAAAATCGGCTATAATGTTGAACACGCGCAAATCCGTGCCGAGCACGAGACCCTTATAATAAGAATAATGTTAGAGAAATCCGCTTTTGGCTGTAGCCAATAGCAAGAGCAACCCAAACATCGTGCTAAAAAATATGAGCACTATGTGACTGCTGACTGCTGACAGCTGTCTTGGGAAGAGGGAGAGGGACAGAGAGAGAGAGAGATAGAGAGGGGGGATAGCAGATTATAGCCGTCCCGACGTCATCATCATCGCTATGGTAAATGTTGGTTAAACGGCGTGTTTTAAATCGTTTTTTCACTAACAGAAGTCTATTTCTTTAATGAATTTTGTATATATTACATTCTGTAACTAAAATTTGTTTATTTGAATACATTTTCAACAAATGATCTTTATTTTAAGCGAAATTGAAACTACTAGCTGTGTCTGTGTATATTGTCATCAGTTTCTTTATTCTAATAAACATATTTTTCTCGTCATAGTAATGAACATCTTCTCTTTTCTTCTATACTTTTGAAAGGAAAAAAAAATTATCTTATCTATTGTATTAACAAGACTACAAATTATATAGTATCTTGATTGTTTACAAAAAAAACCACCATGCAAGGTACGTTTGTCAATCTGTGCTATACAATGGAGAATCACGCAATAGCAACTATGATGACTTACTTTGGGTCCACGGACCACGGGTTGGGAACTCTCGTTGACAGAGGGAATGGGGGGGTCACGAGTAGCAAAAATAGGCTAGAGTCGCCACTGATATATATATATATATATATATATATATATATATATATGTCCTAGGTAGGTGAATTTGTCTACCAGTTTCAGAGAGCTTCCGTCTCGTGTGGAAATGTCGTCTAAAAACAAACAATTTCATTTAGCATCGTTCGTTCGTTTGCACACAGTTAGACTGTTCTATTTGACCTGTAGGACCCTAACAGGTACTAGCACTCCGTCAACCACCAGGATCACTTCCTAAAGGACGACGTGTCACCACTCACGTGACCTCGTGAGAAGTGGGATTTTAATCCTCTGTAGAGTTGCAATTGCTCTATTCTACTGTCTTAGCCAAAAGAGCGGGAAATAGTGAAAGGTTATTTGAAATGAAATATCGAATCATAATGACGGATACATGGTAATATTGAAACTGACTTAACAAGTGAGGATTCGGATCACTTCGATCAGAGCGGAATTTTTCATTAGTAATAATATAATTTCACATGGAGGTGCCAGTGGTGTAATGGTTATCGTCGCAGGAATTGGACACGGCGACACGAGTTCAAATCCTGGACTGATTGCATTGGGAAAGGTATGAATTCAATTATTCTCCCTCCAGCTATGGGTAAATAGTAGGGCAGACTAGGTTCTTCAGCCTTGGTGAGGCAACTAGTCTAGGAGAAGGAAAACTCTGAATTCAAACCTGTTTAACTCCGCTTAAAAAAATGACCTTGTGTCATATCCTGCCCGAGCAGAGGGGTTGGGTAAATATGATAATATAATTTCAATTTTTATCATGAAGTGTTTTCGGGCTATTGCTTTTATCTATATTGTTATTTCCACAACGTTTCGGTCGATATGTCGTTCGGCCTTCTTCAGGTGTTTGTCGAACTCGGGAACCTTCACAGAACTTCGAACTACGTTCTTTATTGAATCCACTGGGGTAACCTGTTTCGATTCCATTAGCCATAACCGGTTACAAGTGTTAAGTATTCCGAAACGTCGTGGAAATAACAATAAAGATCAAGACAATAGTCTGAAAACCCTTAATGATAAAAATTATCAAGCTTCGTCTCAGAAATTTAGATAACAAACACCTGAAGAAGGCCGGGGGACATATAGGCTGAAACGTCGTGGAAATAACAATAAAGATGAAGCCAATAGTCCGAAAACCCTTAATGACAAAAATCATCAAGATTCGTCTCAGAAATTTTGACAACTAATTTCAATTTTATTGATTAAAAATCTGTTTCCATCGATCTTACTTCTTCATTATTTTTCCTTTTTTTTAACTATATTTTTCTTCTTCTCATTATTTTATTTTTTCTAAAGACATTTCACAATCTCTTCTAAAAAGGGACACTTCAGAATTCAGCATTTTATGAAATAATCAGTTTCAAATATAATTATTAATATTTTCTTCTTCTTCTTCTTCTTCTTCTTCTTCTTCTTCTTCTTCTTCTTCTTCTTCTTCTTCTTCTTCTTCTTCTTCCACACGAAGTACTGCTGTGCCAGAGGAAACGCTTTTTCCTTCTAGTCTACACATGGAAAATCTGAGACGACACGAACTCAAGAAACACCATTTCCCTTAGCAAACAAACAAAAATGTCCGACTTCTAACGTGGCTCAAAACGCCTGCTCTAGAGTAAAAATAACTTGGTGAATCTATGGACTTTTTAGCCGAACCTCGTACTATGAAACCAATTAGAGGCCAAGTAGCCATGCGACTAGATTCTTTGGTTAGAGAGGGAGAAATAGTAGCCTAACCTACAATTATTGAGAACAAATTTCAGCAAGACTTCGTGATATTGCAAAATTAATAAATTGCCAATTATATCTATCCTCTCACTGATTCCTGTCATACGTCAGTGGGGCTTAGAATAGGATGACTGCGTCCCCTCCTTGCAAAGGGAATAAGAACTCTTCCTTAAGAGGGGACTGTCTTAGATATGACATTAAACTGGATCTGACGGTGAGGCTTCAGTAGTGAAAGTCTGAGGACTGTGAAGTATATTTTCATTGCCATCACTCCCAGGTCCACACCGATCAAATGTGGGAGTACCTGTTAGGGTCCCATGAATGGCTCAAATAGACTGTTTAATCATTTTTCGTATTCGATCGGACTGTGAGAAAAAAAATCCTAAAAAAAAACAGCTTCATACAAAAATATTTAAATATGAAATTCAATGAATGTGACTTGTTTACCCATAGGCATAAAATAACCCTAGATGGTTTGAAATGCCGTTAAAATCAATTAATCTTCCTCACTGACCTCGTAACCAGGTTTAATCCTGAAAGCGCTACTTATATAGTGTCTTAGCTAGGAATAACCCGGCAGAGCCCATCCCTCTCCAGGTCTATTACTGGTTTGAATTCAGTCTTCCTTCTACATCTGTTACCATATCAAGGTTAAAGAGCCTATTTGGCCCAACTATTTACCGATAGGTGGAAGGAGAATAGTTGGATCCATGCCTTTCCAAAACGATATGTTCAAGTTTGGAACTCAAATAGTCGAGGTAACTACCTACTACGATAATCGTTACGCCACAAGTGCCCCCATTACCAGGAATCGATTGTTCTTGTAATTTACTAAGCTTTTTGATTAAATGTGGCACTATGCCGTATGAATTGGGCACCCAATGGGACTTGAACTCATTTGTGAAGGTTTGCTAGTCTAGTTTGCTAACCATTACACCTCCGTAGGCGCCCAGCAATCAATTATTGTTACTTCTTATAATATTTCTGTTTAAAGTTGAAGTGGGAGAATTTAACTTTTATCCGGGACACAAAGGCTAAAAAATGTGGATATTTTTTGGATAAAGTGGCTTGCTAAATATTTGATCTTTTACCAAACCCAAAAGTTAGTATACTGAAAGATATTAAAATGTCACTTTTTTTTATGCAGCACGAATAAATTGTTTTTGAGAAGAGGAAATGTTGAATGATATATCTTTTTATTGTCAAGAGTGTGGAGATATTTTTTTTTTAAAGAAATAGACGATGGGGGTTTACAAATTCCATAGAAGATCACAATTCAGAGGGTCTTTTTATTTTTTTCTCTTTTTGTCATTTTGAATGTTGCCAAACTAAAGTTTTGCAAAAATTCTATAAAAAAAATAGATTTATGTTAATTTCTGAAATGCATCATTCCAATAAGACAAAAAGAAACACGGAATTATATCGTCAAATATATTTTTTTAAAATTATTGCTTGAGTTTCCAGAGACTAAAGAAGCAGCATCAAACCTCATTGATCAAGTGGGTAGTGTTCGCTTAGGGCCCAGGAAACCGGGGCTCAATCCCAGGTCGACTCATACCAAAGACTCAAAAAATGGTACTTAATACCTCCTTTTTTAACAGTATTATAAGGTATGGATCAAGGGTAAAGTGGAAAAATGTAGAGAAGGGAGAAGCGCCCTCCCCTACACCTCGGTGTAGTAGCTATTGAAAAAGGAGCCTTCAGGTCACCCACGACTACGGCCACCAGCTTACTTACTTATATATTTATACATATATAAACCAAGATAAAATTGAGTTATATATATATATATATATATATATATATATATATATATATATATATATTAGATATATATACTTGGAAATCCATATATGAATCCAAACATATTTTTTTTTTTTTTTTTTTTTTTCATCATACAACGTGTGGAAGCACGTGCGATACCCTAGCCTCATCAGCCGCCATCCAGGGTGATAACACAGCTACCGAAACTGTGTTATCACCCTGGATGGCGGCTGATGAGGCTAGGGTATCGCACGTGCTTCCACACGTTGTATGATGAAAAAAAAAATATATATATATATATATTAGATATATATACTTGGAAATCCATATATGATCCATATTTAGTCCATGGAAAATAGTCTGCAACCCTTGGTTTCATGAAGTTCTTATAATATACATACATATGTATATATATATATATATATATAAGTCTTCAAGGTCACATGGCACTATATATATATATATATATATATATATATATATATATATATATATTGCTATTTTTATGATTGGTCATTTGTTACGCAAGTTCCTTTGCGACATTCTTTCTGCTCTACAAGGGGAAAAAACGCTGCTTTCAAAAGCGTAGTTGGTTCCTTCTCTTGTACAATTAGGTTTTTCCACTCCGAATCAATATATATATATATATATATATATATATATATATGTATGTATATCTTACTTATGTGGGATCTGGAAGTAATGACAGTGAATGTGTTCTCCACACTCCTCAAAGCTCTAAAACTGGAGCCT
>OY757938.1:13358918-13423918 GCA_963585895.1 Sepioteuthis lessoniana | reverse complement strand
ATGTGTGTGTGTGAGTGTGTGTGTGTGTGTGTGTGTGTGTGTGTGTGTGTGTGTGTACAAGTAAGTATGTGTATGTATATAGATTGACATATATATGTGTGTGTGTGTGTGTGTGTGTACAAGTAAGTATGTGTATGTATATAGATTGACATATATATGTGTGTGTGTGTGTGTGTGTGTACAAGTAAGTATGTGTATGTATATAGATTGACATATATATATGTGTGTGTGTGTGTGTGTGTGTGTGCAAGTAAGTATGTGTATGTATATAGATTGACATATATATATGTGTGTGTGTGTCTGTGTGTGTACAAGTAAGTATGTGTATGTATATAGATTGACATATATATGTGTGTGTGTGTGTGTGTGTGTACAAGTAAGTATGTGTATGTATATAGATTGACATATATGTGTGTGTGTGTGTGTACAAGTAAGTATGTGTATGTATATAGATTGACATATATATATGTGTGTGTGTGTGTGTGTGTGTGTGTACAAGTAAGTATGTGTATGTATATAGATTGACATATATATATATATATATGTGTGTGTGTGTGTGTGTGTGTGTGTGTGTGTCCATTGTATGAAAATAACTTGTATAATACAATTGATTACTCTACTTTCTGTGTAGGCGTATACTTGCTTGTATGTATGCGTCAACATGTTGGCTAGTACGTGTACGCACACGTGGTTACTTTTCTCGTGTCTTATAAAATAGAAACGTGTATGTCTTCCTTTCTTTGTGTGGTGTGCTGAGCCTTTAGGAGAAATAGCAAGTACTCTCGCTTAGGATAGATAGATAGATAGATAGATAGATAGATAGATTTGAATGGAATGAGATAGATAGATAGATAGATAGATAGATAGATAGATAGATAGATAGATAGGGATAAGAATAAAGATGTACTTAAAATAAACATACAAGAATCTTTAATCGCGTGTATTTAAAAGCAAAACTCAGTGTCCCACACACGACAAGAAAAAGAAAATAAGGTAAAGCTGAGGTAGGGGGTGGAAGGGGAGAGAGAGAAGGAGAGATAGATATATAAAGAGAGAGAAAGAGAGTGAGAGAGAGAAAGAGAAAGAGAAAGAGAAGGAGATAGCTTGATTGTGAGAGAGAAGGAGAGGTCAGTATATAGATAGATAGATAGATAGATAGATAGATAATGAGAGAATGAGAGGTACGGAGGAAGAGAGTGAGAGATAAAGAGAGAAAGAGAAGGATTTAGATAGATAGTGAGAGAGAGAAGGACATATATATATATATATATATATATATATATATATATATATATATATATATATATATATAATTCACACAGAGATAGAAGGAGTAATAGAGAGGATAGAGAGAGGAGAAGAAGAAGTAGAGAGTGAGAAAGAGAGAGAGTGAGATACACACACACACACACACACACACACACATACACACACACACACACACACACAGAGTCAAGCCACCCACACAGCGATACACACGTCGTTTCGTGGTACATAGATTCTCACGAATTCTGAACAAAGAATTTAGTAGTTTGTATACAACATATAGTTTTCACCACCACTACGACTACTACTACTACGACTATGACTACGACTACTACGATTACTAATACTACTGCTACTGCTGCTATTTAGTAATAGAGCCGCGTCTATAGTCAACTGCTTAGCAACAGACCCAACGGTGCGAAAGTACTTTATACATTTTGGGTCATGACTTGCTTCGTTCGTCTGAAGAAAGGATAACCTGGGCGTGTCAAATCTAAATGAACACAATTGCAAAAAATCGTCTTCTTCCATGCTTCGTCTCAACAACAAAAACAAAAAGACAAAAAAAAAAATTAATTCATTTGTTGGGTCCGTGAGGAAATTAAGAACGAATTATTAAAAAAAGAAAAAAAGAAAAAAGAAAGAAAAATGTATATAAAAAAGGGCACATGTCCAAAATACCACGCTGCTAAACGTTTGTTAATTCTGGTATAACATATATATATATATATATATATATATATATAATCAGCTCTGTGCGGATATATATATATATATATATATATATAGTCGAGGGTGACCCGAATGCTCCCTTTTCAATAGCTAATACATAGAGGTGTAGAGGAGGGGCATACCCCTTTCCCTGGATTGCTCCACTTACTCTTGATCCATACCATATAATGCTGAGTGTTAAGCAAGGAGGCATCAAGTACCATTTTTTGAGTATATATATATATATATAAAAACATTCATGCCCAACAACACAACTACGAAAAATTCTCACCGACAACACAACAATACTCGAACATCAAAATAATAAACAAAAACTTCAGATTCTCGAAGCACTATATATTAGAAACCTGCAACCAGCACTTAATAGAATTAATTTTCAAACCAGTGCTAACGTACTTAAATGTCTTTAGCTACTGGCACTATTTACAGAATTACATTTAAAAGCAAGCGCCATAATTTCCAACAGCAAAGACGTCCTTACACAGTAGTAATTTGCTAAAACAAAAGTTACATCACTTTTGTAACAGATTCTCCCCTGATGATGGCCCAAAGTCGGGCAGAAAGTAGTAGGGATACATACAACTATGGACAATACCTAAATCAATTCCCCCCGAATACGATAAAAGTAATACGGGAATTCGAACGGATCCAAAAGAGAATATGTAGGCATAAAATGTCTATTATGTTTAATGAAATTTGCATATATATATATATATATATATATATATATATATATCCAGTATCCGCACAGAGCTAATGTATTTGAGTTTTTCTAATCTGCCAACTCTTGAGCGTTCATTCGTAGGACACTGGATGCCGTCAAGAAGACCTATCGAGAGCAATGGATGATAGGGTCGGATGGCGAGAGAGAGAGAGACAGAGACAGACAGACAGACAGAGAAAGAAAGTCTGGGAACTCCATGCTGTGAGCATGACTTGATGGTATATATGTGTGTGTGTGTGTGTGTGTGTGTGTGTGTGTGTGTGTGTGTGTGCAGAAATTAAGAAATGGGACACATTCGCCATCTAGATAAGAGTTTTAGTCATTTTCCTCAATCTTCATTTAAAAAAAAAACAGTTAAATCCCAAAATAACAATTCCACCATCAGGCATAACTCGATACGTTTTTATTGATATCCGGAGAGAAAAATCGAAGAAATATGAACTCTGGTTGCATTAAATTAAAATTAAAAACAACGACTTTAAAAAACAAAAATGATCGATTCATATTTTTAAAAAAGAGAATACTTGCTCAAAATAGACCGCTGTATTAATTCTGTAGATATCTGGAATTGAAGCCTCACCATCAGATACACTTCAGAGTCATACAGAGATACCGACTTTTGTAGATGTAGGAGGAGGTCTTACGCCGCTGCAAAGAATATCATCAGCGCATTTATTTATTTTGCTGAACTGTTACAGTTACATTCCAAATTTACAATTCCACCATCGGCCATCACTCGTCACATTTTAAGTAAATGCAAGAGAAAGACTTAAGAGGTATGAACAATGGTGGAATTGAAGCAAGCTGACGGTGTAATTTTGAAAGTTGACAATCCTGTAAAAAATAAAGGAATGATTCATCTTCTGGGTGCGGGAAGAAATCAAGAACGAATTATAAAAAAAAAAAAAAAAAAAAAAAGACGTTAAAAAAAACAAGAACCTGGCTTTGTGGGTAGAGAGTTCACCAGTGGTCCAGTCGACCTGGGTTCAATTCCAGGTCGAGTCATACCGAAGACGTTAAAAATAGTACTTGATACCTCCTTGCTTAACACTCAGCCATATAAGGTTCGTACCTTAGGAGGAGTAGCGCCCTCCACTACACCTCGATATAGTAGCTATTGAAAAGGGAGCCTTATGGTCGCCCACTTTACTTTACGTACTTGTCCAGAATATACCCTTGGGAAAGGTATGAATCCAATTATTCTCCCTCTAGCTATGGGTAAGTAGTAGGGCAGACTGGTTTCTTCAGCCTTGGTGAAACAACTAGTCTCGGAAAACTCTTAATTCAAACCTGTTAGACTCCGCTTAAAAAAAGATCTTGTGTCATATCCTGCCCGAGTGGAGGGGTTGGTAAATATATATAAGTAAGTAAAGTTAGCGACCATAGTCGAGGGTGACCCGAAGGCTCCCTTTTCGATAGCTACTACACCAAGGTGTAGGGGAGGGCGCTACTCCATTCCCAGGATTGCTCCACTTTACCCTTGAACCGTACCTTATAATGCTGAGTGTTAAGCAAGGTGGTATCAAGTTCCATTTTTAAAGTCTTTGGTATGACTCGACCTGGGATTGAACCCAGGTCTCCCGGGCCATTGGCGAACACTCTAACCGCTGGGCCAATGTCAAATATATAAGATTTGGTTGGTTTCTTTGTTTAATGGCATATTAACCTCTGTGAGTGATTTAATGCCAAAGCTATTCTCCAAGAAGAACAGTAGTGGTACTATTTTACCCATAACTGGGAGGATAAGGGAGTTCATACCTTTCCCAATGGTATTTGCCCGAAAGTGAACGTAATAGCGCGACTGGAGTACGAACTCGCTTACTACGATTCCGCAGTCCATCGCTTTAATCATTACACCACGAGGACTCTCCATATATGATTTGTAAACACATTGTGTTGATAACATTTTTAAATGAGCATAAGCCCAGTTTTTTATTTGTACAAGTATTGCTATATAATTCACAATTTAGCATAAGTCATTTGTTTGCATATAGTTTGTTGGTAATTTCAGTTTTGAATGAGTTTGAGAATCCCAAAGAATTCAATTAAACATCAGTCATTTATTTACACATAGTTAAATGATCAAACAGTTCTATTTCTAATAATTCAATTTAACATAAGTCATTTGATTAGACTCAGTACAAATGTCGAACAGTTCTATTTGACCAATACATAGGACCCTATCAAGTGCTACCACTCCGGGCCAGATTGGACCAGGGAAAGATAGCAATGACAGGGTACTCTGCATTCCCCAAAGCTCTAGGATTACTCGATTTGGTTTGATTTTGTTTGGTTTTATGGCACATCAACCATTGGAGGTTATTTAATGTTAAATCCATTTTTATACGTATAAACAGTTCAATTTCAAACAATTCAGTTCAGTACAAATACGCAGTTTAAATGCAAAAAAAGTTCTATTTCAATCAATTCAGTTTAGCATATGTACACAGTTTAGTTTTATTTGACCCATAGATAGGATCTTATCAGGTGCTAACACTCCAGGTCAGAGTGGACTCGAGAGCAATGTGAATAAAGGGGTACTCGACATTCCCCAAATCTCCAGCATTAGTCGAGCCTTAACCATCAGATTGTTTAGTGTCATATAGAGGACATTCGATGGGAGAGGGTTTTACTCCACTGCAGAGATGCAGTCGGTGTATTCTGCAGCCCAAGCCGACTGGGCCAATGTGGTGGCTAATGTGCTGGACTGCGACATCAGTCGCGCTTTTACGTTGACTTTCGGGCAAATACGCTGGTGTAAGGCATGAACTCCTTTATCCCTCAGTTATGGGTTAAATATTACCATTGCTGTTCTTCTACAAGGATGGCATTGGGATTAAATAACGCTTGAAGGTTGATATGCCATTTGTTGTGTTCGTGTTATGCCGAGTGGTACATTTGTTGGATGGAACCAAGAACGTCTTTAGTTAACAGTATTTTATTATATAAAATAATAATCAAAGGTCACTACTCTACATATGGAATTTGTGGAAAATGGAGAGAGAGAGAGAGAGAGAGGGGGGTCCACACGTGCTCAGTGTCAGTCCGCCATCTTGTATTGTCCCCGTTGACGTCAGTGGTCACGAGGCATGCGCCCATTTCCAGTGGGATAACTCTTAATAACCTTGGAGTTATCTCCCTGTCTTGTTACTTCCAACACCATTAAAGAAAGAAATCAAACGAAAATACTCACCCACTCCTGACACCCATAGAATTTTGGTGAATTTGGACTTATTTCGTCTTCTTTTTATCGGCCGTTGTACTCTACGGTCTTCTTCGGAGGTATGTTGTATTCAAGTTCCGGATAGAAGCTATGGCCTTCTCTTACAAACATCACTCTCAGTACCGACCTTTCAAAGATTTGAGAGATTGACCTTGTGATTGTTCTGGTAAGTGAGTGAAATTTCCTGGTGCTTCTAAAATACGACTGACGACTGAGAATGATTAGAAACAGCACCAGACGAAACGTTTCAATCAGAATGGACGTGTCAAAGAAACTAACATATATATATATATATATATATATATAGAGAGAGAGAGAGAGAAATACCTTCTAAAGTTGGTAAAGAGAAAGAATAAAAATGTAGCCATGGCGGGGATGGACTGAAAAAAAGACATGATCCCTCAAACAGGGGTGCAGCAAAATGCTGCATTGTGAGATGTACCATTTCCAGGTTACTTGGCTGGGACACACTTCGACCAGCCATGTTCACAGGTACACGGATCATGTCGGGTGCGTCTTGGTTCCAGTGGCAGTCGGCCGAGGCTGTCTGACATGGATTCCGGGAAGCCGGCATTCATGTCACGCGCACTTAGACCGGCACTCCACGAACCTCGGGGCGGGGGAGTCCATCCAAACTCTAACTCTCCTCGGAGGGACTAGGTATATCGCCTGGTGCCTGGGGGGGGGGGCCTCTCTAGAAGAATGCCGACTGAGCCCATGGCATTTTTGGGAATGCCGGGCGTGTCTGAGCTACGGTCCTGCGTCCAGACCCACCTAACAAGAAGCCTTATGCCATATTCGCCCGTTGGGTGGGGCTTGCCACAGATACCTGATAATTCAAATATGGGAAATATAATGTCGGAAAAATGTTCAAGATATAAAAAAAAATGTCAACTTCATTTAAAGAGTTATGAAAAACATGAGAGCCTAGTCGACTGGGGCTTTCGAATACACCGACTGCATCTCTACAGAGAGGTAAGACTTCCCCAACGACTATCCTGTATATAACATTTAGCCATTTGATTACGAGGTTCCAGTCCTGGTGCTTTGGGGAATGCGAAGTACCCCTTCATTGCCATTGCTATCAGATCCACTCTGACCTGGAGTGGTAATACCTGGTAGGGGCCTATCTATGGGCCAAATAGAACTGTTTGACATTTAAACGCTTTGCAAACAAATGACTTATGCTAAATTGAATTGTTTGATCATTTAATCCTGAGTAAACAAATTAAATTTGGTGACCATAGTCGACGGCACCCAGAAGGCTCTCTTTTCCTTAGCTACTACACTGAGGTGTAGAGGAGGTAGCTACTTCTTTCCCTGGATTGCTCCTCTTTACCCTTGATCCGTACCTTATATTGTTGAGTGTTAAACAAGGAGGTATCAAGTACCGTTTTTAAAGTCTTTGGTATGACGCGACTTGGGATTGAACACAGGTCTCCCTGACCATTGGCAAAAACACTACCCACTAGACCAACGAGCCAGTCTTACTGATGTTTAATTAAATTGTTAGCAATAATTGGGACCGTTTGACTGTATGTAAATGAATGAATAGTGTTCAATAAAATAATTAGTGTTAAATAGCAATACTAGTAACCACTTCACTGTGTGCAAACAAATGGTTTTTACTGAATAGAATTATAAGCGTTTGTAATAATAAGTGAAAAAAAAAAACAGTTCTGGTGAACAAACAAATTCATTTAAAAATGAAATAAGCCACAAAATATTCACTTACAAATCATATCTATTAAAATGTGTGCAAAGAAATGACAGATTTAAAATATTTACTTTTACAAAGAATCACTCGAAACCATTTAACTAAGTGCAAACAGATAATTAATACTTAATAGAATTATTTGCATTGAAGAGTTGTACTTGAAACCATTTAATTGTGTTTAAAAAGAAAGAGAGCTTTGGCTCATTCTAAAATGTTATCAACAAATTGTGTTTACGAATAATATATTTAATACATATGCAAAGAAGATTTGGTATTAAATAACGTACATGAGTTGATATGCCATAAAACCAAACGAAATCATATATATTTAACATATAAGTATAAAGAAGATTTGGCATTTAATAACTTATGATGGTTGATATGCCATAAAACCCAACCAAACCAAATCCTATATATTTAATATAGTTGTATAAAGAGGATTTGGTATTAAATAACCTAAAATGGTTGATATGCCATAAAACCCAAACAAACCAAATCATATATATTTAATATATATGTATAAAGAGGATTTGGCATTAAATAACCGACAATGGTTGATATGCCATAAAACCAAACGAAATCATTTATATTTAATAAATGTTTATAAAGAGGATATGGCATTAAAGAAGCTACAATGGTTAATATACCATAAAACCCAACCAAACCTAATTATATATATATATATATATATATATATATATATATATATATATATATAAAGAAGATTTGGCATTAAATAAGCTACAATGGTAGATATGCAATAAAACCGAACCAAACCAAATCGTATATATCTAATATATATATATATATATATATATATAAAGAATTTCGTATTAAATAGCCTATAAGGGGTGGATATGCCTTAAAACCAAACCAAGTCGAGAAAGAAGTACCTCAGGAGAAAACATCTTGGAACAAAACTCTATGAGGGAAGCCTAAAGGAATAAATACCAGGTTACTCTGCTATCTAAGAAACTCTGAACCCTTCTAAAACTAGACAAGTGAAAGATGCCGACAATGGACTATAGAACAACAAAATTGATAATGATGCACAAATTGGAATTGAATTGTCTCCAAGACCCTGGAAAAGAGATTATGTGAACTGGAGATCCAAGGAACAATCAAGACCATCCAGACCACGGCACAACATAAAATAAATTAGGATACTTTGAAGAGTCCTGGAGATCACTCAGACTTCAGCGAAAACTACCACTTGGAGCCAGTCGGAAAAACTTGACGATAATAATGAAAATAATTATGTATGCCCTTAGACTTGTCACGGACATAAAACGTTGTCAGTTCAGAGTTGATTCAAATTCAAAATATAAGAACTTGGAAATATTGATTGTCAGAATGTGGCATTCAAGCACAACCATTATTCCAGTCGTTAAAGGAGCACTCGGAACGATTAAGAAAAAGAGAGATCATAAAGGTGTGTCTATAGCACGAAAATAGAAAAAGAATACAATAAAAGTGAAAGAAAAAAAACGAGTTAAAGAAAAAAGATGGAAAAAAACAATAAAAGTGAAAGAATGAAAACGAGTAAAAGAAAAATATAGAAAAAGAATACAATAAAAGTGAAAGAAAAAAATAAAGAAAAAAAGAGAAAAATACAATAAAAGTGAAAGAATGAAAACAAGATAAAGAAAAAAAAAGAAAAAGAATACAATAAAAGTGAAAGAAAAAAATAAACGAAATAAAGAAAACAAAGAAAGAGGAATGCAATAAATGTGAAAGAAAGAAAACGAGATAAAGAAGAAAAAAGAAAAAAGAATCCATAAAAGTGAAAGAATGAAAATGAAATAAAGAAAATAGAGAAAAAATACAATAAAAGTGAAAGAAAAAAAACGAGATAAAGAAAAAAGAGAAAAAAAAAACAATAAAAGTGAAAGAATGAAAACGAGTTAAAGAAAAATAGAAAAAAGAATACAATAAAAGTGAAAGAAAAAAAGAAGAAAAATACAATAAAAGTGAAAGAATGAAAACAAGATAAAGAAAAAAAAGAAAAAGAATACAATAAAAGTGAAAGAAAAAAAACGAGTTAAAGAAAAAAGAGAAAAAAAAAACAATAAAAGTGAAAGAATGAAAACGAGTAAAAGAAAAATATAGAAAAAGAATACAATAAAAGTGAAAGAAAAAATAAAGAAAAAAAGAAGAAAAATACAATAAAAGTGAAAGAATGAAAACAAGATAAAGAAAAAAAAGAAAAAGAATACAATAAAAGTGAAAGAAAAAAATAAACGAAATAAAGAAAACAAAGAAAGAGGAATGCAATAAATGTGAAAGAAAGAAAACGAGATAAAGAAAAATATAGAAAAAGAATACAATAAAAGTGAAAGAAAAAATAAAGAAAAAAAAGAAGAAAAATACAATAAAAGTGAATGAACGAAAATAAGATAAAGAAAAAAGAGAAAAAATAAAAAAATAACTAGGAAGGTTGTAAACGCGAAGAAATGTATAAATCCAATTATGGGTAAAATAATAGGGCAAACTGGTCACTTTAGCCTCGGTATCTCAACTGATATAGAAAGAGTAAAAAAAAAAGTTGTAACCTGTTGAACTAAAAATTGACCTTGTTTCACATCCTTTTCGTGCGGAGGTCTTGTGCAAATACGTCTTACTGAATATTATATGAACAAACCAGAATCTCTCCAAGAGAATGAAACACAAAATACTGAAAAACAAAGCTCCACAGAGCTCAGCACCATAACATCTATATTAGCACTAGAAGACAGAAAAATTTGTAAAGTTAAAAAAGAAAAATCATGAATGAAAAGAAGACTACATTACCATCTCTCAGGAACCAAGACAAGAAAAAAGTTAAGAGAGAAACCAAAAAGGTACGCAAATTATTAACAAATATCATATCAGGCAACGTCTAAGAACAAATAGAGTTAATTTATGCATAATCAAAATTAGTCTATGACAAAACTGGGACCCCCTTAAAAAACCCGAATACCAGGAGGGAAAGTTAGACTGGAAGAAACTGCCATATCAAGCGAAAATGCTAAGGAAGGAAAAATGGTTAGAGATTTCGCCAACAGTCCGAGAAAATTGGTTTCAAAATAGGTTAAAAATGATACTTAATGCCTCTTTGTTTAACACTCAGCATTGTGCTACGGATCAAGGGTAAGTGGAGCAATCCAGGGAAATAGTGTTGTAGCTATTGAAAAGGGAGCCTTCGGGTCGCCCTCAACTACAGTCGGCCAACTGTATTGGGATAATGGCGAAAGAAGAGATATTCAAAAGATATTGGCGAAAGAAGGGTTACTCAAAAGATATTGGCGAAAGAGGGATAATCAAACAATATTGGCGAAAGAAGGGTTACTCAAACGATATTGGCGAAAGAGGGATATTCAAACGATATTGGCGAAAGAAGGGTTACTCAAAAGATATTGGCGAAAGAAGAGATATCCAAAAGATATTGGCGAAAGATGGGTTACTCAAAAGATACTGGCGAAAGAAGAGATATTCAAACGATATTGGCGAAAGAATGTATTTTCAAAAGATACTAGGTTTGGTTTGTTTTTATGGCATATCAATCATTGTTGGTTATTTGATGCAAATCCATTTTTATACATATAAACAGTTATACGTCAAACAATTCAGTTTAGCATAAGTACAGTTTAAATGTCAAAACAGTTCTATTTCAAGCTATTCCCTTTAGTCAACAGAGTTGAATGCTTCTACGTATTGCTATTTAACAGTGACAATTCAATTAAACACCAAATATTTATTAATACAGTTAAATGTCAAAAACTTTCTATATCAAACAATTCACTTTAGTATAAGTACACCGTTTACTTCTACTCGACCCATCGATAGGACTCTATCAGGTTCTACCACTCCGGGCCTGAGTGGACCTGGGAGCGATAGCAATAAAGGGGTAATCGGCATTCCCCAAAGCTCCAGCATTACTGAAGCCTCATCATCAGATTGTTTAATGCCATATCCAGGACACTCGTTATTTCTCTGCAAAGAAGCAGTCGGTGTATTCTGCTGCCCCAGCCGACTAGGCTAGGGAAGGAGTCAAGTAATACAAACAAAATAAGACCTTCCAAAATAACGAAAGAAAATTCTACCAACAAGTCGGTGAAGAATGCACATGGACAAACCAACAACCAAATACAAAGGGAATAAAATAATTCTAGAGTAAAATATTGGAACTGAAAGAACATACGCGATGCATCCAATAAGTTTTCAGACTTTTTTTTTTGTACAGGCATTTAAAATTGTCGTAGACTCTTTAAAATTCAGTAGGTTATTGCTATACATCTTATGAGATGACTGACAAATTTTTATGATTTCAGCTTCAAATGAACCAAGGTTTGATTATGCGTGATATCTTATAATTTTGGGGGTATTTCTAGGGTGAGTCAAAAGTTTTGCAACCTTTTTGTAGCATGAGTAAGTTTGCGGCAGTTCAAACTGTGTTAAGTACCCGTTGTGGCTAGTAGTATCCTGGTAGTTGGTGCGCTAACACGGGGTGCATTGCATCGATCGATGAGTGATTTGAAAACCTCACTGCTTAATGTGCAACCTTGTCTAATACGGTAATTTATCCTTTACGAGTTCGAACACTGCCAAAGCAACCTGAAACATTTGTAGTGCAAATTTTGAAGGCGCACTTGATCATAGTATAGTACCCAGATAGTTGAAAAAATTTAACTTGGGTTGCAAAAACCCCTACTTTCAGGTAAGTTCAGGTTGGACTAAACCGTAGATTCCGAGGCTGTGCTCCAAATGTTACATAGCCAGAATATACGGATGTATGAAATAAACAGAGGGAATCCGAAATACACGACATTCACGAAATTGGTTCAGGTACGAAACTTTATTACCGTTGAGTTTAAAGGTTATTAGACATGAGGAGAGAGAGAGACACAATCTTTCTATGCTGACTGCTTTTACATCGTCAGCTCTCAACCCAACTAACGCGCGGCGCCCGTAGCGCACAAATTCGTCTGGCCTCGGCGGGCACCGAAAGTCAACCTTCTTCCTCCGAGGCAAGAACACAACTAACTGCTTTTTCTCAAATCTCAGCCCACGCTTCCGGTGCGTGACGTCACCCACTTCCCCTGGTTTCAATTCTTATCTGGGATTTTTTTATTTTGACATCTCTGAATGACACATCTTCTCCGCACGCGCGTGTAAACACCTGCATTAATGTTGCACCTAACTAACCCATGCGCTATGCGAAAGGTTCTCAGCCTAACTAAACCGAAAGGCAAGATATATAAAACGAAATCCCTCGGCAATTATATTACACAAATGGTAGAGGTAAATACTGTGAACAGCATTCAGTCCAGTGTTGTTCGTCAGCTAGACGGCCTTCCCGGCAAAAAATAAATAATCGGAGCTGCAGAACTGTACCTCATGCTACCAAAATATTGCAAAACTTTTGATTCCCCCTGAATATAAAATGTTTTGCAGTAGTTTATCTTATATGTGCTATCGGGGGACATCTCCACTCTAGACGGAACACCTCTTAAACGAGTAGACAAGTTCACTTACCTAGGAAGCAGCGTCGCAACAACCGAAAAGGACATCGACACGAGGTTAACGAAAGCATGGACAGCTATCAATAGGCTATCGATTATATGGAAATCAGACCTAACCGATAAAATGAAACGCAGTTTCTTCCAGGCAGCGGTCACATCGATACTGCTATATGGATGCACTACATGGACTCTAACAAAACGGCTGGAGAAGAAGCTAGACGGCAATTACACAAGAATGCTGCGAGCAATCTTGAACAGGTCCTGGAGGCAACACCCCACAAGATACCAACTGTACGGCCACCTGCCTCCTATCACGAAAACTATTCAAGTTAGACCAACCAGACATGCAGGACACTGCTGGAGAAGCAGGGACGAACTCATAAGTGATGTACTCTTATGGACCCCCACACATGGCCGTGCAAAAGCAGGACGACCAGCACGAACATACATTCAGCAACTATGTGATGCTACAGGATGTTGTCCAGAAGACCTGCCTGAGGCGATGAACGATAGGGAAAAGTGGCGTGAGAGGGTCAGGGATATCCGTGCTAGCGGCACGACATGATGATGATGATGATCTATACAGTATGAACAGAACCGTTTTGGTTGTTGAATTTTCTAAAATCGTTCTATGAGGACCTGATCTTGCAGCCATATTTATTTTTCTGGCAACGTTTTTGCTGAAAGAAAAGAACACTATTCTAGTCGGAACATCATTCTGAAATACTTTTTAAAGCTTTCCAAATATAAAGATTTGGAGGCGGGAACTAGTAGAATGTTTATATATATACATAACATATCCATGATACAGATATGTAAAACATACTGATACGTAGATTGTTCATATGCATAGGAATCCCGAAACACTGACGACTTTCTTTAGTTCCGGTACGACACGTTTATTAACTTTTTTTTTTTACTTTTAGTTTTTCGACAAAAGGAGAGAGACACACAATTTTTACTATGCTGACTGTTCCTTCACTCAACTCCCCAGCTGAACTCTCGGCCCAGAGTCAGAATCTCAACTAACTGATCTGTAGACCACAACTGGACTGGCCTCGCCCAGGTCCGAATCTCAACTCGCCTCGCCGAGAATCAGATCTCAACTAACTGCTTTTTTCAAAAATCACCAAAATTCCCAGCCTCTCGTTTCCAGGCTCGACGTCATTCACACGCCAGTCTCATTTTCTATCTAGGGGTTTTATTATGACGTTTGTGATTGTTACATCCCCCGCGTGCGAGCGTGAACTGCGCTAAATGTGTGCACCGGCACGTGCACTAAACCGAAGAGTTCTAAGCCTAACCAAACCGAATGATAAGATTTAACCAACGAAAAATGATTATATAAAAAATCCTTCCGCAATTATATTTCATGTAAACATATATATATATATATATATGTATATATATATATATGTATGTATGAATATATATATATATATATATATACGCACCCCTTACGAGGGTTGAGCACACTGGCGAAGGAATTAACAGCTGACATCCTCGTAATGTAATGTTCTTCTAACGAATTGGGCACTGCGGTACCCGATAGCGCAAAATGTAAACAAACGAAAGCTCTAATACGAAATGCGTTAATTTCCTGAGTTGACATAGGTCACCGAATTGGCTGAGTGGTAAGATACTAAGTCTTGCGTAAAAATTAAGCGGGTTTCGATCCCAGCTTAAAGTATCCTGCGTGTCTATACACACAGAAGAGCTGCAATACAAAAAAAAAAAAAGTCTGTGGATAACAATATATGCATATATGTATATATAGAGAGGTATTATTCTGTCCAGTTAAACCGAAGTTGGGAGTAATTCCATCGGGACAAAAAAAAATCATTCAACAGTGAACATTTAAATTTTCCTGTTAAAGAGCTCAATGTAACTGACATTACAGAGCAATATATAGTCATCCACAGACAGATCTGTTTCGTTCGATCAGAACTCATCAATGTGGCTAGACAGTATCTCCCCGTAGCTGAGATCGAAACCCGGTTGACTCAAACGCCAAGCCAAAGCTTCTAACCATTTAGCCACGAGGAGATATTAGCTGCGAAGTAAATTTTGAACGGTTATGAATCACAATTACTATTGTTTACATATATCCGTTCAAACGGCCGCCGAGATCTCAATTCAAATACGAAGAGACTTACAATAGATGCTAATGGCAATACGATTACTTCTTCGCTAGAGAACTCGACCCTACGGGGGTAGGGGAGTATATATCTATAGTCATCCACAGACAGATCTGTTTCGTTCTATCAGAACTCATCAGTGTGATGTATATATATATATATATATATATGTACATATATATGTATTCATCGCCAATGTTTCGAGAGACCGGGGTTCAAGGTCGAGTCATTTCAAAGACTCAAAAAAAAAAAAAAATGGTACACCCAGCATTGTAAGGTAAGCATCAAGGATAAAGTGGAGTAATCCAGGAAAGGAGTAGCACCCTCCCCTACACCTTAGTGTAGCAGTTATTGAAAAAGGAACCTTCGGGTCACCCTCGACTAAGGTCGCCAACTTTACTTATATATATATATATATATACGCAAATATAAATATATATATCCTATGGTACGGGCAAAATTTAAATTACGCTTTTAATGGCGTACTTATGTTTACAATGAATAAAGTATTTTAAAAACGATTAAAATATTTTAAAATTCTTAAAAGAACTTGAAATCCTCACGTATAAACTCAAGCATTACGAGCACGATTCTCAGAAGAGATGTGATCGAAATAAAGGCTCCCTTTTTAAGAATTTTAAAATATTCTAAAGGCTTTTAAAATATTTTATTCATTTTTAACATGACTACGCTATTAAAAGCTTTATCTAAACACACACACACACACACACACACATATATATATATATATATATAAACCCCTTCGACACGAGCAGGATGTAACTCAAGGTCAATTTTTAAGCCAAGTTAACAGGTTTGAAATCAGAGTTTTCCTTCTCTAAAGCCGGTTGACATACCAAGGTTAAGGAACTCGGTCTGATCCACTAGTGACCATAGGTGGAGGGAGAATTAGTCGGTGGTGTTAGCGCTATGTGTAATGCAAACAGTAACATCCAGGATTTAACTCGTTTCGCCGTGTTCATTTCCTACGACGGTAACCATTACACTACGAGCGCCTCTAAAATTAGCTGAATGTAGCAATTAAAAAAAGAAAAAGAAAAAAGAAAAAAGTTATGCCAGTAGTTAGTGTAGCACTAGAACTACTCAAAAAAGTAGGTCGGTGAAATTGTAAATCGTATACGTGGACAGCCATTGCGTAAATTCTTGTCGTTATAAATTGAGGAATTCAAGTGAGTAACAGATATATTTATATGGCTGATTAAGTTTCATTCGTACATAAATAATATATATGATACTCAAGTTGTTATTGCTCAGATAACATGGTTGCCAACCGTAGGTCTCTGGGTTAGAGCCAGATGGTTACTTAAAAAAAATCAAATCAAATAGTAATAATGATGATGATAATGATCATAACGATTTGCTGTCCGGTTGTCCAATCCTAACGCCCATAGATCAATGGCTGAAAGGTATTGGACTGAAGACAGAAACAGAGGGGGTAATAATAGTTGTAGAGAACCAAAACCAATAAACTAGAAACTATCAGGCAAACATTATAAAAAACGGATCAAATCATGTAGATTGTGCGAATAAATAATTGAATCCATCGACTACTTAGTGTCCGGTTGCCTAATCCTAACACCGATAAATCAATAGCTGAAAGGTATTAAACTGAAGACAGAAAAAGAGGGGTTAATACAACCAGCAGTCAACCAGAGCCTGTAAACTAGACTATAAAGAAAGACCAGGAGAAATAAGACATTACAAAAGTCTCCATAGCTCAGTCGGTAAATCACCAGACTTTTAAGCTTAATTCTCCCAAGAAATCTGAGGGTTTGGGGTTCGAGTCCCCATGTGGTAAAATGGAGAAATAGGGACGAGCTCATAAGTGATGTACTCCTATGGACCCCTTCACATGGCCGAGCAAAAGCAGGGCGACCAGCTCGAACCTACATACAGCAGTTCTATGAGGATACGGGGTGTAGCCCTGAGGACATACCGGAAGCAATGAACGATAGGGAAAAGTGACGCGAGAGGGTCAGGGATATCCGTGCTGGCGGCACGACATGATGATGATGATGACAATCATTTGAAATTATACAAATACAATGGAATACTGAAATCTGAAAAAACACTAACCATAACCAAAGTACCAACTAATCTCTGGGACTTTGCAATGCAAGTAAGTAAAGTTAGCGAATTTAGTCGAGAGTGGCCCGAAGGCTCCCTTTTCAATAGCAACTACACCGAGGTGTAGGGATGGCGCTACTCCATTTCCTGAATTGCTCCACTTTACCCTTGATACTTATCTTATAATGCTGAGTGTTAAACAAAGCGGCATCAAGTACAATTTTTAAAGTCTTTGGTATGACTCGACCTGGGATTGAGCCCCGGTCTCCAGGACCATTGGCGAACACTCTACTCAGGAGGCTGCAATCCAAACTGATAGAAAAAAAGCAATAAACAAAATATAGTGCTTAATGACAATAAAAGAAAAATATGCTTTCTAATTGATATGTCAGAGCCAACAAATAATAGCATACCAGTAAAATAATATATCAAATAAGTACGTGGTGCCTTCAATAGGTTTCCAGACTTTCTTTGTACAGGCATTTATGAATGTCGTAGACTCTTGAAAATTCACAATGTTATTGCAATACATCTGATGAGATGACTGACCAATTCTTATGATTTTAGCTTCAAATGAACAGCTACAGCAGCAATTGGAATACATCCTACTAAAGCCTCATTATCACAGCTTGTGAATTTCAAAAATGCAATCTGACACTTTAGAAGAAGGATACGCAATAAAATTCTGTTTTAAACTTGGAAAAAATGCCACAGAAACGTATTGAATGCTTCAGATTGCTTTTCGACCATCTTGCATGAGTCGGGCATGAGAGTGGCATAAGAGATTCAATAAAGGCACCGATTCTGTGAGGGATGATGAGAGATATGGGAGAAGTAAGGAAGTCAATACACCAGAGTTGATTGGCCAAAGGGTTAGGGTTAGGGTTACTATGTTGAGCTTTTAAGGGAGTTCAGGAAGAGATTCCGTCGGAAGAGGCCAGCACTCTTCAAATCGGGTCAGTGGCATTTTCAGCAGGACAATGCACCAGTCATCAGCTCCATTCTTGTCACAGACTATTTGACCAAGATGGGCATCAAGACAGTTCGTCACCCTCCCTATAGTCCAGACCTTACTCCCTGTGACTTTTGCTTATTCCCTAAGCTCACAGGTTGTCATTGTGAGACAATTGAGGAGATGAAAGAGTCTGTGACGAAAGTCATTGACACTCTCACACAAGAGGACTTCCATGGGGCCTTCCAGAGGTTGTTTGAACGGTACAACAAGCGCATTGCAGCCGGAGGAGATTACTTCGAAGGGGACTTGAGTTTCATGTGTGCACTATCAATAAAAGTGTCCATACGAAAAAAATCTGGAAACTTATTTAATGATCCTCGTATATCAAATAAGTAAATACAAAATGCCGGAAATGGAAACAGAGAAAATTTGGAACCTTGGTACTGCCATCGTGCCAGTATTAATAGAAACCCTGGATGTAATCATGTGGAGGAACAGATCAACATATTAACCAGATACAGGGCAGTGGCAGCCAAAAAAAAAAAAAATGCACTTTGTGGAACTGCTCCTTTCATCGGGAGAGTACTGTCAATGTGAGTAAAAAAATATCTAAAAGAAACAGCAATATATATATATATAAATATATATATATATATATAATCACTACTTTCTCTCAGGCTAGATCTTGGGAAAAGACCCAGTTGTAATAGACCAAAAGTAAAGCTGAAAATGTAATAATAATAATAATAATAATTATTATTATTATTGCCCAGTCGGCTGGGAAGGCTGTAGAATACACCGACTGCACCTCTGCAGAGGGGTAAGACCCCCCTCCCAACGAGTGTCCTGGATATGACACTAAACAATCTGATGGTGAGGTTCCAGCAGTGCTGGAGCTTTGGGGAATGCGGAGTACCCCTTCATTGCCATCGCTCCCGGGTCACCTCTGTGTTAGGACCTAACAGAGTCCTCTGTATGGGTGAAATAGAAATGTTTAACATTTAAACAGTATACTTATGCTAAACTGAATTATTTGAAATAGAACTGTTTAATGCTTTAACTCTGTGTAAACAAATGACTGAGGTTTAATTTAATTTTTAGTGATACATAGCAATGCTTAAAAACTGTGTGCAAATTATTAATAGTAAACAGAATTATTCATATTAGACAAAAACCATTTAATTGTGTGAAAAAATGAACTCAGGCTTGTTAAAAAATGTTACCTACAAAATGTGTTCATAAATCATATATCTAATACATATGTATATAAAGAGGATATGGCGTTAAATAACCTACAATGGTTGATATGCCATAAAACCCAACCAAACCAAATCATATCTATCAATATATATGTATAAAGAGGATTTGGCATTAAATAACCTATAATGGTTGATATGCCATAAAAACTAAACCCAACCAAATCATATCTATTTAATATTTATGTATAAAAAGGATTTGGTATTAAATAACCTACAATGGTTGATATGCCATTAAAGCCAAACAAAAGCAAATCGTATATATTTAAGATATATGTATAAATAGGATTTGGCATTAAATAACCTACAAGGGTTGATATGTCATAAAACCCAACCAAACCATCCATCTAAAGTATATTAAATCCTCCAAAATTATTTTTTATTGATAATAAAACGCACAGTTTAGAGAGAGAGAACTACTATCATATAAACTTCGCTGTTGTAATGCTGATCCTTCGTTTTCTGTAATTAACATATATTTCTGACATTCTTTTAACTTGAATGTGACATAATCACAACGAGGAATAAGAATATTTGGAAACACATAAAAGAATGAAAACAAAACTTTAAAATATTTGTACAAGAAATTGTTAAATTTTTCTTTTGTCGGTTAGATGTGTTTTATCACATTCAACTCTTGTGAAATATATGATGCCAAATCCTGTTTATATATATATATTAATTCCGAAAAGTGCAAGTAAGCCAAAAAAATAGATAAAGATAAAAAGGGATAAATATAAAGAATATATATATATATATATGTGTGTGTGTGTGTGTGAGTGTGTGTGATATGGAAATCTATATTTCCGTGAGTATGTTGTGTACAATTAATGACAAAATGGATAAGTTTTTGATAAAAGATAAGGCAAAAATGTAAACAAACGAAAGCTACTACATAATGCCTCATAATTCCTGACCTGACGTATGTCGGTTGATGGCTGAGCGGTATGATACTAAGTCTAAAATTGGGCGGGTTTCGATTCCAGATGTTATTCTTACAGAGTGTAATTTGTCTCTTCACGAGATCACGTCTGTATTCCAAAGTGCTGTTATATTTATGAGCTGCAAATACGATAAAAGAAATACGGCAATACGAACGGATCCAGAATAAAATATGTTGACAGAAAATGTCTATTATGTTCAATGAAATTTGTATTAACGAAGAAATGCTACCAAAATATACACATATATATAGTCATCCACAGACAGATCTGTTTCGTTCTATCAGAACGAAATCAGTTTGGCTAGATAGTATCTCCCCGTAGCTGGGATCGAAACCCGGTTGACTCAAACGCCAAGCCAAAGCTTCTAACCATTTAGCCACGAGGAGATATTAGCTACGAAGTATATTTTAAACGGTTATGAATCACAATTACTATTGTTTACATACATCCGTTCAACGGCCGCCGAGATCTCAATTCAAATACGAAGAGACTTGCAAAGGCGCTAATGGCAACACGATTACTTCTGCGCTTGAGAACTCGACCCTACGGGGGTAGGGGAGTATATGCATGGTATTAAATAAAAATAATAATTATTCCAAGCAATTTTCGATAAATCTTTATTTCGAAAATTTGAATAAACTCTTACTTCATAAAACTATAGCAAGCAACAGGCTCGTTTAAATGGTACATTGGGTGGTAAAGTACTCTTTCTGTAAGTAAGTAAAGTTGGCGACCATAGTCGAGGGTGACCCGAAGGCTCCCTTTTCGATAGCTTACTACACCAAGGTGTAGGGGAGGGTGCTACTCCTTTCCCTGGATTGCTCCACTTTATCCTTGATCCGTACCTTATAATGCTGAGTGTTAAGCAAGGACGCATCAAGTACCATTTTTGAGTCTTTGGTATGACTCGACCTGGGATTGAACCCAGGTCTCCCGAACCAATGGCGAACACTCTAACCGCTAGGCCAATTTGAGTGTTAACCAGAGAGTTTTCTGTGTAACAAAGTCCGTCTTCCCGTTGAGAATACATAGATACGTACATATAAAGATATGGAGGCGCTCGTAGAGTAGGAAATGAAGACGATGACCCGAGTTCAATCCTGGATGAGATTGTTTGTATTTCACATAGCGGTAATACCCTTGGAAAATAGGTACAAATTCAATAATTCTCCCTCCAGCTATGGGTAAATAGAAGAACAGGGTGGGCCCGTTATATTTAGTATGGCAGCCAGTCAAGAAGAAGGAAAATATCCCATAAAGCCTAGTATAAATAGGTATATTCACAAATATACACATAATACAATCACTATTTATGAGAGAAGTTGGTTTGTTGGTTGGTTTATAGCCTATCAACCTTCGTATGTTATTTAACGCCAAATCCATTTTCATACAAACAGTTCTATTTTAAACAATTCAGTTTAGGATAAGTACGCAGTTTAAATGTTAGTACAATTAAATTGTGAAAGTCATTTCTATTTCAAGCAATTCAGTTTAGTCAAGCAGTTCTAATTCAGCTAATTCAGTTTACTGTAAGTACAGATTTTGTTTACACAGTTAAATGTCAAAACAGTTCTATATTAAACAATTCAGTTTAATGTAAGTAGAGTTTCAATGTCAAAAAACAGTTCCATTTCAAATAATTCAGTTTAGCAGTTTAAATGTAAGTACGGTTTAATTGTCAAAAACATTTCTATTTCAAGCTATTCAGTTTAGTCAAATTATTTAGTTTAGCGTAAGTATGCCATTATTTTTATTTAACCTATTGATAGGGCCCTATCAGGTGCTACCACGCCGGGCCAGAGTGGACCTGGGAGCAATGGCAATAAAGGGATGCTCCGTATTCCCCAAATCCCCAGCATTACTGGGACCTCACCATCAGATTGTTTAGTGTCATATCCAGGACACTCATTGGGGGTTCGTACAGTCGGTGTATTCTACAGTCCCGGCACTGGGCAATATGAGAGAAGAAAAACTCTGAATTCAAACCAGCTCAACTTCGCTTAAAAATTAACCGTATGTCGCATCCTGTCGTGCAAAGGATTCGGTAAATATATATATTAAAAGTTGGGATTTTCCATTACAAGCAAGATATGATAAAAACATCTTTTCGTGGCTAAAAATTAGTAATATATGATAAAAACCTCTTTTTGTGGTTAAAAGTTAGAGGTCAATCATTGCAACAACTATGTGATAAAGACCATTTTTTGTGGATAAAAATTGGAGGTCGTTCATTACAAGCAACATATGATGAAAACATCTTTTTGTGGCAGAAATTAGGGGTCGTTCATGACAAGCAATAAATAAGAAAAGCATCTCTTCGTGGGTAAAAAGTAGGAGTTGTTCATTACAAGAAATATAAGATAAGAACCTTTTGTTTTTGGCTAAAACTTGGGGGTCATTCATTACAATCAATACATGATAAAGCTCTTTCATGTGGCTAAAATTTGGCGGTCGTTCATTGCAAGCGATATTTATGATAAAAACATCTTTTTGTAGTTAAAGTTAGGAGTTGTTCATTGCAAGCAATATATGAAATAACAACTTTTTGTGGCTAAAAACTTAGGGGTTGTTCATTACAAGTAAGATACGATAAAAACCTTTATTCTTGGCTAAAACTTGGGGGTCATTCATTACAAGCAATATATGAGAAAAATTTCTTTTCATGGCTAAAAATTAGGGGCCGTTTATGACAAGTAATATATGATAAAAACCTCTTTTTGTGGTTAAAAGTTAGAGGTCATTCATTGCAAGAACTATGTGATAAAGACCATTTTTTGTGGATAAAAATTGGAGGTCGTTTATTACAAGCAATATATCATAAGTAACCCTTTCATGGGGCCAAAGTTTAAGGGTCGTTCATTACAAGTGATATATATGATAAAAACATCTTTTTCTAGTTAAAAGTTCGAGGTCGTTCATTGCAAGCAATATATGAAAAATTATCTTTTTGTGGCTAAAAATTTAGTGGTCGTTCATTACAAGTAAGATACGATAAAAACCTTTATTCTTGGCTAAAACTTAGGGGTCGTTCATTACAAGCAATATATAAAAAAATCATCTTTTTGTGGCTAAAAATTTAGGGGTCGTTCATTACAAGCAATGAATGATAAAAACGTCTTTTTGTGGCTAAAATTAAGGGGTCGTTCATTACAAGAAATATATGATAAAAACATCCTTTTGTATCAAAAACACATGGACCGTTCATTACAAGCAATATAAGATACGAACCTTTTTGTTTTTGGCTAAAACTTGGGGGTCATTCATAACAACCAATACCGTATTTACCAACCCCTCCGCTCGGGCAGTATATGACACAAGGTCAATTTTTAAGCGGAGTTTAACAGGTTTGAATTCAGAGTTTTCCTTCTCCTAGACTAGTTGCCTCACCAAGGCTGAAGAACCTAGTTTGCCCGACTATTTACCCATAGCTGGAGGGAGAGTTATTGGATTCATACCTTTCCCAAGGGTATTAGTGCTATGTGAAATGCAATCAGTCTCGTCCAGGATTTGAACTCGTGTCGTGTCATAACAAGCAATACACGATAAAAGCATCTTTTTGTGGCAAAAATTAGGGGTCATTACTTAGATGTAATATGTGATAAAAACCTTTTTTATAGTTAAAAAATTAGAGGCTTATTATAAGCAATATATGAAAAAAATTTCTTTTTGTAGCTAAAAATTGGGGGTCGTTCATTAAAAGCGATATATATGAGAAAAACAATTTTTGTTGCTAAAATTTATAGGTCGTTCATTACAAGCAATAAATGATAAAATCATCTTTTTTGTGGCTAAAACTTCAGGGGTAGTTCATGACAAGCTATGTATGATAAATCATCTTTTTGCGGCTAAAAATTAGGGTCGTTCATTGCAAGAAATATAAGATAAAAACATCATTTTGTTGCTATAAATTCAGCGTCGTTCGTTACACCAAGTCGTCTATTACTCGAGTATATACGGTATATAGATTTACCTGCCCCAACAACAGGATGTGACACAAGGACAATTTTTAAATGGAGCTTAACAGGTCAAATGTCAGAGTTTTACTTCTCCTACACCGACTACCATACTAATATTTAAAAAACTACCAGTCTATCTCACTATTTACCCACAGCTGGTGAGAAATTTGATGAATTCATGCCTTTGGAAGGGTACTTGCACAATGAGATAGGCATCGTCCAGGATTTGAACTCTGATCCCCGATTCAATTTCATGAAACAATAACCGTATACTACGAGGTCCTCTATATAATATACGGTATATATCAACATCAAGGTATGCTGACAAATCTCTCACTCACCATCTGTCTCTCTCATCCATTATTCTTGGCAAGTCATCTTGACAGTATCTGGTGTCCGCACAGAGCTGATGTGTCCAAATGTAGGAGTCCATAGGAGGACATCGCTTATGAGTTCGTAATTTCTTTCGAAGCATGTCTTACTCGTCAAACTTGGATGGTTTGTAAGATAGGAGGTAAGTGGCCAGACAGCGGCTGTTTTACAGGTTTCTATATTAGGGATTTAAAAAAAACGGCACACTGTATCTTTGAGTAGTTCCCTTTGATTCATACCCAAATCAACCCTTTTGGGGGGGAGGAGGTCTTATTTATCTGCTTGGGTATAATCAACGTATTCTAAACCAGGTGAGTCACCACTGTGTTATGGTTGACGTGCCAAACTGCAACAATGTAGTTTGCAAGTTCGAACTCCAGTCGCACAATTTCGGACTAATACCCTAGGAAAAGGAATGAACTATCCTACCCACCCCCAACAGCTATAGTTTACAAAGTAACATAATTGTTTTTTCTGCAAGGATGGCTTTGATATTAAATTACACTCGAAAGTTGATATGCCATTAAAAAAAAGGGCATCGATATATCCCAGCTATGCGTTAAATAATATCACTACTGTTCCTTGACCAGTCGGCTTGGGCTGTAGAAAACACCTTCTGCATTTTTTGCAGAGGGGTAAGACCCTCCCAACTTCAACGAGTGTTCTGGGTAAGACACTAAACAATCTGATGGTGAGGTTCCGGCAAATGCGGAGTATCTGATGGTGAGGTTTGGCAAATGCGGAGTATCTCTTCATTGTCATTGCTCCTAGGTCCACTCTGGCCGGGAGTTGAAGCACCTCATAGGGTCCTATCTATGAGTCAAATAGAACTAAACTGCGTACTTATGCTAAACTGAATTGTTTGAAAAAGAACTGTTTTGACCTTTAACTGTGTTTAAATAAAAACTATACTTATACTAAACAGAATTGTTTGAATTAAAACTGTTTGATTATACCGAATAGCTTCATATAGAAATGTTTTTGCCAGTTAAACCGTGTACTTATACTAAACTGAATTGCTTGAAATAGAACTGTTTATTTGTATAAAAATGGATTAGGCATTAAATAACCTACAAAGGTTGATATTCCATAAAAAACAAACAAACAAACAAACTGTTCTTCTACAAGTCTAGCTTTGGTATTAAATTACCCCAGAAGGTTGATATGCCATTAAAAAAAACGAAGAATGAAACCATCACAGACAGCATATCTTAAATTTTTAGACCATGTGGATGAAAGTCATTTCTTGGTCCCGTCCAGTATTCGGGACCCTGAACCTGGGGGAGTCTTTGGCGTAGTGACTAACGTGCTCGTTTGCGACATCGAAGGAAGTGAGTTCGAACTCCAGTCATGCCAATACATTCACTTTCGAATTAATACCCTTCGGAAAGGCATGAACCCCCATATCCCCGCAGCTTTGGGTTAAATAATATCACTACTGTTCTACAATGATGGTTTTAGCATTAGATAACCCACGAGGCTCTATATGCCATTTAACAAAGAAATTAAACCGAACCGTATTCTTAGCCCCATCCCACCTCCACCCGACCCTACAGAGTGGACTAGGTACCCGTATGTACTAGTTGATAACAACTTTGTCCTCGTTAGATTCGTCACTTAGTTTGTTTTTGTTTTCATCCAAATATTTCAAAGTCTCTTTTTTTAAATTTTTTTCTTTTCTTTTTTTTTATCTTTTTGTTTTAAAATCTCAGAGTTCGTGACAAGAGAACGATTACAAACCCTTCCACCCGATTTCCTCACACCTCATGCTACGATTTTTACCCGTTCCATATATATATATATATATATATATATATATATATATATATATATATATATATATATATATATATATACATGGGTACTTAAAGAGACGGTGGTGTACACAGACAAATGAGACAGAATAAGTGAGTGAGTGAGAAGTGTATACATTTGAAACCATTGTAACATGAGATGCGTGTGTCTCTCACTGAGACCTCAGACTTTACGTCGAGGAGCGTTTATTTTTAGCTTCATAAAGTGTTCAAGAGTTGGTGTCGGCGGCGGGGGGGGGAGGGTTAAGCCTTGTGTCTCCGTGTGAAAAATGTGAAAAGATCAACCTTTATTAAGACTATTTCATCTACATATTAAGACTGCTGAAACTATCTACCTACCTTCGTTTCCGGGGTTTGGCTTGTGTCACACACAGAGTGTAGATGAAACCAAACGATTTTGCTATACGTATACGGGTCAGCAGGTGACCCCGTTTACAGAACTAATTCTTTGCACATTAACTTTTCCACTGACTTTGCTGTAACCCCCTACCTACCTTTGTGTTTGAGATTTGATTTGTTTTGGTTTTGTTTTATGGCATATCAAGTATTGCAGGTTATCTAATGCCAAATCCTCTTTATACATATATATTAAATATACATGATTTAGTTGGGTTGGGTTTTATGGCATATCAACCGTTGTAGGTAATTTAATGCCAAATCCTCTTTATACATACATATTAAATATATATGATTTGGTTTGGTTGGGTTTTATGGCATATCAACCATTGTAGGTTATTTAATGCCAAATCCTCTTTATACATAACTTTTAATATATATGATTTGGTTTGGTTGGGTTTCATGACATATCAAACAATGTAGGTTATTTAATGCCAAATCCTCTTTATACATATATATAAAATATATAGGATTTGGTTTGGTTGGGTTTTATGGCATATCAACTATTGTAGGTTATTAAATGCCAATTCCTTTTTATATATATTTATTTAATATATATGATTTGTAAACACATTTTGTTGTTAACATTTTTAAACGAACTTGACCCCCCCATTTTTTTTCACCCAGTAAAATGGTTTCAAGTGTTACTATTTAGCACTAATTATTCGATATAAAAACCGGACATTGGCATAATGGTTTGAGTGTTCACCAATGGTCTGGGTGACCGGGGTTCAATACCAGGTCGAGTCTTACAAAAAATGGTACTTGAGACCTCCTTGCTTAACACTCAGCATTATAAGTAGGGATCAAGGGTAAAGTGGAGCAATCCAGGGAAAGGAGTAGAGCCCTCCCCTACACCTTGGTATAGTAGCTATTGAAAAGGGAGGCTTCGGGTCACCCTCGACTATGGTCGCCAATTTTACTAACTATTTGATATAACATAACTCGTTCGTTTGCGTACTGTTAAATGTTTGCAAGTATCGCTATATATCACTAACAATTCAATTAAACATCAATCATTTGTTTGCACACAGTTAAATAATCAAACAATTCAATTAAGCATAAGGTAACAAACTTAGATGGTTTCAAGTATTGCTATGTATCACTAACAATTCAATTAAACATCAGTCATTTGTTTGCACACAGTTAAATGATCAAACAATTCAATTTAGCATAAGGTAACAAACTTACATGGTTTCAAGTATTGCTATGTATCACTAACAATTCAATTAAACATCAGTCAATTGTTTGCACACAGTTAAATGATCAAACAGTTCTATTTCAAGCAGTTCGATTTAGCATAAGGTAACAAACTTAGATGGTTTCAAGTATTGCTATGTATCACTAACAATTCAATTAAACATTAATCATTCTTTTACACACATTTAAAGAATCAGTTCTATTTCAAACAACTCAATTTAGCTTAAGTTATTTGTCTGCACACAGTTTAAATAGTCAAACAGTTCTATTTGACCCATAGATAGGACCATATCAGGTGCTACCACTCTCGGTCTGGTGGCAATACTTCACATTCCCCAAATCTCCAAGGCAAGACCTTCATCATCAGATAAATTTAGTGTCATATCCAGGACACTCTTTTGGGGGAGTCTGTAGAGATGCAGTCAGTGTATTCAACGTAAAAAAAGGTAAAAAAAGAAGTATAGCTAGACTAAATTACATAAAACCTCCCAGTAACTTTCCAGCCACGCCTCTCCCAGCTAACCTTTCACCAACGACGCACTTGTTTTACCGACATCATCATAATCATCAATGCGCACAAACAGTATGGATTCCTTTGTTTCTTTCTCACAATCCGTCCCTATCGGCCATTGCTCTCGGTAAATCCTTTAAACGGTACCCATGTCCGTACAGAGTTATTGAATATAAGTTTTTGCGTGTCGGTCAACACAGGTGTGTCCATATGTAGTAGTCCATAGGAAAATGAGTTCTTCCTTGCTTCTACAGTAGTGTCCAAGGCGATTTATACATATTAGATTCATATAATTTATCCAAGTATTGCTATACATATTTACCAACCCTTCCGCTCGGGCAGGATATGACACAAGGTCAGTTTTTAAGCGGAGTTTAACAGGTTTGAATTCAGAGTTTTCCTTCTCCTAGACTAATTGCCTTACCAAGGCTGAAGAACCTAGTCTACCCTACTATTTACCCATAGCTGGAGGGAGAGTAATTGGATACATAGAATTCCAAGTATTGCTATATATCAATAATAATTCAATTAGACATCAGTCATCAGCACCGTGGAAGGATCAAACAATTCTATTTCTAACAATTCAATTCAGCGTAAGTTAACAAAATTAAATAGTTCCAACTATTACTAAGTATCACTAACACTTAAATTAAACATCAATCATTTGTTTACAAACAGTTGAATGATCAAACAGTTCTATTCACTTTAACATAAGTTGTTTGTATGCGTACACTTTAAATGTCAAACAGTTCTATTTCACCCATAGATAGGACCCTATCAGGTGCTACAACTTCAGGCCAAACTGGACCTAGGAGCAATGGCAATGAAGGAGTACTCCACATTCCCCAAACTCCAGCATTACTGGAACCTCACCATCAGATTGTTTAGTGTCATACCAGGACACTCGTTGGTAGGGGATCTTACCCAGTCAAATCCTGGTTATCCATATATATTATATGAATCGTAAACAAATAGTTTGTGGGTAATAATTTGAACAAGCCAGCTCTCATTTGTTTGTACATAGTGTTATGGGACCGTTACCTACCCATTGATGGACTCTTCCAAATACTATATTAATCGAGAGCCAAGTACTCTCGTCGGGGCCGGTCGGTCATCGTGTGAGATTGGATAAAGACTGGATATTCGACTGACAAGTAAGCCTAGCTTACGCCATCACTTTTCTCTGTATCTTGTTACCTCAATATATCTTTAAACTTATACCGTGTTCTGAGTTATCTTTTCGTGGTCCCTAACAGGGTCCACATCACTTCAAGAATTCATTTCAAACTCGAATAATTCTATTTAGTATAAATCATTTCATCAAATGGTTTCAAGTATTCTTATCCAACATTAATAATTTTATCTAGTATTAATCATTTATTTGTTAAATGGTTTCATGTATAGTAAATGATTAAACAGTTCTTTTTTATTCATAGATGGGACCGTAGCAGCTAATATTACTCCGGTTCATTGTGTATCTGGGAGTAATGATGATAAAGAAGTACTCCATATTCCCCAAAGCTTCAGGACTGGAACCTCACCATCAGATTATTCAGTGTTCATGCGACTCTTACCCCTCTACAGAGATACAGCCCCAGCTGTGACTATGTGACCGTTAAATAAAGAGACAAGCATGAAGAAATGACTCTTTGTAGAAAGTGCTGACGTATGTGCTGACATCTCACGTCGACTTTTTCGATTTTTTGATAGATCGGTAGTCATAGTTAGGGTTAATTGATTTTTTTTTCCAGAGTTTCAATCTTGAGTTTGTTGATAAATAATTTCTCGCTAATAATAGCCGTTTTGGTTGAAATAATTAAAACCTTTTTTGTTTGTTTGAGAAGAAAATTAAGTTTTTATGAAAAATAGTTGGTGTACTTATTCATGGGCGATAAAGTATGTGTGTATATGTTTATAGAATAATATAAACATGTGTGTGCGTGTTTGCATGCGTATGTCTGTGTGTGTTCGTATATATATATATATATATATATGTGTGTGTGTGTGTGCGTGTGTATGTGTAAGAATGGGTGAGTCAAAAATGTTCTTTCGTCGTTTCTGTGATCGTACACTTGAACTACTTGACCCAAGATCAGTTGAAGTCACTTCCTTTATTTAACCACGGCAAATTTTGAGTTTTAAATAAAGTTTCCTGTTCACTTCATTGGCTCAAAAGGATGGTATTTAATGATCAGCGATTATCTGAACCAGCCTCTGAACTCCACTTTACCCAGGGCTGGATTAACAGCAAACTGAGAAAACTACAAACAACTGGGGAACCTCGCAGGATTAAGTTGAAATGTATTTCATTCGTAAATGGCGAAGCAAAACAAACTTAAACACTGTAAATTATCAATTAAAAAAAAAGGTTCAGTTTACAGTCACCCACTCATTCGTATACATATATGCGACGTGAAATTCAAAGTTGTGAGAGCCCAGTCGGATGAGAATGTAGAGTATATGAGTGTCCTAGATATGACAATACACAATCTGATGATGAGGCTCCAGTAATACTGGAGTTTGGGGGAATGCGGAGCACCCCTTTATTGCCATCGCTCCCAGGTCTACTCTGTCCCGGAGTGGTAGCACTTGAGTGGGTCCTAACTATGGGTCAAATAGAACTATACTGTGTACTTAACCTAAACTGTATTGCTTGGAGTAGAACTGTTTTAACATTCAAACTGAGTGCAAATAATGATGCTTAATGAAATTGTTAGTGTTGCATAGGAATACTTGGAACCATTTAACTTCCTTGACTTATGTCTATAAATCATATATATCTAATATATACGTATAAAGAGGATTTGGTATATAAAAAAAAAAACTACAATGGTTTATATACCATAAATAACTAAGTTATATATATATATATATATATATATATATATATATATATATATATATATATATATAAACCTACAATGGTTGATGTGCCATAAAACCCAACCCAACTAAACCCTCTATATTTAATTTATATATGTATTAAGAGGATTTGGCATTAAATAACCTACCATGGTTGATGTGCCATAAAACCCAACCTAACCAAACCTTCTATATTTAAAATATATATGTATGAAGGGGATTTAGTATTAAATAACCTACAATGCCATAAAACCCAACCAAACCAAATCCTATATATTTATTATATATGTATAAAGAGGATTTGGCATTAGATAACCTACAATGGTTGATATGCCATAAAACCCAACCAAACCAAATCATATATATTTAATATATATGTATAAAGAGGATTTGGCATTAAATAACCTACAAGGGTTGATATGCCATAAAACCCAACCAAACCAAATCCTATATATTTAATATATATGTATAAAGAGGATTTGGCATTAAATAACCTACAATGGTTGATATGCCATAAAATCCATTTACATCAACTAAAGTTGTGAGTTAGCAATTTAAAAAAATTTTCTTGCATTGATCTCCACTTTTTGTAAATTTACATTTTGATGGTTTTTAACGAGCGGGGAACATTTCAATTATATATATATATAAATCGAAAATGTACATTTTATGACTATAAAACAAAATGTAAATTCAGTAAGCGAGGTCATCAGTGCGCAAAAGAGTTAAAAATTTTTACACCTATATATATATCTGTGTGTGTGTGTGTGTGTGTGTGTGTGTACGCACACGCTCGTTTGTGCGTGTGTGTTTTCACCCAACCCCAGCAAAACGAACTGGTTGTGACACAAGGTCAATTCACAGTGCGCCAATACTTTTCGGAAAGGTTTGAAACCAAGTATTCTTTCTCCAGCTTTAGATAAGTAGTAGGATAGACTGGACTTTTTAATCTTGGTATGTTAACCTATCTAGGAAAAGGAGAACACCACTTGAAAATTGACCTCCAGTCACATCAAGCTCGTGTGGAAGGATATATATATATATATATATATATATATATATATGTTATAAAAATGATTCCTATAAAAAATCATTACCTTAGATAATGATTTTTTATAGGAATCATTTTTCGTTAATTATATTTTATTATTTAGCTTTGAACGACTCGGTGTCTCTTAGTTCTGGTGCAATAGTCAGATAGTGCCCGTGCGGAAAGGATATGGAAATCATCATCTGTCATAATAAAACCACAGACATGAAATGGGCCTGGGCGGCCGTCGGAGTAAATTGAGTGGGTGTTTTACGTCGTATCCGGAAGATATGGCCTTGAGAATTTGAGGATTTTGAAAAGACAGTTAGTTGATGTCGACCGTTGATACGCACTGTTGAGTTTTTTCGGATCTGATTTGATCAGATCAGTTTGGGTCTCTACCGGCAGAGATCTTAATCATCACCAGATGCGCAGCGTGTGGTGGTGGTGGGGGGAGTTAGCATAGTATGGTTAGCATAGGCCTTTAAGAATGGCGTCTCTTTTCACGTGTCACCAAGGACTTGGTTGGAGGATATGAAGAGGTATTTTAAAGTTGACCGCTGACTATTCCGACTCCCTACAGCTCCTTCCTGTGTGAACTCTCTCAGATTGCTCTTCTGCTCCACACAGGTATCATCGTCAAAGAATTAAAATACAATCTGCGCCAAGACACAGTTGTAGTATAGGATATATATATATATATATATATATATATATATATATATATAACTGGCTCATTGGCCTAGTGGGTAGAGAGTTCGCCAATGATCCGGAAGACCGGAGTTCAATCCCAGGTCGAGTCATACCAAAGACTTAAAAATGGTACTGGATACCTCCTTGCTTAACACTCAGCATTATAAGGTACGTATCAAGGGTAAAGCGGAGCAATCCAGAGAAAGAAGTGGCGCTCTCCCCTACTCATCTGTGTGGTAGCTGTTGAAAAGGAAGCCTTCGGGTCGCCCTCGACTACAGTCGCTAACTTACTACTTATATATATATATATATATATATATATATATATATATATATATATATATATGAAAAGTAAATAAAGGATTGTAATACGACAATTGATAACAACGATCCAAGTGGAAGGAGAGATTTATTGAGAGGTCGACACTGTAGCGTGTCGGTTTTTACTGAACCTTCTTCAAGACCACGATGGGTGATATTAGCGATTTAAAGTCAATGATGGATATTTAAAAATGCAAAATACAAAAACCTAGGGAAAATTGGTATAATAAGAAAAAGTTGGCCGTTTAATTGGTGAATCAGCATTTGTTGTTTTAAATTACGTCATTTGACTTATTAGGAATATTGTATAGAATTTGTGTTACGTTTGTTTATCGAGAAAAATTTCCAGTCAAAAGGAAGAAAAAGAAAGAAAGCAAGACAAAAAAAAAAATAGAAAGCATAAAAAATTATGATATATGTGGAAAATATCAACTAAAGATGGAATATATTCTATAATGATTCACCAATTTCAACCAGTTTCAATTCGTCACATTTTTTGGTACAACTCTGTCTCTCTCAAAAAGGACAGAAGGTCATGTATTTTGACATTCTCGAACAGATCGATTAAAGTATTCACTTTGAAAAAATCGCTTTCTGATGACAACTATGCAAACAAATGAAATCCTGCTTATAGAAAATTTTACCTACTAAGTATTCGCGAAGAAATCTTAAGCTGACTGTATATACATGTAACAGAATTTGGCGTTAAATAACCTACAAAGGTTGATATCCTATAAAACCCACCAACCCAACCAACCAACCATCTTTATACATATATATCAATTGCATTTAATTTGTAAACCAATTTTGTTGATAAAGTTTTTAAACGAGCCTAAGCTCATTCTTTTGGACACAGTTAAATGGTTCCAAGTATTGTTATGTATCATCAGCAATTTAATTAAGAAGTCATTCGTCTACATACAGTTAAATGATCAAACAGTTCTATTTCAAACAATTCAATTTAGCATTATTCATTTGTTTGCATTCAGTTTAAATGTCAAAGAGTTCTATTTGATCCATAGATTGGACCCTATCAGGTGCTACTCCTCAAGGTCAGAGTGGACCTTGGAGCATGGGTAAAGAAAGGGGTACTCTGCAGTCTCCAAAGTTCCTGCGTTATTGAAGTCTTACCCTCAGATTATTTTGTGCCATGTCCAGGACACTCGTTGTGAGGGTCTTATCCCTCTGCAGAGATGCAGTTGGTGTATTCTACAGCACCAGCCGACTGGGCTTTTGCCCGATAATCTTCGAGTGCTACTACTCCTCAGATTTGCCTTCATAGCTTGGAGCACGGCCTCGGAATCAACGCTTTTAAGTCTATCTGACCGTACCTGATCGTCAAGGTTCTTATAACCCGAGTGAAATCTCTCCATATATCCGCTTACTGTACTGTAATCAACTCCACTTTCATGCAACAAATCTTTTTGGTTGCTTCGGTGATGTTATTGCCCAATTCGAAATCGTAAAGACTAAGTTCCTAAATTAGACTATATTACACATTCATCCGGACGGGTTTCAAATCACAGACAGTGTAAAGCTATCCATAACGTGTCAGCGTACCATCTACTATCACAATAAAACAGCAGCTACCTTTTTACGGCTTGACCTGCTTCGGGCACATGATATACATCTCGTACGCGCAACCAAAATATTGGAAAACTTTTGACTGACACTTTTACGATATTCCGGAAGAAATAATAAAATCCCCGAATCTTTGATTTAGAAGCCAATCAATTTTTTCTCAAAAGATATTGTTTGGGCTATAATTATTTTTCTAGCTGATTTTTTTTTTAAATTTTGGCACGCAGTCAAATAGTTCTACAGGTACAAGACTCCCGTGAGATAGTTTTGTTTTAGTTTCTGTGGTGAATAACACAACCCCAGCCCCTTCGAGTAGAGTGAGACCATTGCTTGGAACAGATAATCCTCTCATGGTGAGTAATCATCTCGATCTATTATCATTTCTATTAATCACCATGTCTAAAACCAGATAAATTTTAAATAAATTACCCCTTTTTTATCACGTCTAAAAACACAGCAGAAGCTCCACCTGCTTTTGGGAAACATGAAAAGGAATTACTTTACACTAAGTACGTCGAAGAAACCAGTTTCTTTGGTGTAAACTTAGTAAAGCTACTTTTGGGTGACATTTTAAGTAGATAAAGAATTTTAAATGGATTAAGACCCTGCTTTAGAAGTGTATTTGTGTTCTTTAACTCTTTCGCAAGTAGATAATTTCTTACAATTGTACCGTTCTTAGTAGATAATTTCTTACGGATTGTACCGTTCCAACAACTTCTGGAAGGCCCCATGGAAGTCCTCTTGTGTGAGCGTGTCAATGACCTTCCTCGCAGCCTCTTTCATCTCCTCAATTGTCTCATAACGACAGCCTCTGAGCTTAGGGAATAAGCAAAAGTCACAGGGAGCAAGGTGTGGACTATAGGGAGGCTGAGGAACTGTCTTGATTTAAGTTTGCAAAATAGAAAGAATGTTCAAACAAATCAGTTCATTGTGTGTATATATATATATATATATATATTTGATTGAACATAATAGACATTTTTGTCTACGTATATTTTTGTTAATCCTTTCGAATTGTCGTCTCGATTTGGTTGATAAATCTTTCCGTAATTAGTTATTTCCCAATTACTTTCTGCCCAACTTTAGGCCATCATCAGGGGAGGATGTATTACGAAAGTGATGTAACTCTTGTATGAACATTACTACTTTGTAAAAATGAGCGTTTGTACTGTTGTATTGTGTAGCGTTTACTTTTCGAATTTATTTCTATAAATGGCGTCAGTAGCTGAAGACATTTAATTACATAAGCACTGGTTTCAAAATTAATTCTATTAAGTTTGGGTTGTATGTTCCAAATATGTAGTGCCTCGAGAATCTTTAGTTTTTACTTGTTATTTTGATGTTCTAATATTGCTGTATATATATATATATATATATATATATATATATATATATATATATTCACGCACACTTTTATATATATACACGTACACTTATATTTATACGAGGTGCATATGATAAGTTTCCAGACTTTTTCGTATGGGCACTTTTATTGATAGTACACACATGAACCTCTAGTGCCCTTCGAAGTAATCTCCCCGGGTGCAATGCACTTGTTGTACCGTTCCAACAACTTCTGGAAGGCCCCATGGAAGTCCTCTTGTGTAAGCGTGTAAATGACCTTCGTCACAGCTTCTTTCATCTACTCAGTTCTCTCACAACGACAGCCTGTGAGCTTAGGGAATAAGCAAAAGTCACAGGGAGCAAGGTCTGGACTATAGGGACTGTCTTGATGTCCATCTTGGTCAAATAGTCTGTGACAAGGATGGAGTTGTAGACTGGTGCATTGTCCTGCTGGAAATGCCACTGACCCGATTTCAAGAGTCCTGGCCTCTTCCCTAGGAATCTCTTGCTGAACTTCCTTAAAACCTCAGCATAGTAATCCTAACCCTAACCCTTTGGCTAATCAACTGTGGTGTATTGACTTCCTTACTCCTCCCACACCTCTCATCACCCCTCACAAACTCCCTGCCTTCCTTGAATCTCTTATGCCACTCAAAAACTAATGCTCGATTTATGCAAGACGGACGAAAAGCAGTCTGAAGCATTCCATACGTTTCTGTGGCATTTTTTCAAAGTTTAAAACAGAATTTTATTGCATATCGTTCTTCTAAAGTGTCAGATTGCATTTTTGAAATTCACTAGCTGTGACAATCACAATCAGGCTTTAGTATGGTGTATCCCAATTGCTGCTGTAGCTGTTCACTAGAACCTGAAATCATAAAAATTGGTCAGTCATCTCATAAGTTGTATAGCAATAATATACTGAATTTTCAAGAGTCTACGACAATTCTAAATGCCCATACCAAAAAAGGCTGTAAACTTATTATATGCACCTCGTATATATATATATATATATATATATACGTATGATAATTGGATCAGCAATTGTGAATCAGAGTAAATAGCATGAAAACATCAAGGAATTACTTTTAACTTTATTTCTTAAAACAGCCTTTGCACAGTTCTACATTACAGTGGAACCAACTTGTGATGTTTCTAAACAGCTAAGAGGAAAATGACTTACATTGAACTACTATTAAATGACAATAATGTCGCTCAGTTTGTATACCGTTGGCGACAAAAGTGTTGCTCTTATGGCAAGAAGAGTTAAATACATTTAGCTCATTATTTTTCATTGCTTATTTTATATTCTAAAATTGATTGATTGATTTTAACGGCATGTCAACTCGTCTAGGGTTATTTCATGTCTAGAGGTTGAGAATCGTGTTTATTGTAAGTTCATATTTACAATTTTGTGTTGTGGTTTCATAAGACTATTTCTTTCACATGGTCTGATCGAATACGAATATTTTTTAAACATCCATTTGAGCCATAGATGGGATTCTAACAGGTATTACCCCTCCAAGGTGGACCCGAGGGAAATGCAAATAAATGTGTACTCCAGACTCCCCACATCACCAGAACTGAAGCCTCACCATCTTATACAGTTTAGTGTAATTCTTAGACCCTACCCCTCAGTAAGGGATATCGCAGTGTATTCTCTGCCCCGACAACAGAGCGCTATTTTAAGCTGAGATTATATATATATATATATATATATATATATATATATATATATATATATGTATATATATATATATATGTGTGTGTGTGTGTGTGTGTGTGTGTGTGTGTGTGTGATATCAAAGAAAACTCAACAGACAGATACGATGCCATTTATCAAATCATCATGCTTGTATATGCATAATATATATATATATATATATATATATATATATATATATATATATATATATATATATATATATATATATATATATATATATATATATATATAACACAGTTGGACAACCGTATTCGAGGGCGACCTGAAAACCCCCTTTTTTATATCTCCAAAATTGAGGTATTGAGGGGGGGGGGCACTACTCCTTACCCTGGATTGCTCCATTTATCCTTATGTCAATGGACCGGCCCATTGGAATAGTGGTTATAGTGTTCGCCTATGGTCGGGGAGACCAAGGTTCAATCCCGGATAAAGTCATACCAAACACTCAAAAAACGGTACTTGATGTCTTCATGATAAGATATGGATCAAGGTCAAGTGGAGCAATCCAGGGTAAGGAATTTTGCTCTCCACTACACTTCGGTGTAGTAGCTATTGAAAAGGGAGTCTTCCAGTCCTCCTTGACTACGGTTGGCACTGGCTTTTATATATATATATATATATATATATAGAGAGAGAGAGAGAGGGTGGGGGTAATATGAAAGAAAAGTCAACAGATATATACTATGCCATTTTCTGACCGGGCCATTGACCAAATGAGTAGAGTGTTCGCCAATGGTCCTGGAGATCGGGTTTCAATCGCACGTCGGGTCATACCAAAGACTTACAAATGGTATTTTATGCCGCCTTGCTTAACGCTCAGCATTATAAGGTAAGGATCAAGGGTAAAGTGGAGCAATCCAGAGAATAGAGTAGCGCCCTTCCCAACACCTTGGTGTAGTAGTTATTGAAAAGGGAGCCTCTGCTAAGGTCGCAAACTTTTCTTACTTATATATATATATATATATTGGGGAGTATTATTTTTATTTATATTGGGGAGCAATATTTTTATTGATTTTGGGAAGTAATATTTTTATTTATATTAGGAAATAATATTTTTATTTATATTGGGGAGTAATATTTTTATTGATTTTGGGAAGTAATATTTTTATTTATATTGGGGAATAAAATTTTTATTTATATTGGGGAATAATATTTTTATTTATATTGGGGAATAATATTTTTATTTATATCGGTGAGTATTTTGTTCACGTTGAGTTTGTTCCTTACGGATGTTATTTTGATATAATACACGGGCAATGCCTGGTTGCCCTGCTAGTTTCTAATAAAAGTGTTAGCTAAGAAAAATTTAGAATTTTATATCAAACGTGAATAGTTTTTGAAAAAGATGATTTCGTCCTAGAGAAATGACTTGAGAAGTGATCTAGCAAGAAATTAATGCTTGACATGAATTCGGTTCTCACTGAGTACAACTTCTGATCTTGTGTATGACTTAGCGAAGTCTAGTAAATAAGTCTGAGGATAAGAAAGAAAAAGAAAAGAAAAAGAAAAGATATTTGTAAACAAAGGAAATAAGAAATAAAGATAATACAAAAAGAATGAAGAGGAAAGAAAAAAAAGAAAGAAGGGAACAGTGAAGAAAGGAAAGAGAGTAACAAAAGAGAAAAAAAAAGGAAATGGACGAAAAGAAGAGATGAAGAAAGAAAAGAGAGGGGAAGAAGAAAGAAGGAGAAAAGAAAAAAGAGAGAAAGGAGGAATGAGTGAAGAAAAAGAGAAAAAGATGGAAGGAGAGAAGAAAAAGAGGGAAAGGAGGAGGGAGAGAAGAAAAAGAGTGAAAGGAGGAAGGAGAAAAGAAAGAGAAAGAAAAAGAAGACCGTAACAGAAAAAGAAAAAGAGAGAGGAATAAGGAAGGAGAAAAGAATAAGAAAGAAAAGTGAGAGAGAAATTGGAATATATCAACAAGGAATGTGAAGAAAAACGAGAAAAAGATGGAAAAAAGAAATGAAAAAGAAAAAAAAGTAAAAAAATAGGAAAAAGAAAAAGAAATAAGTAATAAGAAAGAAAGAAAGAATATATCGATGAAGAAAGAAAGAAAGAAAGAAAGAAAGAAAAAATATATCGATGAAAGAAAGAAAGAAAGAATTTATCAATGAAGAAAGAAAGAAAGAAAGAAAGAATATATCAATGAAGAAAGAAAGAAAAAAGAAATAAAGAATATATCGATGAAGAAAGAAAGAAAGAAAGAAAGAAAGAATATATCGATAAATAAATAAGTAAAGAAAGAAAGAAAGAAAGAAAGAAAGAAAGAAAGAAAGAAAGACAAAGAGAAACAGAGATTAAAGAAGAAAGAAAGAAGTAACAAAAGAGAGAAGAATGAAGATATGAGTATAAAACGGAAAGAAAAAAAAAAAGAAAGAAACGTGGAAGGAAGTAGAAATGAATGATTAGAGAGAAAGAAAAAGAAAACAAAGAGAAAGAGAGAAAAGAAGAAGACTGATGCGAACATAGAATAGAAAAAAGAAAGAGAGACAGAAACGTGGAAAGAAGAAGAAGTGAAAGAAGAAAGAAAAAGAAAACAAAAACAAAGTGAAAGATAGAAAAAAGAAAAAAAAAGAGAGAAAGGTAGAAAGAAGAAGAAATGAAAGAAGAAAAAAAAGAAAAACAAAGAAAGACAGAAAAAAGAAGAAGTATAAAAGAAAAGAAAGAAGATATGGACAAAGAAAGAAAGAAAGAAAAAAGAAAGAAAGAAAGAAAAAATAATGAAAGAGAGAAGGAAGATAATTACAAAGAAAGAAAGAAAGAAGAAAAGGTAATGAAAAAGAGAAGGAAGATATTTACAAAGAAAGAAAGAAAGAATGAATGAATGAATGAATGAATGACAAAGAGACAGACGGTAAAAGAAAAGAAAGAGAGAAGGAAGATATTAACAAAGAAAGAAAGAAAGAAAGAAAGAAAGAAAGAAAGAAAGAAAGAAAATGAAATCAAAGAGAAAGACAGACGAAAGAAGAAATTAAATAGAGAAGGAGGAGATTAACACAGACCGGAAATAAAGAAAAAATAGAAGAAAAAGAAAGAAAGAAAGAAAGAAAGAAAAGAGAAGAAGAAAGACGAAATCCAAGAGAGAAGATAGGAAACAGAATAAATGAAAGAGTAAAGAAGCAAGAAGTGAGCGTAGACTGCCAAGAAAAATGTGAAAAAAATTGGAAAGAAAAAAAAAAAAAAGGAATAAAAAAAAAAGGAAAGAAAATGAAATCAAACCGAAAGAGAGAAGAAAGCGACGAATGAGAAATAATAAAAGAAAAAAGAAAAAAGAAAGAAAGAACAAGAAAATAGAAATTGAAAAAAATTCAATTTTCCTTTACAATAGAATTTCCACGTAGGTCCAGACACTTGTCTCCAATCCCCATGACCTCTGACCCCAACAGACCAAGGAAAGGGACATTTTATGTTCCGCCCCCCATTGTCCAGTGAGAGATTGCAGTCAACCATAAAAATTAGATGATCACAATGAATTCGGCCCTCATTTCGCCAGCGTGACTTGTCTCCGAAATCCTCCTCAATTCCCCACCCATGGGATAGATGAAACTAAAAAATTATACTCTATCATTTTCTGGATCGTAATTAAATACAAATATCGTGGTTGTTTGACCCTCTGACGTAGGTCGTAAAATGACAATCATATAAAAGATAAAACGAATGTAAATAATCGCAGGGTATGGTAACGAGCATCAACCACACCTGCTTGCCACTATATTTGCAGTTCTGATACGGCTTATTCGTTTTTTATGCGAAGGTTTAAGAGAATAAGTGAGCGATATCTTTTATTCATAAAAACTCATGTTCAATCATCAAATATTTTTTCAGTGACTCACTTTCGGAGATTTTACATTGCTTTTCAATTAAATTGTACTTTTTCATTTGCGTAAATTCATAGCGTCATTATTCAGTCATCAAAATAGCTCGACTGGCTTTTCATGACCTTATGTTATCTCTCAGAAAAATTAGACCATATTTATTCAGAAAAATTCATAGCGTTATTATTCAGTCATCAAAATAGCTCGACTGGTTTTTCATGACCTTATGTTACCTCTCAGAAAAATTAGACCATATTTATTCAGAAAAATTCATAGCGTTATTATTCAGTCATCAAAATAGCTCGACTGGCTTTTCATGACCTTATGTTACCTCTCAGAAAAATTAGACAATATTTATTCAGAAAAATTCATAGCGTCATTATTCAATCATCAAAAAATTTTATTAGGATGTACTTATGCTGTATATCGGCCGGGGGCGGGTTTAAAGTGACAACACTTATTTTAAAAAATATAAACCCATTTCTTTATTATCACGAAGGTAGAAATTATTGCAGATGAGAGAGAGGGGTGGCGGATAAACAAGAAACCGCTACGATTTACACTGTGTTGAGATACATATCCAGAAAGCCTTGCTTCTTCGTGCTTCTTTGACAAGAGATTGACACAGAGTAAGTTCTCAACCCGGTGGCAACCACCCTCGGGTTAGCGCCCAAAACGATTTGACGTGTCTACTCTGCTTGGCTGCCGACTCCGACTGACCGCTAGGGTTCAAAACTTCCGTCATTATATATTTTTCAGACGCCCACACATTTCTTCCCACGCAGTTCACGTGGCATTTTCACTGTCCCTTGTTTACCTTTAGACAGTTACACATCCTGTTTTTAGGCCAGTATGTAACACTTGACTTTATGTAAATTTTCACTTACCTGGAAGTTATGTCACTCAATACTTTTGATTGCGCCAGAACTGAAGCCTCACCACCGGAAGCTGTTTGACGTCATACCCAGGACACTGCTCAGTCAGCTAGGGTCTATAGAATATACCGACTGCATCTCTGCAGAGGAGTAAGATTCCTCCAACGAGTGTCCTGGATACGACACTAAATTGTATCTGACGGTACTATTTACCAACCCCTCCGCTCGGGCAGGATATGACACAAGGTCAATTTTTAAGCGGAGTTTAACAGGTTTGAATTCAGAGTTTTCCTTCTCCTAGACTAGTTGACTAACCAAGGCTGAAGAACCTAGTCTGTCCTACTATTTACCCATAGCTGGAGGGAGAATTATTGGATTCATACCTTCCCCAAGTGCTATGTGAAATGCAATCAGTCTCGTCCAGGATTTAAACTCGTGTCGCCGTGCCCATTTCTTACGACGATAACGACTACACCATCTGACGGTGAGGCTCCAGCTCTGGAGCCCTGGGGAATGAAGAGTATCTCTTCTTTGCCATCACTCCCAGGTCCACTCTCACCCGAATTATAATTGTAGGAGTGGTAGAAAAGAATTAGGATCTAAATTTCGCCGTTTAAGAGATTAGATAAAGCTAAGAGGAATGTTTTTTACATTCATTTTGTAATACAAAAATATTACATTTGCTTCTATTTTACATAAAATGGTATTTTTCAAATAACCAAAATGGATTTATCTTTAAATTAAAAACTCAAATTACTCCAAAAAGAATTAAATTTTATCAATTAATATTTCATATGAATAACCATATAAAAAATATTATTGGCCTAATGAGTAGAGTGTTTGCCAATGGCCCGCGAGACCGAGGTTCAATCCCAGGTCGAGTCATGCTAAACTCAAAAAATAGTACTTGATATCACCTTACTCAGCACTCTATAGAGAGGATCAAAGATAAAGTGATAGCAATCTTGGGATGGAATGGAGTAGCACCCTCCCCTACACCTCGGTGTAGTAGCTATTGAAAAGGGAGCCGTCGGATTGCTCTCGACTAAGGTCGCCAACTTTACTTAGTCTGGTTTTACGTAAATTTCCCAGTAAAAACGGAAGTTTGTAAAAAAATCTTAGGAAAATCTAAACCTTATGGAAGAAGCAAAGCGCCTTTATTTCATTTTATTTATTTATTTACTTTTTAGAAAAACCCTGATGAACTTAAAGGGAGAAATATTTTATAAATTTTGATTTAAAAATCTTTAATAAAAAAGCTTAACATTCAAAATAACAAGAAAACTTTTTTCATGTCATTTTTGCAGAGTGAATTACAAATCCAAAAGTCTGTTTTTACAATTTACATAAAGATATTATAAGTAAATAAAATAAAGTTGGTGACCTTAGTCGAGGGCGACCCGAAGGCTCCCTTTTCAATAGCTACTACACTGAGGTGTAGGGGAGGGCGTTACACCATTTCCTGGATTGCTCCACATTACCTTTGATTCTTATCTTATAATGCAGAGTGTTAAGCCAGGCGGAATAAAGTACGATTTTTTGAGTCTATGGTAAGACGAAATCTGGGATTGAACCCCGGTCTCCCGGACCATTGGCGAACACTCTACCCATTAGGCCAATAGCCCGATTAAAGATATAACAACTCAAAATAAAATAAATAAATCTTATACTTACTTATTTCAATTAGATAAGTTAAGGGAAAATTTTGTTGAATTTCTTAAGCCAACAACACAGGACAACCGAGCTGGCACACGAACTAAAACTTGGTTATAGAAATCGGCCTCCAGTTCTTCCTGTTATGACTTAACCCTTTAATATAGAACACCATGGTTCTACCTTATCCACCCTATTCACCAGATCTTGCACCAAGTGATTTCCATCTTTTCCATTCTCAACAAAATGATTGAATGACAAAGAAAGTTTTCAAGAAGATCATCTGAAAATGTTTGAGGAAAACATCTTAAGTTGGAATTTATGACTTACGAGGTGCATACGATAAGTTTCCAGACTTTTTCCGTATGGGCACTTTTATTGATAGTACACATATGAAACTCCAGTCCCTTTCGAAGTAATCTCCTCCGGCTGCAATGCACTTGTTGTATCGTTACAAAAACTTCTGGAAGGCCCCATGGAAGTCCTATTGTGTGAGTGTGTTAATGACCTTCGTCACAGCCTCTTTCATCTCCTCAATTGTCTCATAACGACAGCCTCTGAGCTTAGGGAATAACCAAATGTCACAGGGAGCAAGGTGTGGACTATAGGGACGGTAAGGAACTGTATTGATGCCCATCTTGGTCAAATAGTCTGTGACAAGGATGGAGCTGAGGACTGGTGCATTGTCCTGGTAGAAATGCCACCGAGCCGATTTGAAGAGTGTTGGTCTCTTCCGACGGAATCTCTTGCTGAACTTCCTTAAAACCTCAACATAGTAACCCTAGCTCTAACCCTTTGGCCAATCAACTCTTATGTATTGACTTCCTTACTCCTCCCACACCTCTCATCATCCCTCACAGACTCCCTGCCTTCTTTGAATCTCTTATGCCACTCAAAAACTGATGCTCGATTCATGCAAGATGCTCCAAAAGCAGTCTGAAGCATTCCATACGTTTCTGTGGCATTTTTTCCAAGTTTAAAACCGAATTTTATTGCGTATCGTTCTTCTAAAGTGTCAGATTGTATTTTTGAAATTCACCAGTTGTGACGATCAGGCTTTAGTAGGGTGTATTCCAATTGCTGCTGTAGCTGTTGATTTGAACCTGAAATCATAAAAATTGGCCATTCATCTTATAAGATGTGTAACAATAACATACTGAATTTTCAAGAGTTTACAATTTTAAATGCCCATACGAAAAAAGTCTGGAAACTTATCGTATGCACCGAAGCCTCTAATATAGAACACCATGATTCTACCTTATCCACCCTATTCACCAGATCTTGCACCAAGTGATTTCCATCTTTTCCATTCTCAACAAAATGATTGAATGACAAAGAAAGTTTTCAAGAAGATCAGCTGAAAATGTTTGAGAAAAACATCTTCAGTTGGAATTTTTCTTGAGAGAAATTAACAAGCAACTTGATGAAAGGCAAGAGGTGATTCAAAATAATGACGAACGTGATAGTGATTGATATTAATTTACTGTTAAATCATTAATGAATAAATCATATTTTACTCAAACTGAAACTTTTTATAACTCAACTCAATAATATTTAATAATAAAAATACAATATGATTTTTTAGACATTAAATCACAATGGGGATCCATCAGAATAAATAGGAATTAAAGGGAGCCACAAGTGAAAAAATATTGAGAACCATTACACCCTCCAGGTTACTCTAGCCTTAGTTGTCTGAATTTCTGATACGAAGCTTGATGATTTTTGTCATTAAGGGTTTTCGGACTATTATCTTCATTTTTATTGTTATTTCCACAACGTTTTGGCCGATATGTCCTCCAGCCTTCTTCAGGTGTTTGTCGAACTCGGGAACCTACACGAAACTTGAACTACGTCCTTTATTGAATCCACCGGGTTCGCCTGTTCTGACTCCGTTAGTCATAACCGAGTAACAATACAGGAATACTTAACACTTATACCCAACAAACACCTGAAGAAGGCTGGAGGACTTATAGGCCGAAACGTTATGGAAATAACAATAAAGATGAAGAGAATAGTCTGAATACTCTAGCCTTGTAATGTGTGGTGCTTAGTATTTCTTTTTTCGATTAATAAATTTCATTCTCAGATGGAAGATGTTGTTTTGAAGTTGATCGTAAAAAGAGACAATTATTTTGCGACTACCGAAAAAGGCCTTCTCAAAGAAACATAAAAGAGGCAATACGTGAAATGTACATAGAATGTTCATAACTCATACATAGATCACAAAGAAATCCCGAAACACGAAAAACACTTACGACTTCTTAGTTCAGGTACGAAACTTTTTATTACCTTTGAGTTAAAAGGTTTTTCGACGTAAGGAGAGAGAGACACAATCTTTCTATGACGACTTTTCCATCTTGCCCATACATCACGTGCGACACCTGCCGCAAGGCTTCGGTGAGCCCCGAAAGTCAACCGTCTTCCTCGGACGCTAAAATTCAACTCACTGACTTTTCTCAAATCCCCAAAATCCTCCGCGCACGCTTCCGGGGAATGACGTCATTTACATCCCCTGGTCACAATTCTATCTGGGATTTTTATTTTGACATCTCTGAATGACACATCCTCCCCATGCGCGCGTGAACACCTGCGCTCATGGTGCACCTAACTAACCCAAGCGCTAAGCGAAAGGTTTTCAGCCTAACTAAACAGAAAGGCAAGATATAATAAACGAAATCCCTCGGCCATTATATTAAATGAATACGCAGTTTAGTTCTATTTAACCCATAGATAGGACCCTATCAGGTGCTACCATTCCGGGCCAGAGTGGACCTATGAGCAATGGCAATGAAGTAGTGCTCTGCATTCCCCCAAACCCCAGCATCACTGGAACCTCACCATTAGATTGTTTAGTGTCATATCCAGAACACTCGTTGGGGGGGGGGTCTTACCCCTCTGCAGGGGTGCAGTCGGTGTATTCTACAGCCCCCGCTGTACTACGCGCAACTACAGACGAATAACGCGTTTTCCACTGATGTAAAAAAAAATCCTAACTGCACAAATACGAAAAGAAATTTATTGCTTACAAGGAAGCCATGGGCTATTACCTGAAGAATAGAAAGAATGTCGACAAGGAACTAGAGGAACAAATGCCAAATTTGGCCCAGTTGGTTGGGACTGTAGAATACATCGACTGCATCTCTCGTCGTGATATAGTGATCGTCGTAGAAAAAGAAAGCAACGACTCGAGTTCGAATCCTGGACGAGGCTCTTTGTATTTCACATAGCGCTAAAACCCTTGAGAAATATATGCAGCCAACTATCCTCCCTCAAGCAATGGATAAAATAGTTGGTTAGACTGTGCACTTTAACCTTGGTATGGCAACCATTCTTGGAGAAGGAAAACTCTTAATTCAAACCTATTAAACTCTGCTTAACAATTCACCTTATCATATTTACCCAACCCCTCCGCTCGGGTTGGATATGACACGAAGTCAATTTTTAAGCGGAGTTTAACAGGTTTGAATACAGAGTTTTCTTTCTCCTAGACTAGACTCCAAGGCTGAAGAACCTACTATTTACCCATAGCTGGAGGGAGGATAATTGGATTCATACCTTTCCCAAGGGTATTAGTGCAATGTGAAATGCAATCAGTCTCGCCCAAGATTTGAACTCGCGTCGCCGTGTCCATTTCCTGCGACGATAACCATTACACCACGGGCACCTTATGTCACATCCGGCTCGTGCGGTGGGTCATTCAATAAATAAGGGGAATTTTTTAAAAATTAAAGCAAAATAAGTTTTTTTCGGAATTTTTTCCATAAATGTAAACTCCTCATTGTGTGGAATTAGTTTATTGCAAAAACTATTTTCATCTCTAAAAATATTCAAAATGGTGGCAAATCAAATTGTGTGCTCCAGGTTTGAACAGAGAGGTAAGATTTACAGAAAAATGTGTGATGCGTACGGAGAAACATGTTTTAGTCCAGAAAAACTTTACAAATGAGTTAAACATAGGTTAACCTGACTCGAAAAGACAGTCGATGGAATAGAAATACACTGACTTTCCGGTAAAGAAAAAGCTTCGGGCGCAGCGGTCAGTTAAAAAGGTCATGCTGACAGTATTCTTGGACCCATCATTATTGATTTTCTTGGAAAAGGGGGTAACTGTAAACTTTGCTTCCTATTGTTGACTCCTGAAGCCCAGTCGGCTGGTTGGGGGGGGGCTGCAGAATACACCGACTGTATCTCTGCAGTGGGCTAAGACTCCACCAACAAGAGCCCAGTCGGTTATGGGGTGGGCTGCAGAACATACCGACTGCATCTCTCAGATGGGGAAGACTCCGCCCAACGAGTGTCCTTGATATGACACGAAACAATTTGATGATGAGGCTCCAGTAATGCTGGAGCTTTGGGGAATGCGGAGTACCTCTTCATTACCATCGCTCCCAGGTCCACTCTGGTCTGGAGTGGTAGCACCTGATAGGGCCTACCAAGAGGTTAAATAGAACTAAACAGAGAACTTATGATAAACTGATTTGCTTGAAATAGGACTGTTTTTGACATTTAAATTGCGTACTTATGCCTAACTGAATTGTTTGAATTAGAACTGCTTGTATGTAAAAAATGAATTTCGCAATAAATAAACTAGAATGGTTGATGTGCCATAAAACCGAGCCAAACCAAACCAAACCAAACTAATTCTGAGGGAATAGTTACCTAATTTATTGAATGACCCTCACGTATATATATATATATATATATATATATAGTGCTTTCAGTTGCCGATTCTTTAAGCAATATTTCACCTTATTTTTTGCACTGCCTTCGTATATAGTCAAAGAAAAAATACAACACAAAACAACACAAATGTATCAGATCAAGTGTTTAATATTTAAGACTACAGCCATGAAAAATGTGTCTGTTTCCACGCAGTCGTAAACTAACATATCAAAAACAAAATCTCGACACAAATGAAAAAAAAATCGGCATTTAAACAGCCTTCAGCGAACAAAATATTCAAAAAAATCGATAATCACGGAAAACCCAGGATGTTTCAAAAAGGAAGCACCCTCCAGAGGGTCTGATAGCCAAAGACAACAGTATTAAGCTGGTGAAATGATTAGATCATGCGCTAGTCTCATTCGAGCATCTATTCTTTTTTTATCGCACCTGCCAGGGCTGGCCTTAAGCCAATTGGACCAATTGCTTCCAAATGGGCCCCGCACCTAAGGAGGACCCGTTTAAGAGTGTAATCCACTCTCAGCTAATCAACAACTCATAACCATATATATGTTCCTAATTGAACCTCACATCTCCAAAGGCCAACCCTGGCACCACATACTTTGTTTTGAACCAATAATACTTTATAATCGTTTCACTATTTAGGTTTCCTCTGCGTAGCTATGTTCAGGTTATCCTATTACTTCCTTAGTACAAATTCTTTTTTCACTTTATATATATTTTTTCCCTTTAACAATTCGTGTTTTCCAGCTACTCGTCTCGTCTGCAGCTAGAATTAATATTGATGTTTTTGGAAACCCCTAATGAAATATTTTTGTCACACAACCTAATTGATACGGAAAAGCTCCCGGCCCTTTTAACATGATAGTTTTGAGGGAGCCCCCGTGGTGCGGTAGCTAACGTACTGGACTACGTCATCGTATTAAGTGAGTTCGAACTCCAGTCTCGCTATTATGTTCACTTTTGGACAAATACCCACGGAAAAGCATGAATTTCTTTATTTACCGCTCAGCTATGTGTTAAATAGTATTACTACTGTTCTTCTACAAGGATGGCTATGGCATTAAATAACCCACTAAGGTTGATATGCCATTAAACAAAAAAAAAACGTAAATAGTACCACAACTGTTCTTCTACTAGGATGGCTTTGGCATTTATCAACCCACTAAGGTTGATATGCCATTAAACAAAGAAACCTTAAATAGTACTACTACTGTTCTTCTACAAGGATGGCTATGGCATTAAATAACCCATGAAGGTTGATATGCCATTAAACAAAAAAGGGGAAAAATGAGTTTAAATTCTTTCGTTTTCCAGGAGCAAATTTACCCAAATACGCAGATTATTTTTACACAGAGGAAAAAATCAGGTTAAAGGTCAGGTTTAGGGTTAACTCTAACCCTAACCCTAACCTCGGTTGAATGGGGTGACTGGCCTTCATATAATTTGAAATACTAAGTTGAGTCAAAATTTGCAATATTTACGTTTCGAACACAATGTGAGGGTCTGTATCAGGTGGCATTATGAGGTGGTCATTCCTAAGGAGTTTACCATTAAGCATACTTAGTATAAAGGTTATCGTCATAAAAAATGAACACCACAAACTGCGTTCGAACCCTGGATGAGGTTGTTTGCATTTATGCATACCGCTAATCCAATTATTTTACCTCTAACTAGGGGTAAATAGTGGGGCAGACTGAACTATTAACACGCGGTATAGCAACTGGTCTAAGAGATGGAAAACTCTAAATTCAGATCTTTTAAATTCTGCTTAAAAATGACCTTTTGTCGAACGACCCAAGTTAAACTACAAGAACTTAAGGAGATTGAATTGATGCCACACCCAGTGCAGAGTCCCAACCTAGTTTGTTTTTTTTTTTTTTTCGGATTATTACTTGTCCCGGTCCATGGCTCACGTCTTGTGCTTATTGTGCTGCAACAATTAAGGGAAAGGGGGAAGCTTCAGTTTGAGAGTTCTTCACTTCCAAGAAAAAAAAACAAAAAAAAACTGGCATCAGCGTAGGATCAAAGAACTGCCGGAAAGGTGACTTCCACCGGTGCAGCACGATGGCCTCTATTTTAAACGCTTGGCTGCTTTTGTTCTTATTTGAAGAATAAAGCAAAAAAAAAGTTACTAAAATATTGCAAAACTTTTGACTCATCCTTGTACTCGGCTATGAGTTTTTCTTTTTCTTTTTTCTCTTTTTTTTTTTTGTTTTCTTTTTTCTTTATTTCGGTTAGTAAACGTATTTGGTTTGTAAGTTACGTAAGTTAGCAGGTTAAAAGTTCCCGATGATGGGTCCGAGGGTCTTATTTGCCAGTACCTTAAATAAATCTTATAAGTAGTCTAATAGCAGATTGGACTATCTACTGCTATTGTTTTTGGAGCATCAAAAAAGTTTACATGGATTAAATACAAGTTGTCTAAGAGCCGGTTGCATTGTTTTTTGAAACATCTGGTAATGTATATTTATACAGTAATACCTTTGTTAGCGCTCTTGATACGTTCCTTAGAAATAAAACGTTAAACGGGGTCATTAAAATGATTACTGACTCGATTATTTCAGTGATAGTTCAACAGGAACGGAAAGTAGGCACTTGGTGAGAATCGAACTCGCTAACAATAATTTTGAAAACATGTTTAAGAACACTGTTCTAACTATACTATCATATGGGATATAATTTACGAAATGAGAGATACAAATTTGATTTACAAGAAATTTCGATAGCAGCCCAGTCGGTTGGGGCTGTAGTATAGGCCGACTGCATCTCTGCATAAGACCCCACCACCCGTCAATGAGTCTCCTGGATATGACATTAAACAATTTGATAGTGAGGCTGTCCTGGAGCTTTAGAGAATGAAGAGTATTCCTACATTGCTATTATTCGCAGGTCCACTCTGACCTAGAGTGCAGTATCTGTTTGAGCCCCAACTATTGATCAAATTGAACTGTTTAATTATTTACTATATTTGAAACCATTTAACTTGGGCAGACAAAACTATTAATGTTTGATTGCAATACGTGAAACAATTCGTGTATGAATAAAACTATTAGTTTAGCATTTAGTTGAATCGTTTCGAGTATTGCTAACAAATGAACTCTGTTCTAAGCCAATTCTCCGTAAAACCCATCCCCCTCGAAGTTTAATGACTATTTCTTTCAGAGAATTTACTTTCGCCATTCTTCCAGGTGGATGGAGTTTCTGTAGAGTAGTGGCTAACACGCTGGACGGTGACATCTTAATAAGCGAGTTCGATCTACAGTCGCGCTATTACGCTCAATTTCCAACCCTTGGAATTAGTATTGAACCCCCTTATCTCTCCAACTATGGGTTTAAATAGGATGGCTTTAGCATTAAATAATCCACGAAGTTTGATATGCCATTGAACAAAGAACTAAACCATTCTTCGGGTAAACGCATTTTAATTTTTGTGGCCGGGTCAGTGGATTATAATTGATTGCTTTTCCTTTCAACAACTTTTTTTTTTGATTACGTGGTGCATTCAATAGGTTTCCAGACTTTTTTTTGTACTGGCATTTAAAATTGTAGACTCTTGAAAATTCACTATGTTATTGCTATACATCTTATAAGATGACTGGCCAATTTTTATGATTTCAGGTTCAAATGAACAGCTACAGCAGGAATTGGAATACAACCTACACCCTGATTGTCACAGCTAGTGAATTTCAAAAATGCAATCTGGACTTTAGAAGAACAATATGTAATAAAATTCTGTTTTAAACTTGAAAAAAATGCCATACGATGAAAGCTGGATCTACTGTTGTGATCCAGGGACCAAGAGACAGAGTTCCCAGTGGAAGCATGCTGGCTCTTCCAGACCCAAGAAGGCCAGACAGAGCAAATCCACCCTCAAACTTTAGATGATCCCTTTTTTTTGACAGCACTGGCATGATCTACATGCACTGAGTTCCCACTGGACAGACAGTCAACAAGGAATGCTATGTTGAGGTTTTAAGGGAGTTCAGCTAGAGATTCCATCGGAAGAGACCAGCTCTCTTCAAATCAGGTCAGTGGCATTTCCACCAGGACAATGCACCAGTCCACAACTCCATCCTTGTCACAGACTATTTGACCAAGATGGGCATCAACACAGTTCCTCAGCCTCCCAATAGTCCAGACCTTGCTCCCTGTGACTTTTGGTTATTCCCTAAGCTCACAGGCTGTCGTTATGAGACAATTGAGGAGATGAAAGAGGTTGTGATGAAGGTCATTGAAATGCTGACACAAAAGGACTTCCATGGGGCCTTGCCGAAGTTGTTGGAACGGTACAACAAGTGCATTGCAGCCGGAGGAGATTACTTCGAAGGGGACTTGAGTTTCATGTGTGTACTATCAATAAAAGTGCCCATACGAAAAAAGTCTGGAAACTTATTTAATGATCCTCGTATTTTCTAATAAACTTTCTATATAATTTAAAAAGAAGATTAATCCTTGGCCTAATACAATTTAATTCCACAAAAAATGTATCTGTAATTGTTTTAAAATATACGCTGTGATTGTTGGGCATCTACAAGATGGAATTGATTATTGCTGTGTATTTCCTTTGATAGCTATTCTCCGGGGTTGGTGAAATAACACTGAAAATACCGGATCAACAATCATTTTAAGATATATTAAGGGGTTGTTAAATCTCTACAAGATGAAAAGGATTAGTGCTTTGTATTTCACCTGGTAGCTGCTTTCCGGAACTGGTGAAATATCTTTTATATGAGAATGTTTTTATTCTCATTCACGCTTAGGATTTACCAGTGTGTCCAATGTAGAATTATTCATATCGGAAATTTAACATTACTAAATTCATTAGTAAAAATTATTTGGTGGGGAAGAAAATGTTAGAATTAATCGGTTCCAAATGGGGCAACGCTAAACGAGGTTTTACTGTATTCAAAACCAATAAAAATAAAATAAAAACAAAAATAAAAGGGAAAAAAACACAATAAAATATCCATCACATGTTTATAAAATAGTCTTTGATATACCGTTCAAGAGAAGTATTGGGTCATATATATATATATATATATATATATGATTTTGTTGTGGGGGTATCCAAGGAGAAGGGCGTTCAAGAGAAGTATTGGGTTATATATATATATATATATATATATATATAATTTTGTTGTGGGGGTATCCAAGGAGAAGGGCGTTCAAGAGAAGTATTGGGTCATATATATATATATATATATATATATATATATGATTTTGTTGTGGGGGGTATCCAAGGAGAAGGGCGTTGCCCATGCCAGTCTCATGAGCCTCTCTTTTGGATTAAGGAGTTTTGCAATTTTGATAATGTGGGTAATGTATGAGAAAAAAACTTGCCCAAGGTCTAGACAGCCTTGCGCTTATATAACTCAGGGAGTGTTTATTTTTTATTTTTTTATTTTCTTCATAAAGTGTTTAATAAAATGAGTTGAAAAGAGTCCTCGTTCCCTCCCTCTTCCCTACCTGCCTTACAAAAATGTGGCTGACCCCAGGGCAAAGATTTTAATTTAATAAAATAAGATAAACAGAAAATACATTTTTTTTTTTTAAAATATGAGGAAATAAATAGTGTGTTAAAAAAATGTTTCACGGATTTTGAAAAAAAAAGTACCATTCATCTTCACTAACAAAGGCATAGCGAACTTTTCTGGTAGAACAAAACCAGTCATAAATATTACAGTTAAGAACCTGATATTACAGATTGAATTTTTAGACCTTTCGGTTACACGTCCATCGTTCTACCATTGAGCTAAACCCGTAAGTGTACACTTTTTTTAAAGTTGAAAATATCTTTAAAAAAAAAAACAGAAAAAAAAAATACAAAAACAAGTGTTGTATAATAAATGTCGCCAAATTATCTCTGATAATTGGATAATCATTTTATTATCATGTGTATTTAGCCTAGCGGGATCCATGCCTACTCAAGTGATGCTTTTTCATTAAAAGGTTCCAGTTAAAAAAGGAAAAGAAGGTTGTTCATTTTTTGAAGATTGAGGGCAAATGAATCTCTTCGATTTTTTTTAGGAGAGTTAGATTTTACATCCAAATGGGAACCTGACGATCACCAGATGAATACCGTGTATAAATTAGCGGTCAATTTTTTCTTATCTCGAGTCCCAAGTTAAATGTGAAATCACAGAACTCTTTAAAAACATTGCGTTTTATATGCTGGTTGGCTAAATTATCTCCCCTTCCTTTAGATAAGTTATTTTTTTAAAATATGAAAGTCTTTTAATGAAAAGCTACCATAATTATTTATGTATAAGATGTACTATTTTATCTGATTTTTTAGCCCAAACGTTAGAGGTGCGTGTTATACACGAGAACTATATAATTAACGTTTTTTTCGGCTAAATACCTCACTATATTCGATACAAAATGAACGAAAGTAAGATATATCTATAATCTAGACTAGTGTGTTTTACACCGTTACTGAAAAATAATCTTCGTGAATGCGTGGTTGTTAATTTTTTTTTTTTTTTTTTTTTTACCTAATGTGAGGTTATTTTCGCCACAAGCTTGTGGTATATTTGTATGAAAATGTCCGTGTATTTGCTCCTAATACATTGTAAATTTTGTGTTTTAAGACATCACGTAAACAATAAAATTCTTTTAATCGGTACGAATAAATTTTTGCCTGTTGAACAAATCCTAAATTTAGGTAAACTTTAGTAACTACAAATTCGAAAAAAGTCAATGCGTATTATAAACGAAAAGTTTTTTTTTAGAATTTAGGGGTGAGTGTTATAAATGAATGCGTATTATGGACAAATAATAACGGTAATCCAATAACCCAGTCTTCGTTCCATAAAGATATTCATATTTTTTTTCTTCCTGAACTTAGTCTAGTACAAGAGTAAAAAGAATAAAAAGGGCTGTGATGAGAGCTTGATAGTTTAGTTGCGCCAATTCCCAAGTGGAAAAAACCCTGCCTGCCTTGAAAATCAGCTATCTATATCCTGCCATTTACCTGCAAGCAAACACCAACCACTCGTTTTAAAAAAAAAAAACCCATCACTATTTCGGCCACCATGCCGGAGATAGAGCAAGATTAGAGAACTAGTAAGATTGTACTGCGCCAATTATCCACAGAGAGAGAACCTGCTTGCTTTGAAAGTCAGTATTCAAAAATCTATATCAGTCAGAAATACATGACCCTCGAGGTTGACTGTGCGGAAACTATCCGATCATTTCTGAATGTTTGGAGAACCATTTGTGCAGCCATTTTATGACTAACCAACCATTTTCAGATATATACCTTACGGTGCACTAGTCGAAATAATTAAGAGCTAAAAGCGGAGTGCCGACGGAGCTAAGTTATTTTATTTAACTTGCCTACCTGGAGTGTTTCTGCTTTAAAAAAAAGAGAGAAATGACCATACCAATAGCAGCGAGGCAAGGTAAATAACTACTGTGCATGTATGAACAGACTCTCCTGTAAGGTTACCCAGTCGGCAGTAGGGCGTTAATAAATAGGCTCGGGTATTGTGATCGTCATATCTATCCTGTTGACATGCCGGGATATTGAAACATTCTATCGCTTAATATATCACCACCCCAACAGTCCATTTTGGCTCTCTACAGTTTTTTTTTACTTTGTCCAAAGCTATAACCACCGTTGAAAAGATGAATTTTGACCGTAGACGAGACTAAGGAGAATTTGATTGAGAAACTGATTATGATTCCGAAAGAAAGCTTTGCAGACTATTTTAAAGAGTGGGAGGGACGCTGAGATAAATGTGGGAACTTCCAAAGGAAACTCTTTGAAAGGAACTCCGGCGCCACTCTGCTAAATTATATATATATATATATATATATATATATATATATATATATACGAGTGTCTTTCAAAATGTCCTAAGCCAAATTCTTGATCTGTTGAATACCTCTCATCTTTGTATGAGACAGAAATCTGAATTAGTTTTTCCACTTCTCTAAGAAATGATAATGTGACGCCATAGCAAAAATGTTCCGCCATGTCTTTTCTTTCTGGGTTAGGCTTAGAATTTTTTGAACGACCCTCCAACAGAAATCACCTGACGATCGAAAACTCGTGAATCGTAAGTTTTTACTTAACCTTTCTTATGCATTTTCTTCATCTTATGTATTTTTAACAATTGAAATATTTTGTGGTATTTATATTTACCCAACCCCTCCGCTCGGGCAGGATATGACACAAGGTCAATTTTTAAGCAGAGTTTAATAGGTTTGAATTCAGAGTTTTCCTTCTCCTAGACTAAGGCTGAAGAACCTAGTCTGCCCTACTATTTACCCATAGCTGGAGGGAGAATATTTGGATTCATACCTTTCCCAAGGGTATTAGTGCTATGTGAAATGCAATCAGTTTCGTCCTGGATTTGACCTTGTGTCACCGTGTCCATTTCCTACGACGATAACCATTACACCAAGGGCGCCTCCACAATAATTTGTGATAATACTCAGCGTTTTTATGTATAAAGCACAATAAATATTTCACGAATAAGAGGCGCTATTAACTTTAAATACTAATTATATATATATATATATATATATATATATATATATATATGTGTGTGTGTGTGTGTGTATATATTCTGACAATGACTGCATGTTCATCACATAAATCTGATGAATTCTAGAGTTGGGAGTAGTTGAAATATGTCCCAAAGATTTCCAGCTCGGAGATCTAATACGTCTAGCGTCAAACTAAATTAAATAAACGTAACATCTCCGTTGGTGAAATGCGCAACTTGACTTCACTTTCTCCTCCGCTATTAAAAGTATTTGCTTTCCAGAGACGCTGTTTAATTTTTGAGGATTCCCCCATTGTTTTCTCCGAAATTTTTTCACATAAAAAAAAAGATGTTGACACTGAAGGTACTAAAAACCGTGACCTTTCTGCATAATTATTAAAATAATTATCCTAGGAAATATTTAATTCCCCTCATTGGCTTTTCGAAGGCAGTTGAATAGACGCACTGGACCTTCATATATCACAGCTATTATGAAAGACATTTTTAATTGGTTGTGGGGACTGATTCACAACAAAGAAATTAAAAATCTTAAAACTTTTTGTTGTGGAATTAAAAAAATAAATATTTTTGTGGGTTGGGGTTGAAGACTCAGCCTGTAGTCTTATAAAATTGATATTTTTTCCACGATTGGGGTAATTAAGGTATAAGTTCCTTAAAAACTGACCTTCATGTTTTCGTCTGGGTTAATCTTTTTAAACATTAACGCGGAATTATAATTATTTTTTGACAAGTTTTCTTTTTCATCTTAATTTCAATCGGTTTTTTTTTATCACATTTGATTCTTCATTATTAAACAGTATGGATAGAAATAAAGTTTAATCCTTAGCCGAAACCAAAACAAATATAGCAATTCTAGAGGCGTTATGGAGTTGACAGCGCCCTAGGCAAACATAAAATGAAACCACTCGAAATTGGTTATTTAATGTTCTAGATTTTAAATTACATCGATACTCATAATTATCCACCCGAATTGGCACCCAGGGTATGTATTCTACCTTTGGTATATCGCTGATCTACCCTCACCAAGAATATGATGTGAGTGGCAAGGTATGGAGAGAAGTTCGGGTCAATTTTAGAAACTAGAAAGAAAGAAAGAAAGAAAGAAAGAAAGAAAGAAAGAAAGAAAGAAAGAAAAACATTAAAAAAAGAAATAAAAGAAGAAAAGAAAGGAGTAGAAACAACGGAAAAAAAGAAAAGAGAGAGAGAGAGAGACGTTGAGAGAAAATGCAGAGAGAGAGAGAGAGAGAGAGAGAGAGAGAGAGAGAACAAAAGAAGAAAAAGGAAGAAAAAAGAGAAAGAGAGAAGGAAAATTAGATATAGAGTTATAAATGGAAAGAAAAAGAGGAAAAGAAAGAAGTAAAAAAAACACGTCAAGATGTAACTGGTTAGCAAGCTAAACTCGCAGACCATTTACAGAATAGTAGTGAGTTAGATCCTCACTGGGTGCCCCATTATGGTGGCCTTGAGCCAAATTCTACGGTTCTGCGTCAGAATAAGCAAAGCTTAGTAAATAAGAGAAAAAAAAGGTAAAAGAAAGAAAGAGTGAGAGAGAGAGAGAGAGAGAGAGAGAATAACAGAAAAAAGGGAAAAAGAGACAGACTGTAAGAGAAAAAAGATAGTGAGAGAGTACATAAGAGGGAAAAAAGAGAAAGTAAGAGAACGTCATACATGAAAGAAAGAAAGAAAGAAAGAAAGAAAGAAAAGAGAAAGAGAGAATAACAGTAAAAAGAGAAAAAGAGACAGAGAGACTGTAAGAGAAAAAAAATAGTGAGAGAGTACATAAGAGGGAAAAAAGAGAAAGTAAGAGAACGTCATAAAAGAAAGAAAGAAAGAAAGAAAGAAAGAAAGGAAGAAAGAAAGAAAGAGAGAGAGAATAACAGTAAAAAGAGAAAAAGAGACAGAGAGACTGTAAGAGAAAAAAAAAACTAGTGAGAGAGTACATAAGAGGGAAAAAAGAGAAAGTAAGAGAACGTCATAAAAGAAAGAAAGAAAGAAAGAAAGAAAGGAAGAAAGAAAGAAAGAGAGAGAGAATAACAGTAAAAAGAGAAAAAGAGACAGAGAGACTGTAAGAGAAAAAAAAATAGTGAGAGAGTACATAAGAGGGAAAAAAGAGAAAGTAAGAGAACGTCATAAAAGAAAGAAAGAAAGAAAGAAAGAAAGAAAGATATTTAAAAATGTGACGATGTAATGTTAGTGTTTGGCTTCAAAATACCAAATCATTCAACTCGGCCACAAAACCTATGAAAGGTAGCCGGTATATTTTCCCCCGAGTTGCAACAAGATTGCTACTGCATCACTTGTAATACAACCATAAAAAAATTAAATAGAGTGTGAATGCAAAGTGAGTGATATTTTTTAATGTAAGAAGAACAAAAAAGACATATCAATCATTTAATAATCTTAGCTTAGTCTGGCACGAAAACATAAATTCTGGGCACCCAGTGAGAACCGAACACAAGCAATGATCTGCTGGCCTAGTTCGTTGACTTTACAGCATGCGAGGTGCCCTTAACAAAGTAGGTATTTAAACAAACGTCCAAAATGTTGAAAGGTGACACATTGTGGGTTTAATGTGGGGAAGCACCCCCACTAGAGAGTCGGTGCCAAAAATAGCTCAGCTTTCTCAGCAATACTCTTTCTGGGTGCCTCGGGTAGTTAAGCCATCCCTTACTCTTTTTAGACGCTGCCAGGAGATAAAGAAATCCCCTAAAGCTGAGCTGATTCATTTGTTTATTTTTTACACTGACTCAGTATGAATTCCCGGCAAGAGAAAAAAAGCGTGGCCGGATTTATGTGCCCGGGGGAGAGGTATCTGTTCCTCTCCTAACACGCTTCTCAAGGTCAAAAACAGATTCGAGACCATATGGCTCCTGGATTCGGTTGGTGGGCGAAGATGTCATTGATAAGCATTGCATGACACTAGACTCAAGCTGGGAGCAGTTATACGTGCCGGACTCACGTTATATATTAAGTGAGTCAAAGTCCAGCAGTAAGCTCATCTGACTCACTTTACACTAAGTGAGCCGATGACCAGTAAACGTCCAGCAGTGCTCGAGCCTCGGCTTGTGCCCGACTTTCCCTTCCCCAAAACCCAACTATAAAAAGCCCTTATGTCAAGTCCTGTCTGGTGGGATATGGCCCGGTAAGAAAAAGATTTCTCTAAGAAACAGATTATATATATATATATATATACATAAAATAAATCTATGGTAACAAAATGACGGTCTGTTGAATTGTTCTAATAATATTACCTATATATATATATATATATTAAAAGAACCCCTTTGATCAATCTCCATCATTTTGAATAATAATGTCAACTCCAGTAGGTGTTTAACCTGTGCCAATCTCAAAAGGGACAATATGAATAAAAATGCTTTTAATTTTTCTTAAAAATTGGTCAAAAAGTGTTAATATAAATGTTAATATATATATATATATATATATATATATATATATATATATATATATATATATATATAAACATTTGGTGTTGGTGTTTACAGACGAATAAAATGTAATGTTTTGGAGTCGTTTCTAGACGTAATATCCAGCTATCTTCAAAGATTTCCAGTATTGATTTGAAATTAGATATGTTTTTTTTAAATCCTCTTAATTAAAGTCAAGTTAGCGTCCCTGTTAAAGCCGTAGTCTCTCTCTTTCTCTCTCTCATTTAATATATATATATATATATATATATATATATATATATATATATAAAGGTAAAATTGATGGTGGTTATTGTCTGTCGCTAGACTTTGGGTTTCATCCTGTACTTCCATAACTTGAATAACAACTTAATTCTTTAAAGACGCCCGAAATGGCTAGTATGGCGGAAAACTCCGAGTTGACTCAATTGTATTTGATTGATAAATTTTGCGTGATTGAGACAGTACGGAAAAAGACACAAGGACCACCATATTTGTTTACAGACGAAGTTCTCAATGCTGTGTCCGACTGTTTAAACCATTCTCTCAACAAATCTCTAAGATATTTTCGCAGATTGGACTGTCTACAAATACTTTTTATCTGGGCAACAAAGATTTAAAAATAATTTAGATACAAGTTGTCAAATAGTGGCATTCTTTTTTAAGCTCCCATCTCTCGTTCTCTTTCTCTTTCTTTCTCTCTCTCTCTCTCTCTCTCTCTCTCTCTCTCTCTATATATATATATATATATATATATATATATATATATATATATATATAATCGGTCGAGGCAGGCAGGTAAGCGCATTGTGCATAATCATCAAAGATATATTCGCTATCCTAACGTAAATATTGAAACAAAATACTTGTTTAATGGGGAGGTACTCTCTGGGGGACGGATCTCCGGTCACTAGGCTCTTTTTTTTTCTTGGATAATATTTTTTTGTTTTTGTTTTTTTCAAGGGGGAGTGGTTTACATACATTAGAAAAGAATATATACATTTAAATTATCTACTGATTAGTAATATCAGAACTTGGAATTTTTGCGGGTAAAAAAAAAGTTATTTGACGCAAAAATTAAAGCTCAAACGCTTATTACAGACTTTGTCGGTTGCAGACGGAAGTAGGAGCCTGAAATGTGAATATAGGGTACACATCACAACACTTTTAGAATCGAAAAAAAAAAGGAAAAAAAAAGAAGAATTTGCATACGAAAAAAAGAGATAATGTTCGTATATTTTGCATATATTGCCCAAAAAATAAAAAATAAAAATAAATAACAGGGCACACCTGCCCTTGTTTACCAACATTAGTTGACACCTTAACACAGGTGGTTGGGACATTATCTCCAAGGGCAATATAAATTACTTGGTGGCGCCCATCTCCTTTCCAAGTTAGATTTTACAGTACTGGATTGCTTCCATAACTCCAAAGGTACTGGTTTACCATGCAGGAGTTTTTTACTCAGTGGACAAGATAATTATTTGGCAGCACCCACCTTCTCTCCAAGTAACATTTGACAGTACTGGATTGCTCTCATGACTCGAAATCTGCTAATGTAACACGCGGGACTTTCATGTTCTCCGTGGACAAGGGTGATTTTTGGCGGCACCCATTTTCTCTCCAAGTAACATTTGACAGTACTGGGTTGCTTATATAAGTCGAAAGTAATTTATGTACCAAGTGGGACTTTTTCATATTCTCAGGGGACAAGAGGAATTACTTGGTGGCACCCATCTTCTCTCCAAGTAACATTTGACAGTACTGGGTTGCTTAAATAAGTCGAAAGTAATTTACGCATTATGTGGGACTTCCTTTTACACATTGTTAGAGGACAAGAGAAATTACTTGGCGGCACCCATCTTCTTTCCAAGTAACTCGAAAGGTATTGATGTACCATGTGGGACTTTGCATCCTTTCACATTCTCAGTGGACCAGAGGAATTGGCGGCACTCACCTCTTCTCCAAGTAACATCTAGGTAGCTTCCATAAGTCGAAAGTTATTGGTGTGCTGTGTGGGACATTTTCTTTCTCAGAAAACAAGAGGGATTACTTGGCGGCACCCATCTTCTCTCCAATTAACATCAGTAATGAGTTGCTTCCAAAACTCCAAAAATCAGTGATGTGTCGTGTGAGAATTTTTTTTCCAGTACGTGTTTTCGGATGTCAAAAGGGATTACTTGGTGGCGCCCATCTCCTCCCAAGTATTATTTGACTGTATAAGGTTGCTTTCATAGCTTGGAGCTTATTGGAATTGGGCTTTGTCCTTTATATTATCACAGGGGATAAGAGGAACTACTTGGCGCTCTCATTTCTTCTCCAAATATTATTTGAGTGTACTGGATTGTTCCCAAACTCAAGTATACCAAGTATACCATGTCGAGCTTTTGCACTTTACTTCCGAAAGCATAGGTAATTACTTGGAGGCGCCCGTTTCCTTTCTAAGTTTCACGTGATATATAATACTGGATTACATGGTACTACTGGAAGTAGTTGGCTTGTTTGTTTGTTGTTTTTTTGGGGTTTTTTTTTTCGGTTTTTCATTTTGTCTTCAATTCCGGCATATCAGTGACAAGACCTTTATCACGACAATAATTGTTAAGTTCTAGGAGAGGTGGATTCATGCCATGTGAGTATGATATTTTGGTTGTCTCCCCCACATTATGTCGGCGAAGGAAGGCCCAGGCAAACAAAATTTATTGTTTAGTGTTTTTTTTTTTTCATTTTTTCTTTTTTTTTTTTACAGTTTTTTTGGACTTTTTTGCTTTAAGACAAAAAAGAGAAAAATATTGGATAGGTTAGGTGTCATTTGCCAAAAAATCTTTTTTTTAAATTAAAAAATTAAAAAATGTTTTTTTTTTAAATCACGAAAAACAACCAACACACCAAACAGTTTAAAAAATATTAAAAATATTTAAAAAATAAAAATAATTTGGACACATTTGAAAAAATATTAGCAAGATTTGTTTGAAAAATTACATAAAAATGTCATTTAAAAAAAATTACATTTTTGGAAATTTCAAAAGAAAAAAGAAACAATGAAAATTTAGAATACTGGGGAAAAAAGTATTTTTTCAATATATATATATATATATATATATATGTATGTATTTTAACAAAAAACACAAATTTATACCATCCTATCAAAAAAGCTTGGTCTTTTTTATTGTAATGTTGAAAGAATACGCACACACACACACACACACACACACACACACACACACACACACACACACACACACATATATATATATATATAAACACACGCACACGTATATATATTAGAGTGAGTCAAAGTTATATATATATATGTATATCTGTATATGTGCACACACACACACACACACACACATACATATATATATATATATATATATAAAAACACATATACTAGAGTGAATCGAAAGTTATATATATATATGCACACAGATACACTCACACACACACACACACGCAAACACATACACACGCGCATATATATATATATACATATATATGAATATATATAATAGAAATATGTGGAAAGTTGGATAAATCAAACACTTAGCTCCGATTTAGATGCGTGATATTTCGTTCTTTTTATTCCAAAGAACTTTTTCAAAAAGATTATAAAAAAGGAAAAGTTCTTAGGAATAAAAAGAACGAAATATCACGCATCTAAATCAGAGCTAAGTGTT
>OY757938.1:13308918-13353918 GCA_963585895.1 Sepioteuthis lessoniana | reverse complement strand
ACCAGGAAAAAAGAAAAAAAAAACGCCAGGAACAAGAGATAAAAAATATCTCGAATCACCGCCCGGGGGAAAAAGAAAAAATATCATAGGACAAAAAAAGAAAAAAAAAAGAAAAAAAAAGAAAAGAACAACTCCGTCACACCAGTTGAAAAAAATCAAGAGATATGCAGTCAGTTGGTCAAAAGAAAAATAAAACCCACCGTAAACGTTGCAATGCTACAATTACAAGAGTGCTCAACACGAGTGGAGCCAATTACAGAATTAACTTAAATCGCGAGTCGGAATTCTCCTGCTAAATATATATATATATATATATATATATATATATATATATATATATATATATATAAGTTTTTTTTATAAGGTTCTCCTGGTGTTTGTGTTTTGGTATTTTATTGCAGAATGCAATCTACCTCAGAGCTATCACACAGTCATAATATTCTTGAATACAGAGATTTCGAATAGTATCTACCGTGGTCGGGGATATATTGATAACATTAATTTTTTTTTTTAAGAAAAAATATCATTTTTAAGAAAAAAAATTCCATATGTATATAATATACCGACCCACACATATACACACAATATATTTATAATCTATCTATCTATCTATCTATCGATAGATTATGCACATTACATGAAATTGAATCAAGAAACGGACTTCTAGTGTTCATGAATATTTTTTTAAGATTTTATATCGGCTATAATAGCTACAAGTACTTTTCTGCATTATATATATATATATATATATGTGTGTGTGTGTGTGTGTGTGTGTGTACATATACATATATATATATATATATATATATATATGATAAATCATAAAATGTCGTTTGGGCCAACCCTCTTTAGTCAGAATTATCCCGAAGATCTATTAAATGAAACCTGGGTAGGTAGTTTCTGGCTCTTTTAGGTATTATATATATATATATATAAGTTATGAGAAAAATATATACAGACTTTGATAATCATGATTTATGACTATTATTGTAATCATGGTGGAGTGATAATGATCTTGGTCGTTGGGCAATGTAGGTTAATAATACTTACTCTTCTCTCCATTCCATATAGATATGTACATTCTTAATCAAATTTTTGTTTTCTAAGTTTTAAGTGTCTAAAAATAGAAAATTTTGGACTATTTATTTTCAGTATTACCGATTTGGATTACTTTGACTTCTTGTGGAACGGCAGGAATTTGTTGAATGGAAATATTTTAACTGGATAACACATTGATTCATTTAAGACCACTTGAGAAATTAGACTTTTCCTACTTTGGGCCTCTTAATAATTTGGGGCCTCAAGTAATGCCCTATGGCTCGACCCCTCAATCTGTGTTTGTTGGAATTTAAACACTTCCCCAAAAATCCTAATATTTCGAGTAAATTTTGATTTAAAAAAAATTAATATTTATGTTCAAATTACTAAAAATTCGAATTAATATATATATTTCGTCATCCACGGACAGACTGTTTTGGGGTATCACGACTCTGCAGTGAGGCTAGACCTGCGAAATGCTTCAAGTTCAGCTTGTCAGTCAGACATCTTACCTCAGAGCCATCGTCATTTTCAGAGTTAGAGAAAGAATATATATATTTATCTATCATAATTATTTCTTATTCTAAAATAATTTCGATAAAACACTTTTGTATTAAAAAAAAAATTGAAGTCGAAACGCGTTGGCAAATAAATAAACCATCAAACATATTTTTCTTCCATTTAACCTTTTGTAGGTACATTCTGTTAGATTCAACTCATTTCTTCCTACATATATATTTGAGTAAGGAATGACTTCATATAATAAATGACCTCTAATTTTTAGCTATAAAAATGTGTAATACAATCAAAATAAATGCAATACTGTTAATAAACAATGTACTGAAGACCTTGATGTAGCTATTAGTTAAGATTATGAAGTTTTTACGTAATTTTATTTACTATTTATAATATTTGTACATATGATATGAACAAGTGTTATGAATAGTAAACACTATTAAGTAAAAGTTTATTTTCTTAACTAATAGTCTTTGTTTAGGTATGGACTATTCGAGGACACTTTGAATCGAGGTAACGCAAGGTTTCGCCTAGAAACAAGGTAAGCTTTGGCGTTTTAAGAACATATCTTGTATATTGAACAGCCCCTTGTTTTTGAGGTAAAAACATTGATCTTAAAAAATCGTTCATTACACAAATATATGCGGCAAGAAAAATAATATTAAATAAAAACTTTTTTCAATCTCAACTGATAACCTTTGTTTCAGTATAGGCTATGCAGGGACATTTTGGATCGAAGTTCCGGCAAGTTAGGCCGAGAAATAAGGTAAGCTTCGACGTTTCAAAAACGTGTGATGAACGACCTGTTGTTTTTGAGGTGAAAAAATAGTTTTTAAAAGTCGGTCATTGCACGAGTATATATATATATATATATATATATATATATATATATATATATATATATATATATATATATATATATAATTATATTCATAGGAAAATAAATATTATTTTTTCCTTTAATTTTCGACTTCGTGAATGACATTTTTAGTTATAAAATCGAAGTGTCTCGACATTTTTAAGTTAAAAAAAAAAGTCTCTTTTTAAAAAAAGAAAAAAAATAGACCCAGACAGGAATGTTCCCTAAGTAGCGAAGGAGGAGAACTTTCATTCCGGGTACAGGGTGGAGAAGAATGGACTTTAAGTTGTGGCCAATGTACAGACAGACAGACAGAGATAGAGAGACAGAGAGAGAGAGAGAGAGTATTATCAATTTGATAACATAAATAAAACCGTATTTTTATTTTACCAAGGTTAGCTTCACCAGAAATAAAATTTTATTTCTGAAATAGCAAAACATGTCATTTTGATTTTTACTCGTTGTCTTCACTTTCTTGTGTATATTGTCACGTCACTTAAAAGTGCTACTGGTACCATGTAACTCAGTATTTCCGGCCATATGATCAGTTGATCGTTTACTAAACCAGTACTAGTGAGATGAGAGAAAGGTCGGTTAGACATCCCCAGCAATGCAAAAAGATAAGTTCTGGTAAGGGGCGGATGAACTTCTTTTATCGTCTCAACAGTCGTTTCGTGCATAGATATTCACGGGCGTTGAGTGATGACTGTTTAGAAGGAAGACCCTTAGATATATGTCCAATTTTTGTGGGGTTTTCCTAAACATCATTTTTTAGACACGCAACCGAAATTCATATCAGTCCTTCATCCTTCCCTGAATTGAAACAGCAATTTCATCATGGACCGTTGTTATAACAGGAAACCAAAGACTTTCGGGTCACTGGCCCAATGAGTAGAGTGTTCTTTAATGATCTGAGAGACCGAGGTTCAATCCCTGGTCGAGTCATACCAAAGACTCAAAAAATAGTACTTGATGTCACCTTGCTTAGCACTCAGCATTATAAGGCTAGGATTGCGGGTAAAGTGGAACAATCCAGGGAAAGGAGTAACGCCCTCCCCAACACCTCGTTGTAGTAGCTATTGAAAAGGGATCTTTCGGGTCACCCTCGACTAAGGTCGCCAACTTTACTAAACTTTTCAAAATTTTCAAGTGAAGACGTTTGAGTCTACTTATTTTTTTTTATGTCTTGAGCTAGTATGGGGTACTTTTTTCATCATTTTTGACCCAGACATATAAAAAAATAAGACTCGAACGTCTTCACTTGAAAATTTTGAAAAGTTTATATACCCCACCCCATATATATATATATATAACAGGATCTCGTAGACTAGTTTCTAGATATCGTACACCTTGCAAAATGTCTAATAGGGTGTGATGACTACGAGTGATTTGTCGTTCACATATGACCAGTTAAAAAAATTACGGGTCATTTAAATCAAAGAGCAATCTAGTTCGGACTAAAAAGAAAATTTTAAGGTTGTCCAGTTAAACTTTTTCAGCGTCGTTAACGACGCATATAGTCATATTTTCACGAAAGAAAATATCCCTTTTTATATTTTCACGAAAGAAAATATCCCTTTTTATGTTTTCACGAAAGAAAATATCCCTTTTTATAATTGATAATGAAAAAAAAAAAATGTTTGATAAGAAGAATTAATAAGAAGATTAAAAGAAAAGAAAAATCATTTTAAAAAATTCAAATTCAAATACAATATCTGAAATTTTAATTCCTATCCATGGTAAGAGATTTTTTAAAAATGAAATCAAAATTAAATTATAATTAACGAAAAATCTCACTCTGACTGAAAAGATCTTTACTTGTTAAGTAAATGCCTGGTATTTGTTTATGAGGGTGTTATTTTATAATTCAGTATTCCATTTATAAGTTTTGTTTATTTTGTAAAAATTCTTAATTTTGAAATAGATAATATTTTTTCAAAAATCAATCCCTCTTATCACGATATTTAGTGAGACTAAGAAAAAATGTCTGCAATAGTCGATGTATTCATTTGAGAGTAAATGAAATTGAAATTTGGTTTCAAGGGGTGCATCAAGTAAAAAGTTTGAGGAGTCCTTGTTTAGATTTGAGAATTCGCTGTCAAAAGAGAGAAAAAATCGAATTAGAGAAAATTTGAATTCAGATAAAATCCTTAAAAAACAAATAAATTTAATCTAAAAAGATTATATGTTAGGCTTTTTTTTTTTTCTTTTTGGTTTTTCAATTATCATTATTTTGAATAAAGAAAGTGTTGACTAACCCCACGTACAACCGTGACGAAAAAAGTAAAAAACAAAAAATTAAAAGAAAGAAAAAATAGATAAAAGACTTCGTACAGCCGGCCATGTTGGTTCGAGCTTACCAAGAGTAATGTCAAACCTAAAACTAAGATTGAATAACTAGAGAAAACTAATTTAAAGAAAACATCTGTTGCAGATATTTTAAAGATATTTTTGTGTCGTATATAACTAGATAGCATAAGTGTGAAACTGATTTTAGACATAAAATAACCCGAGAATGTTTGTCATGCCGTAAAACCAAACAACCAAATTCAGACGTCAGTCGAGGACTATCTATATGCATGTATAGGTGTGTATAATCTGAGGGAAAAATCCAGGGGAAAGAGTATCCAGTTTGAGTGCTCAATATCAACGGCTATCGACGTATAACTAATTTGAGATTAAGAATACATCAAAACTCAACGTACAGAGCATATATATATATATATATATATATATATATATATATATATATATATATATATATATATATATATATATATATATATATATATATATATATATATATATTTGAACGGATGTATGTAAACAATAGTAATTGTAATTCATAACCGTTTAAAATTTGCTTCGCAGTCAATGTCTCCTCGTGGCTGAATAGTTAGAAGCTTTGGCTTGGCGTTTGAGTCAACCGGGTTTCGATCCCAGCTAGGGGAAACTAATGTCTAGCCACACTGATGAGTTCTGATAGAACGAAACAGATCTGTTTGTGGATGACTATAGATATATATGTGTGTATGTATGTGTGTGATTTATTAATCTTTTTGCTTAGATGTGGCACGAGGCTGCATGAATGGGGGCGCCCGATGTCACATATATATATGTGTGAATATGTGTGCGTTGGGCACCTCGGGTGGTGTAATGGTTAGCATGTTAGACTAGCAAACCTACACGAGTGAGTTCGATTCTCACTGGGTGCCCCATTCATGCGGCCTTGTGCTACATCTAAGCAAAAAGCGTAGTAAATTAAATGTGTGCGTTTGATAGTTAAAAACACTCTCACAAATGTCTGCTCAATAAACTGTGGTGAACAGGAACTGATTCGTATGAGGTATACAGCCGGTGTATTTGTCGCTGCCTCCCACCAGACACGACTTGACACAAGGTCAAAAGCCCGAAGGCCAATTAAAGTGGGGATAAAGGGGAGGGGAAGGTCGGGAAGGAGCCGAGACTCGAACCCTGCTTGTCAGTGCTGCTCATCGGCTCACTTAGTGCAATGTGAGCCTGATGAGGCAAGCGGTTTCACGAACCCAAATGTGGGTCCGGGCACGTATGCCAGTAAACGGCTTAAACTAGACGCTTGGTCTAGTGCCGTACAAGGGGGACAAAGGAGACAAAAATGCAGCTCGCCCACCCGAAGGTAGCCTAGTCGAAACTAGATGCCTAATTAAAGGCCCCAAGTCTGCCATTGTTCCTTTTCCAGGGCCACGCTCCGGACCGAAGTCCAGAACAGTGCTATCAAAATATTTTCGATAAAATATACGGACTTTCAGGTTTTAAAACAACAGTAATTGAGAAAGAAAGTCTCTTCTTATACCATTTATAATTATATATATATATATATATATATGAGGTTGTAACATTTTAAAGAAAGATAAACCAAAATAAATAGACAAATAAAATCTATCACAGGTGTGAAAAAAAAAAAATCACAACAAAATGTTTTTGTTTTTTCTAATTTTCTACTGTTCTCTCCCTCCCACTTTCTGCTTCCTAAAAAAAAACTTAATTTTTTTCCCGCCTCCAGTTTCTGATTAAATTCACATAAGGTTGAATTGATACGAATTTGCGTTGAACCTTTTTTCTATACGACGTCACCTGAAGGTGATCATAAATCAGTTAGATCCATTGGTTGGTTGTTTGTTTGAGTTTTATGGCATATCAACCGTTATAGGTTATTTAATGCCAAATCCATTTTAATACAAATAAACAGTTCTATTTCAAATGCTTCAGTTTAGCATGAGTACACAGTTTAATTGTCAAAAAGATTTCTGTTTCAAGCTATTCAGTTTAATCAAACAGTTCTATTACAAACAATTCAGCTTAGTATCAGTATAGTTTTTATCCACACACATTTAAATGTAAAAACAGTTCTATTTCAAACAATTCAACTTAGCATAAGTACGCAGTTTAGTTCTATTTAAACCATAGATTGGACCCTGTCAGGTGTTACCACTCCGGGCCAAAGTGGACATGGGAGCGATGGCAATGAAAGAGTACTCTGCATTTCCCAAAGCTCCAGCATTACTGGAACCTCACCATCAGATTGTTTAGTGTCATATCCAGGACACTCATTGGTGGGGGTGTCTTATCTCTGCAGAAGTTCAATCGGTGTATTCTGCAGCCCCAGCCGACTGGGCCACTCGTTTTTGGAGGGGTCTTACCCACTCTGCAGAGGTGCAGTCGGTGTATTATACAGCCACCGTCCCTAGCCGACTGGGGAACAGTTGGATCGAATCAAACCACTTGTAAAACATGACTAAAAGAAAACCTTAAAAAATTAAAATCAAAATATACCTCCCCCATCCTACCCGCAAACGAGGTGCTAAATAAAGAAAAAAGGTTAATACACCAATATCCCAGTAAATTACGAAATAAAATCTATCAAATATTTGGAAGATGTATATAATGTTCATTAATGTATAATGGGACGTTCATAATAATAGGCGCTTGTAACATAACTGCTATCGTCGGAGGGTGTAGATACGGCAACTCAAGTTCAAATCCTGGATGGGGCAGTGTGGATTTCCCAAAGCGCTAATTAATACCCTTAGTAAAAGTATGAATTCAACTATTCTCCCTCTTGCTATGAGTAAATAGTAGGGCAGCCTGTGCTCTTTAAACTTGCTATGGCAACTAGTGTAGAAGAAGAAAAACTCTTAATTGGGTAAATATATATCAATTAATTCACTGAGTATCTTCCATCTTTTTTCAGCAGTATACCATAGTCATTCATTTTGGGAACTGTCATTTTTATTTATTTTATTTCGACAAACGATCTTTAATTATTGTAATCACAAACGTTTCATTCGGACTTGGTCAGGGATGGGTTTCACCAGGCTCTTCCTGTCGAGGATACGATATATGAATAGTGTCCTCAAAGACCAAACCAGGTAACGGGGTCAAAGAAGAAGGAGGAGACGAAGAATATATATATATATATATATATATATATATATATATATATATATATATATATATATATATATATATATATATATATTCTTTGAGCCTTTTGTCTCAAGGCTGCTCAGATACCCTGTACCCAAGTCAGAAAGAATCGGGTAGAAATCACATTCAAAATTTGTCCTTTTTGAAAAGCTATCTCATCATCCCGTTAAAAGACCGTTGATTATATCTCTTTTAATATTTGATGCGATTTCCTAAACTTGAAATATATCAGGCTTGCAGTGTATCGTAAAATAGAACTCAGCTCTAAATTTAGGACCAAATACAAAAAATAAAGTTTGAACTAAATGAATTAGTATTTAAGATCCTTATAACCTAATAACTGTCGGTGCGAGAAATGAATTCGTGAGTCAAGTTCAAACTTGACTATCTAACCTTGGTGGGCAATCAGTCAACGACAACGACAAAGACAACTCTGAATTCAAAAAGAAAAAGCTAGTGTCTCTGGTATATTTTCAACCTTGCTTTGACAACTCCTGGCTTTTTTTTTTTTTTGACAATATTTGTGGTGTAGAGAGGAGAACCAGTAGTGGAACTCTCTGATATAATCACGAATATAAATTACCGGGAGTAGATTCAGCCGTAGAAAATTTGTAACTAAAACTTAGAGACATTAAACTGGGAATAGAATGTTATAAATAGTGTAATTGTGGACGAGCAAGGCTAGCGAACCATAGCTATTGAGTTCGATTCTCACCGTGCGTTCTGTATTTCTTGAAACTATGATAATCTCGGCTTAATAAACGAGAACATCCTTTTTTTTTTTTGCTGGCTGAAATAAGAGTAATCTTATACATCCTGATTGTAATTATAATTAGTAATGGGGACTTGTGCAGCATCGCCCTCATTTTTAAAAAATATCCAACTGTGTACGGAGAGGGAGATCCTCGTATAGTGATGGACAGCGGGATCGTAATAAACAAGTTCGAAATCGCGCTATTATGTTCACTTTAGAACTAATGAACCCCCTTATCCTCCCAACTATGGGTTAAATAGTACCACTTTTGTTTTTCTAGAAGTATGGCTTTAGCATTAAATAACCCACAAAGGTTGATATGCTATTAAAGAAAGAAAACAAAACAAAAAATCAACCTAGTGAAATTAAGTTTTTGAAAAGTACAGATTAATTTTTTTAATATGAGAATTTAAAATTAGACGAGTATCGTTATCCTGTTTATTTTCATCCTTAAAATCCGTACGTTATACTATTAAATCAAAAAAAAATACACTAAAACCTTATAAAAAAGAAAGTTAACCGAGCTATCGGCCTTATGAGTTGATTGTTCGCCAATGGTCCAGGAGACCGGGGTTCAATCCCAGGTCGAGTCATAGCAAAGACTCTAAAAATGATACTTGATGCCGCCTTGCTTAACACTCAGCACTATAAGATCAAGGGTAAAATGGAGCAATCCAGGGAATAGAGTAGCGTCCTCCCTTACACCTCGGTGTTGTAGCTATTGAAAAGGGAGCCTTCGGGTCCCCTTCGACTACTGCTACAAAACCTTATGAAGTCGAGCAAAAATATGCTCTCTCTGCCAGTTTAGGGGAGGGTTATAATTATTCATAACAGCAAGAATATGTGCCCTCTACAGAGTGCAAATATTTAAGTTTTATTGTAAAAAAATATTCTATTAAATTAGAAAAACTAACAAAACTATATGAGAACACTTATAACAAGATTACACATATTTCTATTTTGTTTTAATTGATTTCTACATAAAATTATTCATAGGATTGCTTTTAATATGTTTCAAAATAAAACAATAATATTAAAAATTAATAATTAATTATTTATTAAACCTAGTTTTGTTAAAACCAGTATACAAATGATCCATACCATATACGATGTAAACCTTTATTTCTTAGTGGTATATAACACACTTTGCAGGATTTTAGATGCATTTATAAGTGGCTATTTTGAGGTAAATCTTAGACTTTAATATGACCATGCTAAGAAGATATCTCGTATCAATGAATAATTATATATAATTAGACGAACAAGACATGCAAGACACTGCTGGAGAAATAAGGACGAACTCATAAGTGATGTACACCTGTAGACCCCTTCTCATGGACGAGCAAGGGTTGGGCGACCAATAGAATATATCTATAACAGCTCTGTACTGATACAGGATGTAGTCTGGAAGACCTGCTGGGAGCGATGGACGATAGAGGCGAGAGGCGAGAGAGGGTCAGGAAAATCCGTGCTAGTGGCATGACATGATGATGATGATATATGATTTGTAAACACATTTTATTGACAATATTTAAAAAAAGCCTGATCTTTTTTTTTGCACGTAGTTAAATGGTTTCTAGCATTTTTATCTAACACGAATAATTCTATTTACTATGAATAACTTGTTTGCAGACAAGAAGTGGTAACAAGCATTGCTATTTAACACTAATTTTTCTATTGAACACAATTCATTTATTTTCACACAGTTAAATGGTTTCAAGTATTGCTATGTATCACTAACAATTTAATTAAACATCTGTCATTTGTTTATTCACCGTTAAATGATCAAACAGTTCTATTTCCAACCATTCAATTTAGCATAAATAATTTGTTTGTTCTCAGTTTAAATGTCAAACAGATCCATTTAACCCATAGATAAGACTCTTTCAGGTGCTACCATTCCGAGCCTGGGTGGACCTAGGAACGATGGCAATGAAGGGGTACTCTGCATTCCCCAAAGCCCCAGCGTTACAGGAGCCTCACCATCAGATTGTTTAATGTTAGATCCAGGACACTTATAATTGACTTATGCTAAACTGAATTTTTAGTAATAGAACTGTTGGATCATTTAACTCTTGGTATCTATAAAATGTGTTTACAAATCATATATTTATTATATATGTAAAAAGAGGATTTGGCATTAAATAACCAACAATGGTTGATATGCCATAAAACCAAACTAAACTGAAACATGCCAGCATTTCTATAAATTTTAGGTCCACTGATTTGTTTGACCGAGGGCCCACAAGGAAATAAATGTCTCGATCTTTTGGAACCATATTTTTAAAATTATTTTTGCTTTTAGCCAAATGAGTAGAGTGTTCGTCAATGGTCCGGGAGACCAGGGTTCAATCCCGGTTCGAGTCATACCAAAGACTCAAAAAATGGTACTTGATGCCGACTTGCTTAACACTCAGCATTATAAGGTACGGATCAAGGATAAAGTGAGCCAATCCAGGGAATGGAGTAGCGCCCGCCTACACTTCGGTGTAGTAGCTATTGAAAAAGGAGCTTTCGGGTCACCCTCGACTAAAGGGAGACAACTCTACTTATTACCAATCATTAATTCAGTTTGAGGGTGTAGTTGATGATAATGATAATATTTTTAACTCTTTACGAGTTTTTCATACCAGCTTTTGTTGGGGGTCTTTCACTGGAGGCTGAGTGACAGCAGGTCCCCTCAAGTCTCCAGCATTCTTGAGAGTATTCTGGCCGATTTGCTGTGGTCGGGATGCTCTCAATTCTTCTTCTGATTTCCCATTCTTCCGGTTTTTTTCCCAAGACTTTAAGGACTATTCCAAGTGGACCAAGTACAATTGGTACCACCGTCACTTTCATTTTCCACAGTTTTTATTTTTTAGTTCTCTTGCAAGATCCAAGTATTTCTTTTTATCTTTTCCCGTTTTTATTTTCCACTCTGTGGTCCAACGCAACGGCAATGTCCATAAGACAAGTTCTGGTCGGGATTAGATAATTCTTTTTTTTTTTATCTCAAAATCCCAGAGAATCTTATGCATCTTATTCTCAAGGATAGATTTTGTTTTTTTGTATTTATCATTATTATTATTATTATTATTATTAATTTATGCTATGGACAGCTATCGATAGGCTATCGGTCGTATGGAAGTCAGACCTGACCAATAAAATGAAGCGCAGTTTCTTCCAAGCAACGGTAGTATCGATACTGCTATATGGACGCTTGACAGCAATTACACGAGAATGCTGCGAACAATATTGAACAAGTCCTGGAGACAGCACCCCACAAAACAGCAACTGTACGGCCACCTACCACCCGTCACGAAAACTATCAAAGTTAGACGAAGGAGACATATGGGTCACTGCTGGAGAAGTAGAGACGAGCTCGTAAGTGATGTACTCCTGTGGACCCATTCGCAGGGACGAGCAAAGGCAGGACGTTCAGCTCGAACATACATACAGCAGCTCTGTGCCGATACTGGATGTAGCCCGGAAGACCTGCCAAAAGCAATGGACGATAGGGAGGGATGGCGAGAGAGAGTCAGAATGATTTGGTTTGGGTTATTTTCTGATGTATCAACCTTCATGGGTTATTTACTGCGAAAGTCATCATTGTGGCAGAATAGAAGAGATACTATTTAACCGATAGCTGGGAGAATAAGAGAGGTTTATTGCTTTCTAAAGGGTATTAGTTCAAAAGTGAAAGCAATAACGTGACTGGAATTCGAACTCGGATACTCCGATGTCACAGTCCAGCGCGTTAGCCACTACGCTACATGCACTCGCCCTCCTCCTTAAAATATTTGAGATAGAATTTTGTTTGTACATAATTTCTCTTTCAAGAAATCGTGGGGGTGTCCTCGTGGTGTCATGGTTATAGTGATGGACTGCGGAATCGTAGTAAGCGAGTTCGAACTCCAGTCGCGCTATTACGTTCACTTTCAGAAGGTATGAACCCCCGTATCCTCCCAGCTATGGGTTAAATAGTACGACTACAGTTCTTCTAGGAGTAATAGCTTTGGCATTAAATAACCTATAAAGGTTGATATGCCATTAACCAAAGAAATCGTATCCTTATTAAAAAATGTCTAATTAGCTTCGAATTAATAACTGAAATTAGCAGGTTTTCTCGATTTGGTTTGATTTACCTACATCAGTGAAAACTATCCAAGTTAGACGAACCAGACATGCAGGACACTGCTAGAGAAGCAGGGACGAGTCCATAAGTGATGTACTCCTATGGACCCCCACATATGGCCGAGCAAAAGCAGGACGGCCAGCTCGAACATACATACAGCAGCTCTGTGAGGATACGGAATATAGCCCTAAGGACCTGCCAGAAGCGAAGAACGATAGGGAGAAGTGGCGAGAGAGGGTCAGGGATATCCGTGCTGACGGCACATGATGGTGATATGCTGTTAAACACCAACTCATCGTCATGATGGCGTGCCGCTAGTACGAATTTCCCTGACCCCCTCTCGTCCCTCGCACCCGGCAAATCTTCCATTCTACATCCTGTATCAATACCGAGCTGTTGTAGATAGGATAAAACATCAACTAACTAAGACTAATTATATAAATCTGATAGCAGACAAAATTTTTAGCTTTCTTTGAAAGACTGAAGGGGGGGCGGGGACACGAAAAAATACAAAGAACAAACTAATCCACACTGAAGAAAAGGGTCAAACCTTGAATTGAAGAAACAGGGATATACAGGTGAATTACCCTCCACTGATCAGACTCTAGTTCTGGGATTCTAGACGGTGTAGAGTCACCCCTTTTTTTTTTCGCAATTACTCCCAGTTCCACTCTGACAGGTACTATTATTCTAGATCAAAATCTTATCTGTGAGTTAAATACACCTGAAATTTATTCGTATTCGATGGTATTACTTGTTACAGTAACTTTTTTGAATTAAGATTATTTACTCAAAAGCTACCATTGTTTAATAAGGATTATTTGTGGTTACTAGAAACAATATAACTGCTTGCCAATTATTATTAGTGTTAGATAGGAATACTTGAAACCCTCTGTGTTGCAAACCAATTATTATCAAATAGAAATAGTGCATAAATTATGAGCCTTAGATAGTTTAGCCAGGTAAAAGGACAGTAGTGGTACTATTTAACTTACAGCTACAAGAAGAAGGGGGTTCATGCCTTTCTGTAGTGTATTAGTCAGAAAGTAAACGTAATAGCATGACTGGAGTTCAAACTCGCTTACGATATGAAATGCCAGCATCTTAGCCACAACATTACATAGGATTACTTGATATTATATAATTGTCAGCAAACTATAGACCAAAGGGCAATTTCTTAAAAAAATGTTATGGAACATTGAAAATATAGTTGAATACAAACATTCAGAAATTAAATGGATTTTGGCATTAAATTAACCCATGAGGAGTTGATATGCCGTGAGAATAAATGAACTGAACTAACAGCCCCCCCCCAAAAAAAAAATCAATTCAATGTATATAAATTTTAAGCAATGTCTATTTTAAAAATCATTAAAATTTTAATAACTAACAAGTACAAACAGTAATTGCTATTATAAAAAGATAACGATGAAATGGTGGGTTCGATCTCACTGGCCATTTTACAAGACAATAAGAATAATAAACAGGAATGGTGAAAAATAAAGTTTCTAAAGATACAAAAGAAAGAAAAAAGACTTACCAATTATATATTGTATATTATCTTATGAAGTTGATATTGTAGAGAAAATTAAAGCGATGAACATTTGGAAGATTGGGGGGGGGTATCCAAATTAAGTAATAATACTTTAAATGTAGTTTTATTGGCAGCTTCTAAAACTATTTAGAAGTCTTAATAATTCTATATAATTTCTTGCCTCATTAAAATAATATTTTAATGTTTTCCCCCACTTTTAAAAAGGTAGAAAAATCAATTTTTTTTTCAATTAGTTGTCTTGCAGAAATACGACTTCCTGCTAACTATTGTTAGAAATCCCACAATTTCAACACAATTTTTTTTTTTTTTTTTTAAAGCTAAAACCATTTTTGGGTTTCAAGTTTGTCTTTGATAAAAAGACAAAAAGAGATTAGAAAATGATTTAGGCTACTTATCTAAGTTTGGCACAAGCCTAATACAGTGAATTTTCTATCAGATATTGAACATATTTGGTGAGAATTTTCTAACTTGTACCCCGAGTCTTCCGATTCCCTGTACTTAAGCTCAATACACAAACATTCCTGGGTACAGAAATCTCTATCCTAACATTACATTTGAGGAAATTCAGTAAACAATTACTACATTAATTATTTTTGCTTGTATTTTGATAGATTTTTTTTTTTTATGAACTGTATTATTTCCTTTGTTATTTTTTTTTAAGGACGTTTTAGCTGTATACACTCAACCTTCTTCGGGTGTTTTTTGCTCTCACCCCTCTCTTCTCAAATTAGCGGTATAAACACTGAACAGAACAATATATACTAGTATATAATCCAAATACAATCAAAAGAGTCATGAAAAAAAAAAAAAATAAATAAAATAAATAAATAAATACCAACTGTCTTTACTTGGAAGAATTAAAATTTTTTTTTTCTTTATCTGAATTGTATAACTATAAACAAATCACCCATACAAATAAGAGAAGACTTTTTCATTTTGAAATTAATTTATTAAGGTCATACAACAGCTAAACAATTTTGGACAGAAATCAACCTTTTTGCAAATCTATGTGAAATCGAAATGTCCAAATGTTTACTAACTTGCATTTTTGAAAACCAAATTTTGGAAATATGAAATATTAAACAGCTAAATTATAGAGGGAAAAAAAAAATTAAAAATTAAAAAAATAAAAAATAAAATAAAAAATAAATAAATAAAAAAATTTTTTTAATAAAATTATATCTGCAATTCTTGGGCTTTTGTGGAAAAAAAAAAAAAAAAAAAAAAAAAAAAAAAGTTTTTCTCAAGTGCTTTACGATAGAAAAAAAAAAACTTTTTTTTCAAAAATCATTTTGCATACTAAAGTAGAATTTCCTTTATTATTCCATACGTACAATTTGGTCAATTGATCTTTGTTGTATTTAAGGTTTCGAGTAAAACATCTGGCTTTTTTCCCCAATTTATAATGATCATTATAGACTTGTCATACTTAAAGCACGAGTTTCTGCAAGATCATCGAAGTTAAGAAGTGATTAGAACTCAATATTTGGATGCATGAACACTACTCAGAAACTTGTTGGTAATCCGAAGCCTGTGTGCCAATTGAAGATAGGCTTAGTAAATTCAATAAACAAAGGTGAAAAAAAATATATATTTCTCCACACACATGGATGGAATAATGAAAATATATCTTGTAAAATCAGAAAGCAATCTACATTGCCCTATATTAGGTGCATTGAGACTTCCAAATCTATTAGCTTATTGAGGAAGACATTACATATATCTCCCTCTATATGTGAACTGACTGAGCTGAAATAAGGGGATGGGGGCAATTATCATAGAAAAATGACTGCCCTATGTTGTATAATAATAGGGATAAGACAGGAATTAGACAAAAGAGGATACAAAAAGTCCCCAGTACACACAAATATATATATATTTTATTTTTAAATGAGTTGTTAGAGACCCACCCTCAGCCAACCCACAGAAATTCCACCTTGTAATATCAAATATGTGTACACAAACTTTATTTCAGTAAATATTATATAAGCTACATGTTTAAAAATAAAAGAAATTTATATAAAATAAAAAAGAGAGGGATTGGGAATTTTATACACATCAAATAATATATGATGATAAATACAACTAAAAGTTAAACATTCAAATCATGCTATATTTTTTCCCCTTATACATTCACCTTCGTCCCAAATTTGTCTGTATATTTGCATATAAGTTTCCCACACTAAGATATAATAACTACTATGAGATAGAGGTCATATTCAATCTAAGTTTTTAAAAAGTAGTATACACGAATGCAAGCATCATCTAAATAAACAGTCTGGCACAAGGCCAAATAGGGTTATATAAGGAGTAGAAAGATTGTGTGTTGTGCTAATCTTCCAAGTGGAAAGACTTGCCTGCCTTAAACCTTAAGATTATATATTTAGGTCTGCTTTATCAAAGCAGTATCCCCCCTACCCCAAGTTATCTTCTAATTTTTCATTAATAAGACTAGCTTTCTATTTACTTCAATATTAGCATCCTCAAATAAATTCTTTGAATACAGACAAGTATTTAGTCTGACCTATTAGAATGGCCTTTATTCAATCAAGTTTTAATTAAGTTCGTTTTCCATAAGCCCAGTCAACAGGTACAAAACTTAGACTTTTTAATCACAATGAAAAACGTTCCCATTTAATATTCATCTTAAAAAAACATGGTAGCTTTACAATAAAATTATCCAGAAATATTTTGTCAATTTATTGGATAATCTCGAGGGATATGGCATCAGATAATTCAAGCAAAAAGTAAGGAAATATAGATGTCAGACTTGGACTTGTATCAGTATTTTTATACTCCATTTGTTTTTGTTTTTTTATTTTCTTTCTTTTTTTTTTTTTTTTTTTTTTTTTTAAAGTTTCTTTTATTTTTCTCCAACAGTGGAGAGTTCTCCCAATTTTTTTTTCTTTTTAATTGGGCCTTTTCTTTTGCTTACTGATATGAATACACAAAACTCAAGCTTTTTATAGGAATAGGAAATTTTTGAAGGTTAAGGTTTTAAGTCAGTTTGAGGATAGATAATAATGCTTTCACATTTGTTTTTTTTTGTTTTTAATTTGGTAGGGGGTTATATTTACATATATAAACATGCGAGATATATTTACTCACGCCATTAGAAGAAAAGTCAAATCTTAAAATTATTATTGCTAGTGAAATGCTAGAAGTATTTGATGAGATATAAAACATACCATCAACTAAATATGACAAATTTCTGTTCCAATTTACTGATGCAATTTAAAAACAGTGGAAATAGATACTAATGTACTAATTTATTATACGAAAACTAATGTAATAGATTTCAGGGAAAGAATTCTAGCTATACCAGAAGTAATAGTTAAGATGTTAGCTTTTATCCACCCTCCATATTGAAAAAACTGGCAGAGATGCTACTTAAATTGGGTTTGTGAATTAGTCATATATATATATATATATATATATATATATATTATGAAATCAATTCAATTTAAAATAAGTTTTTATAATAAAACTGTAATCAGTAAAATTAATATCTAGCAATTTAAAACGAGAAAGATGAAGAAAACATTCCAAATTTAAAGTTGGGGTATTGACCCTTATAATCTAAAAGTTTATCAGAAAAGAATACTACCTGCATGGTGGTAAGCTATCTTGGGCTAGAATTGACTTAACACTTGACAGCCCCTCATTTAGCTGGTAATTTGAAAAGGTTTAGTATATATATATATATATATATATATATATATATATATATATAAAATTGTCTTGCTACTTGCCCAAAATATTTTAAAACTAAATCAAATGATCGAAACTTACTCTTAGCAAGATGAGGAATGTAAGAATTATATATTTCTATGAAATTTGGGATTTAATTTTTTATAAGAAAAACTAAATAAAGCAAAATTTACTCTAACCTGTTAGTGAATGTAAATATTAGAACTTTCTTTTTACATTACCTAGGAAGGATACACTTTGAAGTTATGTGTATTCATAATTCTAAATCAAGCCCAAGCCAATGGTTATTGGCTAATAAAAGCTTTCCTGAAAGCATTGTTTTTGCTGTAAGTGTATGAAATTATATGCAATATAAAACAGATATATAATTTGCATACAGTAATATAAGTCACTTTAAATACAAACACGAATACAAGGTAAGGAACACAATCGTATATGAATTAGACACACACATACTCGTGAATTTCGTATACAAGAGAAAACTTCATCAACAGACACTCGCGCACACACACATATATATATTAGTAGAGTTCCCACCAAACGCAGGAGCATTGGTTGACTAAATCCTTTTCAAATCACTAACAAAAAAAAAAATGGAAGTAGTAAGCAAAAGAAGACAGAAAAGAAAGAATATAAAAAAGAGAGGAAACGCTAAAACAATGCAGAGAGGGGAGAAGATCAAATTACAGAAAGTTATAGTGAGATTTAAAAAAAAAAAAAAAAAAAAAAGGTGAAAGATCAAGAGTGTGGTTAAATAGTGTAGTCAATGTAGTTATTACCAGTAAGCAAAGGAGGAAGAAAATTTTTTTTTTTAAATGCCTCACTCATGCTACCGTAACAACAAAATTATGTTTTATAAATAGATATCTGTGTGTGTGTGTTCACACCGAGTGATAGATTGAAGAGTGTGTACCTATACACATTATTTTATATAGTTTGTGTGTGTAAGTGCATTATAAATGCATATTTATACACATACACAACACCTATAGAGTGTGATAATCCTCCTCTCTAAAAGAAAAAAAAAAACAAAAAAAAAAAAACAAACTTGAATAATCCTCATTTCCATCAACACGTTTTTTTTTTTTTGTTTCATTTAAATAATAAAAACATTGTGTTTTTGTTAACTTACAGATACAAAAAGAAAGAAAAAAAAAGTAGGGGTAGGGGAGTTTTCTTTTTTCTTTTTTAACAAATGTACTTACTGGAGGTCAAAAATGATATACTCACGTTAAAGGAATAAGATAAAAAAATTTTTTTTGCTTTCACAAATTTTACCATTTTTCATAGTTCCCACCCCCCTCAAAAAAATGAAAATAAAAAAGTAATGTTGTTCCAAGTTTTTCTCAAAAATCAGTTTATTAAAATTTCCCATAGGCTTTTTATATTTTCAGCCAGCAATTGAAAAAGAATCACAATTTGTATTGTTTTTGATAATATACATAATCACACACACACACTATATATATATATATATATATATATATATATATATCTCATACACGTAAGCCCAATGAATATTTTGTGATACAGCGAAAAACTTTTGGCAAAAAGTATTTTATTTTTTAATTAAATAAAAATTCTTTCATAAAATGTTTTTTTTTCTCTTTTTCAGAAAATTTTCTTCCATTCAATTTGGATTTGATATAATTTTTGGCTACTCTTCCAAATAAACATCATTTCTTCATTCAGAATGTCTTCAAAAAAGTTATCAAAAAATTTTGAAAATGTGGAGAGAAAAAACAATTTATCATATTTTTTCATCTCAACATTGGCATATTTATACAAAAATAATATTAAAAAATATTTATGCTGCAGATTAAATACCTTTTTGAAAAAAAAAAAAAAAAAAAAAAATCACTTTTTCCATGTTTTTTTTTGAACTTGCTGATTTGAATCTGTTCAAAGACATAATGGGGGCATAAAAAAAAAAAAAATTGAATATTTTTTTTTTTTTATGATTTAAAAACCCTTTTTATTTTATTTTATTTCTTTGCTTTCATTTTCATCATTGTGATGAAATTCTTGTATCCGCATATAAAACTATGGAACTTGGGGGGGAGGGAAAAAAAAAAAAAAAAAAAAAAGAAAGAAAAAACAAACAAAACAAGCTTTGCAACTAAACTTTTCACAAGAGGGCATATTCAAAACAAAAAAAAGAAAAATAAATAAAATAAAATACAAAATTAAAAAAAGAAAAAAAAAAAAAAAAAAGAAAAAAAAGTCTGCAAGTTAATTTCTGTTGTTTCTTTTTTTTTTTCCTGTTTTTTTTTTTTGTTTTTTCTCCTTTTCTTTTTAGGAAATGTTTCACAGCCAGTTATTGTATTCCTACATAAAATCCTTGTTACATTTTCCTTTCTCTGGTTGACAATGGTTCGAAAACATGAAAAGCTTTAAAGCTGACAATATACAAGTTCAGTTCTCTTATTTTTCGTATACATAGCATGGCGTTCTCTACAAGGAACCCAGTAGTTCATAGTTAAAAGAAAAATCATTTCTTGATATAACTTGAAATGAGAGAACTAGTCTTTATAAAATTGAAATAGGTCATTGCAAGTCAGAGCCATCTGCTGGATTCTGAAGGGCATTAACAAAGAAACGTCTGAATCATTTGGCTTCGAGGGCGAGCCTAATCAGATGACTACCCCTTCAAAAGTTAATGTCATTTACACCTGTAGGGGTGGTAGGCTGTTCTTTGACCGAGTGTGTTTTTGATGTGATTTCTTGATGTTCGGGGTTTAAACTGGATAAATTGGAAGCTACGATCTGTTCAATTTGTTCTTGGCATGCACGAAGGCAGTCCTGCAACAGGAGAAAGAGAGAGAGAGGCTCAAATCAAGTTTTAAGAGAAACAAATAGCCATAGGGATGTTTTTACATATTCAGACTGGCTATCCGATTTAGTTTCTGCAGTATAAAGAACAAAAGTTAAAATAACCTCACAATCTAGGTGATTTTGTCCGAATCAATGAACGAAAGAATCAATGGTGGCTCATATGGGAGAGAAACAAGCAACAGGGGTAAACATACATATATGTGTGCAAGTGAGAAAGACATAGTAGAGGTAGTGAGTGACAGACAATAAACAGGGGGTGTATGAGAGATAAAGACATAATCAATGCGGGTAGCATGAATGTGAGAGACGATCGGGAATGGGGTTGGCAACATGAAGTTGGGTGGGTGAAAGAGAGAATTAAGGTGAAGGTAGTGTGTGCTAGAGAGAAAGATGCATAATCAGTGGTGGGGCAATGTGAGACAATCAATGAGATGGGGGAGAAAGAGACAGTCACTGGGAGGGGGCAGAGGTGGAGAGAGAAAATCTTGGAGGAGGGGGGGTGAGAGGGAATCAATAGAGACAGAGAGAAACTAACAATGAAGCCGTGAGAGAGAGAGAGAGAGAGATAAAAGAAATGAAAACAAGGTTATTTATTAAAGTTTGTATTTGTAAATCCATTTATATATATATATATATATATATATAAAAAAAAAAAAAAAAAAAAAAAAAAAAAAAAAAAAAAAAACATCCCCATAATAAAACCAACATTCCCACTCCCCCCACAGTCAGCTAGAGGCTTTGCTCCAAATATTTGCGCATCTGGACTTCTTGTGCTGTTGAAAACTATGGGAGCTGTGCACATGGAACCCCCCCACCACCACCACCACCACCACACACCAAGGTTTCATAGCCAAATCACAGGGGGAAGAAACAGATTGTGTACATAGAGCAACAAATACATCTAACTTATGAGCAGGGGAAAATTATCTTTGAATGGATCAGCAACATTCTTGATGGCATTTTGAAAAAATTGAAAAGAAAAACAATCTCCCTTCTTTCCCCATTAGGTTGGTTGGGTTTTACGGCATGCCAACCCATCGGGTTATTTTATGCCGAAAGCGTTTTTATTTATTATTTTTATTTGGTATAATTTTTATGCGTATAGTTATTTGAACGCTATAAACAAATACCAACGACATCAAAATAAAACGATATGCAGACTTGAATTGTCTGCTTTTCCCCATTAAAAACTAGGATAGATTTTTTTTGAAGACTAATACAGTCGATAAGTCTATCTAGTTACCTAACAGTCTCAGAGACCTTGTAATAAATAAATAATCACATTTTCAATGGAAGAGTGACGAGACACAACCACTTTACAATGAGCAAGAGGCGACATCAGGTCTTTTTTTTTTTTTTTTTTTTAAAGAGTAGAACAGGTTTTTTTTCACCTAGATTGGTTGCCTAACCAAGGCTAAAAGTTCAGCCTGCCCTACTATTTATTCATAGCAGGAAGGAGTGAAGCAAACTACAAACAGCTTTGTCCCAACTTGGGTCACCAATTCAATTTCTTGCAATGATAGTTTTACACTAACACCTGAATGTAAAACTGCAGATTTATTAGGGTTAATCCTATTAATTTTGATGTTAAGCATCAATAAGTCTGTGACCACTAAGTTTAGTTAATAATTCTCAAGATTAAACAAAACTTGCAATAAAATGTTGGTTTTGTTATGAAAACCCCCTTTAAATTGGATTTTACAAAGTCGGGCTGAAAATCAATTGGCACATTTGAACAACTGGGTCACATCAAAGGGGACAGGAGAAGAAAAAAGATTTTTTTTATATGATCTTGGTAGTATAAATAAAAGGTCAAAACATTCCCTGACTTTCAGACAGACCAGTTACCTTTCCATTGTTTTTATCAAATAATAGGAATGAGAGAAAACTAACCCAAGTCTCAATGTGAGCACTATTTCAAAGATAACTGATATACATGCATGCCAGAAAGTCTGAGATCATTTTGACATTGTATTTATATTGTAAACAGGGTAACCCCTTCAAAAATCCGATAAAGAAAATTCTTTTCTAAAAGTGACAAATCGTCTGAGTACAGGAAAGCCTTCTGAATGTTAAGCAACAAAAATTAGTTGTGAAAAGTTTCTTTTTATGGGACCAAGGTGGTTCATTTGTGCCAATCAATGAAGAAAAAAAAGAAGAATAAGAGAGAGTTTATCTCGAGTTGCGTTACTTGTTGGGTGGGGGCGGAATTACAATGGATTGCAGATGCATTTATACATCTAGAAATCAAAAATTGGTGGTTTCTGGCTAGGAATGTTTAATTTGGTAAAGTATCCTCACCAATGAGGCACCATGAAGTCAAAATAAAAAAAAATACTTACTATTTCAATACTTGTAATTTCGTATAACCTTTGAAGAAGTTCTGAATCTACCATCCTAGGTGTTGAGAGGCCTTGCATAGCGGCACCTATACAACCAGCTGCAATCATTGATGGGGTATATGCCATGAATTTGCAATCTGGAATAGAAGCAGGCATAATAATTAAACATTCAAGTAAAAAAAAAAAAAAAAAAAAAAAAAAAATTAAATACATTTTTTAAATTAGAATAAATTTTTTAAAATTAAAAACAAATTAGAGGCTAAACAGAAATATTAATCTGAGAATTAATTTTTTTTATTTATTCCGGACTTTTTGTCCTCATCTTGGTAGTTTTTGTGTTGTTTCTTCTTTCACTACGTTTCGGCCAAATTTCACCTCTGGCCTTCTTCAGGTGATTAACCGCGACCTCGGATAGGAATGCTGAGTCTTGTAACCGTATTTGAAATTTGGCCGAAACGTAGTGAAGAAGAAACATAAAAACTACCAAGATGAGGACAAAAAGTCCGCAATAAATAAAAAATTAATTCTCAGATAAGGAAGGCTCATCTCAAAACGATTCCAATTAAAGACAATTAGAAATATTAATGCTTTGGTTGTTACATTCAAAATGTAACAACCTTTCAGCTTTCTTTAGCTATTTTCTTGGTTTGGTTTCTTTTTTTAATGGCATATCAACCTCCTAGGTTATTTAATGCCAAAGCTATTCTCCTAGAAGAACTGTAGTGGTACTATTTAACCCAGAGCTGGGAGGATAAGGGGATTCAATACCTTTCCCGAAGGAATTTGCTTGAAAGTGAACGTAATAGCACGACTGGAGTATGAATTCACTTACTACGATTCCGCAGTCCATCACTGTAACCTTTACACCACGAGGACCCCCCCCCCGCTATTTTCTTGTAGTCATTGAACAATTTGGATTTGAGAGTGAAACATATTTAATCTGTGAAGAAAAGAGACGTTAAAAAGGCCCCGAGGGTAGAGTGGTTAAAAGGTGGCAAATCTAACAACAAAGATTAGGAAAACAGTTTCACACATGTAAATAATGTGATAAATAACTCAAAGAAATTATATGATAAAAATTTTAAAAAATTATATTAAATGAAATGACATCTTTAAGCACAACAAAAATGTCATTTTATTTAATGTAAATATATAAAAAAAAAAAAAAAAAAAAGTCTAACTACATACATAAACTATAAATTGTTGATTATATATATATATATATATATATATATATATATATAGTTGGTACACAAACACACATTTTGGTGGAGTGTACCTGGGAGTAATGCCAATGGAGAATTACTACCCCTCCCCAGAGCTCCAGAATAGATCTATTCATCAGGGCCTTTTAGTTTTACTCTCTACTAGACTTGTCATCTTACCAAAGCTATCCATAAACAAGAAGGAGAGCAAATGAATTCAAGCCTTTCCCAAGGGCATTAGCACAAAGTGAAATGCAATCAGCCTTGTCCAGGCCTTGAACCTGGGTCACCAAAACCATTTTCTCTGACAATAACTTTTATACAAACAGTGTTTACAATTAATTAAACTCAGGGAGCATATAGAAATATAGAAAATTTCAATAATTTCTTAAGTTGATTTGTCCCACTAGCAAACTTTCACAAGTGAATTAGAGTCTCACTGGGTGCCCTATTCATATGGTGTTGTGCCACATCTAAGCAAAAGGCTTACTGAATTACATTTTTATCCTCACCTCCAAGTTTGTGTTTTTTTTTTTTAGATGAGTGACAGGTGACAGATTCATGAACCTATACCCAACAGCTGGCAAGTTTGGAAGACTGTCTCCTAATTTTTCTCCCCACACCCTTTTTTTTTAAAATTTATTTATTTTTGTTACTTATAAAATTTAAGCTTCTCTAGATTCATGCACAAAAGACTCTTCCCAAATTGTGCCTCAAATGACCAACACAAAAGAAAGATCTCTTTACTCAGGAGTTATAAGGTACACACCTATATTTTTTGTGATCCATACACAGGTATGAGCAATGAAGTGTGTGTGTGTGTGTGTATATATATATATATATATATATATATATATATATATATATGAATAAAGATTTAAAAAACTGCAAAGGATATAATTCATGGCCATCTGTGAAATATTACCCACGCCTAGTGGGTAGAGTTTTTTGCCAATGGTCCAGGAGACCTAGGTTCAATCCCAGGTCGCGTCATACGAAAGACTTTAAAAATAGAACTTGATACCTTCTTGCTTAACACTCAGCAATATAAGGTACGTATCAAGGACCAAGTGGAGCAATCCAGGGAAAGGAGTGGTGCCCTCCCCTACACCTTGGTGTAGTAGCTATTGAAAAGGGAGCCTTATGGTCACCCTCGACTACAGTTACCAACTTTACTTTTACTCTAGTAGAACGATGAGTGTCCTGGAACTTTGGGGAATGCAGAGTACCTCTTCATTGCCATCACTCCCAGGTCCACTCTGGCCTGGGTCAAATAGAACTAAAATGGGTACTTATGCTCAACTGAATTACTGGAAATAGAACTGTTTTGACATTGAAACTGTATACTTATGCTAAACTGAATTGTTTGAAATTTAATTTAGCATTAAATGGGCCATGAATGATCTACTCATGAGTAATATTGTGTGTGTGTATATATATATATATATATATATATATATATATATATATATATATATATATATATATACACACTTTTTTTTTCTTTCTTTCTTTAAGAAAAAACAACAAACCGGTCACATTAGGATTATGAATTTATTTCCATCCTGTTACACGTTTTTGAAAAATTCAAAAACACAAAAAAAATTTAACAGGACTTCTTCAGATCCTATGGATAAAATAAATCAGAATAGACACAGGAAATAAGGTGGGCGCGGGGGATAGAAGAGGGGTGAAGAGTTATCTCCTCATTTAGCCCACTTCCGTTTTTTATTTTATTGTCAGAATTGTAGTAATTTTATTAAAAATGTTTTAAATTTCTATTTTAATTTTAAAAAATTCTAATTACATTTTGACTTAAACTACAGATTTAATATTAAAATAGATTTTTTAACTTTATTCAATAACTTTACGTAATGATACAATAATAATTATATTAAATTAAAATTTAATTAAATTAAAATTTTTTTTTTTAAATCAAAACTTTTTAGAACCTATTAATCAGTTACACTTTTTATGATTAGTATGTATATATATATATATATATATGTTTTTTCACAATTTTCTAACATTTTATTTTTATTCATTTACATTAATTCTCAGTTTAACAATGCTTTTTTAAAAAAATTTTAAGTTAATTATCTATAGTTTAAATTTAGCCCTATGTCTACACCAAGCTATTAATTCACTTATATATATATATATATATATATATATATATATATATATATATATCTCAGTGGCGACTCTAGCCTATTTTTGCTACTTGTGCCCCCACCCCGCCCTCTGTCAACTTCAGTTCCCAACCCGTGGTCCGTGGACCCAAAGTAAGTCATCATAGTTGCCATTGTGTGATTCTCCATTGTATAGCACAGATAGACAAACGTACCTTGCATGGTGTTTTTTTTTTGTAAACAATCAAGATACTATATAATTTGTAGTCTTGTTAATACAGTAGATAAGATAATTTTTTTTCCTTTCAAAAGTATAGAAGAAAAGAGATGTTCATTACTATGACGAGAAAAATATGTTTATCAGAATAAAGAAACTGATGACAATATACACAGACACAGCTAGTAGTTTCAATTTCGCTTAAAAAAGATTATTTGTTGAAAATGTATTCAAATAAACAAATTTTAGTTACAGAATGTAATATATGCAACATTCATTAAAGAAATAGACATCTGTTAGTGAAAAAACAAATTAAAACACGCCGTTTAACCAACATTTACCATAGCGATGATGATGACATCGGCGATGGCTATAATCTGCTATCCCCCCCTCTCTCTCTGTCCCTCTCCCCAAGACAGCTGTCAGCAGTCACATAGTGCTCATATTTTTTAGCACGATGTTTGGGTTGCTCTTACTATTGGCTACAGCCAAAAGCGGATTTCTCTAACATTACTGTTATTATAAGGGTCTAGTGCTCGGTACGGATTTGCTTGTGTTCAACATTATAGCTGATTTTATGGGATGTTCAATGAATCTGACGGTGGCCAGACAAAGACCATCCGTTCAAAACAGCATCGTTGTATTATTCCCAGATATATTTATGAACTTTCGGCTACTTAGTTATCGAAACTTGAATAGATACGTAATTTAATTGAGATCAGACTAAGTATGTTTGCTTGAAATTAATGGATGATTTTTAATCCATTTTGAATAACATTGACCGAGTTATTGGTCGTGCCAGGCACGAGTAGCACTAGTCCCGTCTCCGCCCCTGATTATATATATATATATATATATATATATATATATATATATATATATATATATATATAAATAAAATGTGTGTATTTATTAATATACCTGTGTATGTATGAATACATATCTCTACATACACCAATTAACTCACGCACCCTTCAGTCGCTAGACCCATAACTAAAAAGGCGTTCTTACCTATACAACTACCAGCTACTCTCTTAAAGAATCTTTTTCTCTAGATAAGATCAGCTCAAGAGTAGTGGAGTTACGCAAGTAAATTTTTGAACTCATCAAGTGTGACACTTGATTGTGCATTCAATTTTTTTTTTCTAAGAAGAAATTAGATATTATTCATGGCTTTCAAAATGTTGCCCTGCAAGCAGATGAAGGTCAGGTTACTTGGTTTAATGGCATATCAACCCATAATGATTATTAAAAACCAAATCCTGTTAAGCTGCGCAATTGGCAGGGGTTTCCCCGACTTTCTTTCCAATCGTTCCTATTGACCATCTCTACCAGGAGGTCTTCTAGTCTACATCCTGTGTCTATACAGAGCTGTTGTATGTTCTACTGGACCATTCAAAAGCAGCATGTCGATGTGAAGAGGTTAATAGGAGAATGTCGCTTCTCCAACAGTGTCCTGCATGCCTTGTTAGTCAGGGATAGTTTTAGAGATAAGAGTTAGGTGGCTGTACAACTGTTATTTTGTGGGATGTAACCACACAGACACCATATATATGTAAAGAAAGCAGTCAAACAATAATCCAAATAGGTGAATTTATTGTGATGTAAAGTTGACGTTAAATTTTTCAGTTTCAATAACCATCATCAGAACTTTGATATCTGGAAAATTGTTCACACAGCAATGGAACGTGGAAAGATATTTGAAAATGTTGAATTTTTTCAAGAGACGAGAAAAATCCTCCCATCTTTTAAAGAAATACACAAAGATAGGTACGTTTTCATATATACATATCATTTTGAAGTCTTCCATGTTAGATGTCATGTAAGAATGTATTTGGTAATAGTTTTTCGGAAAGGACAGTATGAAAGTAAATATGGATCTAAATATTTGGATTATTCTGTTTTTTTTGCTTTCTTCATACTGTCAGATTTGGATCCATATTTACTTTCATTTTATATATATCTCTCCAGTCAGCGTCCAAAGACAGTAGGTGTGGATTATTCTTGTATAGAGTATACGAGGAATATCGTATAAATCTATGCAAGTGCTTGATGTATTGCTATTGTTACATTCCCTCTGCCCTCACCTGAGAATTTAAATTTTCTCCCCCCTCCCACATATGAACTGTAATTCCACATTTACTGTTCTGCAACTTCAAGTATAGCATGTAGTCACCTGACGAGACAGAGAGTATAGTAAAAAAACCAAAGTGATACTATATATATATATATATATATATATATATATATATGAGTGTTCTACATTTGTGGGGGGGGGGAAGCAATTGTCATTGTCAAAAGAAACCTGAATCTGTGACCAGAGTCCAAATACAAGACAAAATTGGATTTCACTTTGCGATAATGAGCTTGGGGAGAAAAAGCATGAACCCAGCTCATCTTTCTCTCAAGCTATTCAACACAAACAATTTGATCAAACATCAGTCATCTATTTACTCACAGTTACATAATCAAACAGTTCTATTTCAAACAATTCAGTTTACCACAAGTACACAGTTTAAATGTCTAATAATTCTATTTGACCCAATCAGGTGCTACCACTTTGGGTCAGAGTGGACCTGGGAGTAATGACAATGAAGAGTTACTCCACATTCTCCCATTCTCTAGAACTGGAGCCTCACCATATATTGAAGTTTAGTGTTATACCCAGGACACTTTATTTAGTGGGGATCTTAATTCTCTTCAGGGGATACAATCAATTCAACATAAGTCCTACCGATAGAGCATTACATGCTTAGGAGATATTTCATATCAATTAATCAGCCCTTTTCAATATCACCTCTTTCATCTTCCTTTCCATTGAAATGAAATGATTTTCGTACTACCTTATCCAGAGATTGAACTCTGGACAGCTACATAGTGGAATATTCTCATACAAATTTTTTATCCACTAGCTCACTGGCAGTAACTAGCCAACAGCTGAAAACTTGTAACTCAAATAACAAAAATGAGGATACTAGTTCAGGCACATCAATGTATGATAATTTCTCATTTAAGGAATTCAGAAAAGAAAACTTTGGTTCATGACATATCAACACCCTCCTGGGTTGTTTAATGCCAAAATTTGATTAATTTGTAAATATTTTTACAATATTGTAAAAATTCCAACATACAAGTCGACCATAATATTTCCAGCTCAAAATTCTGGGATTAACCCATACCTGAAGTATAGGCAGACTATATGGAAGCTACGAGTGGGCCAAAAATTATCAAACAGGCCTAAATGATATAAATTTACAATCTAATTGTGCTATTAGGAAATTCCACAGATAAACATAGTTGTCAGACTGGCTGTCTGGATGCTGTGATATTCCAGTTTGTGTTATTGGAGGTGCCCGTGGTGTAATGATCATTGTTGTAGGAAATGGACATGGCAGCAAGTTCAAATCCTGGATGTGACTGATTGCATTTCACATAGCACTAATATCCTTGGGAAAGGTATGAATCCAATTATTCTCCCTCCAGCTGTGGGTAAATAGTAGGGTAGACTGGGTTCTTCAGCCTTGGTGAGGCAACTAGTCTAGGAGAAGGAAAACTGAATTCAAACCTGTTAAACTCCACTTAAAATTTGACCGTGTGTCATACCCTGCACGAGCGGAGGGGTTGGTAAATATGGATATTCCAGTTTGTGTTAACAGTCAGAACATCAACTGTTGGAAACAGTGAGATGTGTAGCGTCAACAGAACATTTTATTTGAATTAGTTTTATTTCATATTACTATCTTCACATCACAGATAAATATGTTCACGAAACAAGAGTCGCAGATGTTTGTGGCAGTTTATTGGAGTTACAATAAGTGGTTTGGTTTTTTGGCATATCAACCATTGCAGGTTATTTAATGCCAGATCCATAAACAGTTCTATTTCAAACAATTCAGTTTATAAGTATACAGTTTAATTCTATTTGACCCATAGATAGAACCCTATCAGGTGCTACCACTCCGGAGCAGAGTGGACCTGGGAGCGATGACAAAGTTCCAGCATTACTGGAGCCACACCATCAGATTGTTTAGTAGACCTGGGAGTAATGGCAATGTAGATGTACCCTACTTTTCCAAGTGTTCCAGAACTTGAACCTCATTAGTTTTAAGTTAAGCTCCCCACCCCCAACATTGTTTCAAAAGTAGGATCTCACTACCTTTACAAGGGATACAGCTGTCATATTCTAAGCCTCACCAACAGAGAATTCCTTATTTTGGGTTTCTGTTGGTTAGCTTTGAAAATAATAAGAGTGTGATGGTTAATGAGCTATGACAATATAATCAGTGAGATTAGTTAAAACTGAAAACTCTTAATGCTATCAAATAAAATTTTTTTAAAAATTTAGGTCAATGTACACTAATACAAGAGCTGTAACATTATCAAAAGAGATTCTTTTTTTAATCAAAGTAGTCAGAAATAAAACACTCCTAATACCATCTAAAAAAAAAACAAAAAAAAACTAATAAGGCATCCCTCAGTTATCAATATTTTTCTAGTCATCATTGAAAAAAAAGTATGTGAAGTACAGCAACAAAGTTTTTTGAAGGATATTATTGGTATTTTTAAAAAAATTTTTATTACATACTTTAACTTGATCAGTTTTTATAGCATATCAACCATTTTAGGTTATTTAATGCCAAATCCTCTTGATACATGTGTATTGAATATATATGATTTGTTTTGTTTTTATAGCATATCAACCATTTTTGTTAACCAATGGTCCAGGAGCCCAGGGTTCAATCTCAGGTTGAGTCATACCAAAGACTCAAAAAAAACATGATGCCGCCTTGCTTAACACTCAGCATTATAAAGTAAGGATCAAGAGGAGTAATCCAGGAAAAGGAGTAGAGCCCTCCTTTACACTTTGGTGTAGTAGCTATTGAAAAGGGAGCCTTCAAGTGACCCTCGACTAAGGTCGACAACTTTACTTATGCCGAATCCTATTTATACGTATATATCAAATATATAATTTGTAAACATAAGTCAACAAAGTTAAATAGTCCCAAGTATTGCAAGGTATCACTTACAATTCAGTTAAACATCAGTCATTTATTTACACACAGTTAAATGATCAAACAGTTCTATTTCAAGCAATCCAATTCAGCATAAGTTATTTGTTAACACTCAGTTTAAATGTCAAACAGTTCCATTTGACTCATAGATAGGACCAGTTAGATGCTACCCCTCCAGGTCAGATAGAACTATTCAATTTTTTTATGAGATTATAAATATTAAATATTTATTCATATTCGATAACAATAATTAAAACCATTCAACTCCGTACGAAGTAATGAGTTCTGGCTCATTTAAAAACGTTACAAACGATTTGTTTTTTTAACAAATTATACATATTCATGTTTAAATAAGCCACAAGGGTTGATATGCCATTAAACCCAACCAACCAACCATCTTAATACAAGTAATTAACACGGAATCATGATTTGGTTTGATGGCATATCTATTGAAAGTTATTTAATGCCAAATGCCATATATATTAAATATATTGTCATCCACAGACAGACTGTTTTGCTGTATCACAACACTTCCGTTTGGCTAGACACGTAGGACGCTTGAAGCTGGGATTGAAACCTGCCCAACTTTACGTTAGTAGCAGACCACTTGGCCAACAAGCATATCACATCAGCTAGGGAATTATAAGGTATTAAGTAGCAGCAGCAGTAGTTTATATTTTATACCTTACCAGACACCAGAGTGCTCAATTCGTTCAAAGAACTTTGCATTATGCGAGTGGCAGCCGTAAATTCCTTTGCCAGAGAACTCAACCCTCATGGGGGAGAACAGGATTTGGCATACAAGAATTAAACAACATGTGCCTACGAATATACAGCAAGGAAACTACTTTGCTGACCATATTAACAATACATACGGGTCTTCTATTGCGGAAGATCTGATAAATAACCGTGATTGTGCTTCGTCCTACAGTGCGGGACCTGTTCACTATTCTAAGCAGGTCCCACTCGGATTTCCATCTCAAAGTGCTAGAGACCATTCATATTTTGACACATAAACTGTCCCTCTGCAAACAGAGGGAATGTTTATTGGGTCTTTATTTGATTACCATTTAACATTCCCCCCTGCTGTTTGTTTCCCCCCCCTAACATTACAGAGTCTGTTTCCAATTTTTGTATCTTAATCGTTGTTCTAGTTCAAACTGATCAGATAGAACCGAAACCAGTTAGTTGTTCATTTTAATTTAATTTAATAAATAAATTTGGTCTTTTTGTCAGTATAATTAAATTCTGTACCCCCCATCATCATCATGTCGCGCCGCTAGCACGATATCCCTGACCCTCTCTCGCCACTTCTCCCTATCATTCATCACCTCCGGCAGGTCTTCAGGATTACATCCTGTGTCCTCACATAGTTGCTGTATGTAAGTTCGTGCTGGTCGTACTACTTTTGCACATCCATATGTGGGGGTCCACAGGAGTACATCACTTATGAGCTCGTCCTTGCTTCTCCAGCAGTGTCCCGCGTGTCTGGTTCGTCTAACTTGTATAGTTTTCGTGATGGGGGGCAAGTGTCCGTATAGTTGGTGTCTCGTGGGGTGTTGTCGCCAGGACTTGTTCAATACTGCTCTCAACATTCTTGTGTAATTTCCGTCTAGTTTCCTCTCCAGCCGCTTCGTTAGCGTCCATGTGGTGCATCCATATAGCAGTATCGACACAACCACTGCCTGGAAGAAACTGCGTTTCATTTTATCAGTTAGGTCCAACTTCCATATGATCGAGAGCCTATCGATAGCTGTCCCCATAGAATATTAAATATATACAATTTGTAAACATTTCGTAGATAACATTTTTAAATGAGTTTGAACCCTTTCTTTTTTTTTGGACAAAGTTAAATGGTTTTAAGTATTTCTATACAACAGTCACAATCTAATATCAATCATTTGTTTGCAAATAATTTGTAGGTAATTTCATTTTTATGGCACACCAACTATTTTAGGTTATTTAATACCAAATCCTTTATATATACATTCGTTTAAACATATGCAATTTGATTTGGTTGGCTTTTATGGCATATCAACCATTGTAGGTTATTTAATGCCAAATCCTCTTTATATGTATATATTAAATATATAGGATTTGGTTGGGTTGGGTTTTATGGGATATCAACCATTGTAGGTTATTTAATGCCAAATCCTCTATACATATATATTAAATATATAGGATTTGGTTGGGTTGGGTTTTATGGCATATCAACCATTGTAGGTTATCTAATACCAAATCCTGTAGGTAATTTCATTTTTAGATGAGTTAGAACTACCTTGTTTGCGCACAGTTAAATGGTTTGAAGTATTTCTGTCTAACACTAATAATTCTTTTTAATATTAATTATTTGTTTGTACATAGTGATGTGATTAAAAGTATTGCTGTTTAACACTAATTATTCAATTCAACACTATTCATTCATTTGTGCACAGTTAAATAGGTTTGGTTTCTTTGTTTAATGGCATATCAACTCTTTTTAGGTTATTTAATGCCAAAGCCATTCTCCTTGAAGAACAGTCGTGGTACTATTTAACCCATAGCTGGGAGGATAAGGGGGTTCATATGTTTCCCAAGGGTATTTGCCCAAAAGTGAACGTAATAGCGTGACTGGAGAACGAACTCACGTACTACGATTCCGCAGTCCATCGCTTTAACCATTACACCACGAGGACAACCCCGCACAGTTAAATAGTTCTAAGCATTACAATGTTACATCAATAATTCAAGTTGGAAATACTTGAAACTGTGTGCCTATCTAACACTAATAATTCTATTCAACATTACTCATTCATTTGCAAACAGTTGCTATGTATCACTAACAATTCAATTAAACATCAATCATTTGTTTGCACACAGTTTGTTGGTAATTTCATTTTTTTAAAAGTTAGAACTAATTTGTTTACACACTTCTATTGCTGTCTAACACTTATAATCATATTCAATATTGATCATTTGTTTGCAGACAGTGAAGTGGTTACAAGTATTGCTATTTAACACTAATTCTAGTTCAATATGATTCATTCATTTGCAGAGAGTCAAATGGTTCCAGGTATTGCTATGTTAATAGTTAGAGTGTTCACCAATAACCCAGGAGATCCAGGTTCAATCCCAGGTAGAATCATAAAGACCAAAAAAAAAAAAAAAAAGAAGGTACTTGATACCTCCTTGCTTAACACTCCACTCCGCATTATAAGGTATGGATCATGGGTAAAGTGGAGCAATCCTGGGAAATAAGTCGCACTCTCCCCTACACTTTGGTGTAGTAGCTATTGAAAAGTGAGCCTTTGGGTCACCCCCGACTACGATCGCCAACTTTACTTTTTATACTAATATTTCGGTTTGGTTTGTTGGGTTTTATGGCATATCAACCTTTGTAGGTTATTTAACACCAAATCCATTTTCATGTAAATAATTTGTTCTATTTAAAACAATTCAGTTTAGCATAAGTACACAGTTTAATTGTCAAAAACATTTCTATTTCAAACTATTCAAGCAGTTATATGTAACAATTCAGTTAAGTGTAAATACAGTTTTAATGTCGAAATACAGTTTTATTAAAAATAATTCAGTTAAGCATAAGTACACAGCTTAAATGTAAGTACAGTTTAATTGTCAAAAACATTTCTATTTCAAGCTATTCAGTTTACTCAATTCAGTTTAGCATAAGTATGCTGTTAGTTCTATTTAACCCATAGATAGGACCCTCATCAGGTGCTACCACTCCGGGTCAGAGTGGACCTGGGAGCGATGGTAATGAAGGGGTACTCCGCATTCCCCAAAGCTCCAGCATTGCTGGAACCTCATCATCAGATTGTTTAGTGTCATAACCAGGACACTCGTTGGGGAGGGTCTTACCCCTCTGCAGAGAAGCAGTCGGTGTATTCTACAGCCCCAGCTAACTGGGCAAACTAATATTTCAAATTTAGACATACAAATAGAGTTTCAATTATTTCTATTCAACACTAATAATTCTATTCAACATTACTCATTCATTTGCACACAGTTAAATGCTTCCACGTATTGCTATGTGTCACTAACAATTCAATTAAACATCAGTCATTAGTTGACATACAGTCAAACAGTTCTATTTCTAACAATTCAATTTAGCGTCAGTTATTTATTTGGACACAGTTTGGATCAGTGCCTCCTAAGTGATTTTGGGCCAGGCCCCACTTTGGTATTTCTAAAATTCTGATGACACCTCCTCACCCCTGCAATATTTAATTCATACATATTGAAAATTTTACAGTAATTGACATGACGGAAGCTTAAAAAGGCCATTCACATGGTCTCTAAATAAGCCCCACCAAAATCGCCTCCCACATTGGGAATTACGGTTTTAAATAGTCAAACAGTTCTATTTGTTGTTCTTGTTTGATATAAAAGACCATATAAGTCTTGCATGATCAATGCTTCATGAAAATATAGTGACTTGTTTTCTTTCTGGATTTTCTGAAGACTTATTTTCACCCCCACCCCCCACCCAAAGTGGGTTTGAGAGTTTGTGAATGTTGTTTTCCAGCAATGTTGACTTGGAGATGAGCTTTGATGTATTTAACAGCATATCAACACCTGATGGATTATTTAAAGCTGTATAATTACCATAACCAGCTCATTGGCCTAGTGGGTAGAGTGTTCGCCAATGGTCCGGAAGACCTGCATTCAATCCCAGGTCACGTCATACCAAAGACTTCAAAAATGGTACTTGATACCTCCTTGCTTAACACTTAGCAATCTAAGGTACGTATCAAGGGTAAAGTGGAGCAATCCTGGGAAAGGAGTAGCGCCCTCCTCTACACTTTGGCATAGTAGCTCATGAAAAAAGAGCCTTCTGGTCGCCCTCGACCACAATCGCTAACTTTACTTACTTTTTATTACCATAATTATTTATATTTTTCAACATATCACAGAAATTCCCGTTGGCCTAATGAGTAGAGTGTTCGCTAATGGTCCGGAAGACCAGGGTTCAATCCCAGATAGAGTCATACCAAAGATTCACAAAAAAGGCACTTGATGCCACCTTGCTTAGCACTCAGTATTATAAGGTTAGGATCAAGGGTAAAGTGGAGAAATCCAGGGAAAGGACTAGTGCCCTCTCCTACACCTCGGTGTTGTAGCTTTTGAAAAGGAAGCCTTCGGGTTACCCTCGACTACGGTCGCCAACTTTACTTATTATTAAAGCAAATAAAATAAAAATTAAAAAATTCAAGCTTTTAAAAAGAACAAAAAAATTTCTTAAAATATTATTTTGATAAGACTATATATAAGGCTTCTGAATAGTTCTAGAAGCTGCTAATAAAACTACATTTAAAGCATTATTGCTTAGTTTGAACCCCCCCCCAATCTTTAAATTGTTAAATCTAAAATGTTCATCTCTTTAATTTTCTCTACAATATCATCTTCATAAGATAATATACAATATATAATTGGTAAGTCTTTTTTCTTTCTTTTGTATCTTTAGAAACTTTATTTTTCACCATTCCTGTTTATTATTCGTATTGTCTTGTAAAATGGCCAGTGAGATCAAACCCACTATTTCATCGTTATCTTTTTATAATAGCAATTACTGTTTGTAGCTGTTAATTATTAAAATTTTAATGATTTTTAAAATAGACATTGCTTAAAATCAAATTGAAGAGAGCTTTTTTTGCTTTTAAATATTTGCCTATTACTTTGGTTCATTTGTTTTAATGGTATATCAACTCCTCATGGGTTAATTTAATGCTGAGATCTAATTAATTTCTAAATGTTTGTAATCATAATTATATATTCATGGTGCTGCAATTTTTTGCTGGGTGTGTGTGGGGGGGGGCTTACTTCCCCGAAATACATGCAGTTGGTGCATCCTAAGCTCTGCCAATAACATGGTATTAATTTAAGAAATGAGTTACAAATAGGACAGTGAAACAACGTCCGGTTTGTTTTAATTCTTGCACAATTAAAGTTTTCTTAAAAAAATAAATCCAAGCTATTAAATATACCTTTTATATACAAAACAAAAGAAACAATGTATATCTGAATTCTCACCACAAAAATATGTGTGACGGTAAGATGCAATTTGTTCCAGTTATTCTGGCCTTGGGAGGGGGGGAACTTGCTTTGTTTAATGGCATATCAACTTTGGTTGGTTATTTAATGGCAAAGCTATCCATGCTGAAGTGATACTATTCAACAGATAGCTAGGTCTGAAAACTTTAGTCAAACATTTCTTTTTAAAGTATCACAAAACAAAAAAGTCTCTTGTAAATACATGAGAGTGATATTAAAAAAAAAAAAAAAAAAAAAAATTGCTGAAGCAGCCAGACAATTGAATTCTGAGTTAGTGAGGTTCAGCCTGCATTTGAAACTAAAACTAAAACTAAATTGTAAAAAATCCATCTTGACAAAATATTTCTCAAATTTCTACCAAAAATTATACAAGAGGAAATTTTCAGTTCACACACACAATATATATATATATATATATATATATATATATATATATATATATATATATATATTAGTCATCCACAGACAGACTGTTTCGTTCTATCAGAACTCTTCAGTGTGGCTAGACACGCAGGATGCTCGAGGCCGGGATCGAAACCCGTCCAACTTTACGTTAGACTAAGTTTCAGACCTCTTGGCCACAAAGCGGACCATGTTGGCTCAGGGAATTTTAAGGTATTTATTTTAGCAACAGCAGCCTTTGTTTATATATATATATATATATATATATATATATATACATAATACACACACACACACAAGTATACATGTAATGAACAACCCTTGACTTAACCACAAAAAGGTTTGATTTCTTTGTTGCCATATTTGATAAGAATAGCTTTTAAAATTTCCCAGCATCTTATATGCCATATGTAGGTTGAAAATTCAAGATAGTCAACCAAAATTAGCTACCTGGTAACTCCTTTAAACTTTAGAGTAACTTTCATATACTTATTGTCATGATTTAAAAAGGCTATTCTGCAGATAAAAAAAATGTTTTCATTGATAATATTCATTATATTGATTTCATTATGTTCAGTATTAGTACTTTGCTTTTTTTTTTCCCTGCTGAAATTGGAGCGTGTCTTACATGCCATCAAATACGGTAAATAGCATATATCAACCTTTATAGATTATCACAGAAAAGCTATCCTTGTAGAAGAACAGTAGTAGAACTATTCAACCCCAAGCAAGGCAGTAGATAAGGGATTCATACCTTTCCGAAGGGCATTGGTCCTAATGTGAACGCAATAGGGCAATTGGTATTCAAACATGCTATGATGTCGCAATCCAGCATGTTAGCCATCCAGTCATTTTTTTTCTCATCATACAATGTGTGAAAGCACGTGCGATACCCTGTCCTCATCAGCCGCCAACCAGGGGTGATAACACAGTTTCGGTAGCTCAAGGCGGTACTGCCAGTTCTGGCACTACCAAGCAGCTTTTACCACCGGACAGAGTATTATATATATATATATATATATATATATATATATATATATATATATATATATATATATATATGCCAGATCAATTTAGAGCAGAAACTACATTGGATGTTAATCTTCATTTTTAGTGTGCAGTTTGTGATTAAAAAAAACAAAAAAAAAAAAAAAAACACGCGTTTACTTTCGGCAGTTGATGTTCAGATAAAAGTATTATCATACACTGCATATAATGAATGAGCAAGCAGAAATCTTAAGTAATGATGGCTCTTTGTTTTTGAGGTGAAAAATTTGTCTTAAAATGTTGATTGGTTGTTTTATGGTGTAGGTATAGAGACTGACCCATTGGTATAATGGTTACAGTGTTCACCAATGGTCCGAGATACCAGGATTCATCCCAGGTCACGTCACCCCACCCAAAAAAATGATGCTTGATGCCTCCTTGCTTAACATACACCATTATAAGGTATAGATCAAGGGAAAGTGGAGCAAATCCAGGGAAACGAGTAATGGCCTTCCATACACCTTGGTAGTAGATGTTGAAAAGGGAGCCTTCAGGTTACCCCCCAACAACAGTCGACCAAACTAACACACACACACACACACACGTGTGTGTGTGTATATATATATATATATATATATATATATATATATATATATATACACACACACACAATTTGTAAATGAATAGTTTGTTGTAACATTTTTAAACATGGCAGAGCTCATTTGTTTACACAGTTAAATAGTTTCAAGTACTGCAATTAAATACTAATAATTCAATCTAATATCAATCATTTGTTTGCACACAGTTAAATGGTTTCCAGGATAGTAAAAAATTAAACAGTTCTATTCGACTATAAAATGGGACCCTCAGAGAGAACCTGATAATGAAGGGATATTTTACAATCCCTGAATCTCAAGGACTACAGTCTACCAATCAAACAATTTAGAGTCATATCCAGGACACATTGGGAAAAGGGGTCTTACTGTTCAGCTGAGATGCAGTCGGTGTATTCTACAGTTCCAGCCAACTAGGCTGGGCCTTAAAAAATGCCATACATAAAATTCTTTACATATATATCTCAGCCTTTTTCTTAGTTGATTTCATGCCTTCTTCAGTCAGTAAGACATGTTCAAGATGTACAATTGGTTTGGTTTTATGGCATATCAACTATTTTAGGTTATTTAATGCCAAATCCAGTTTATACATGTAAAAAATTCTATTTCAAACAGTACTGTTTACCATAAGTACAGTTTTTGTTTACACTCAGTAAAATGTAAAATCAGTTCTATTTCAAACAATTCTGTTTAGCATAAGTACAGAGTTTAGTTCTATTTGACCCATAGATAGGACCATATCAGGTGCTACCGCTCCAAGCCAGAGTAGACCTGGGAGTGATGGCAATAAGGGGTACTCCGTATTCCCCAAAGCTCCAGCATTACTGTAGCCACACCATTAGATTGTTTTGTGTCATGTCCAGAATACTCACTGGTGGAGTCTTACCCATCAGCAGAGAAGCAGTTGGTGTATTCTGCAGCCCCAGCCGACTGGGCCATCAAAATATACAAGGGTGTTTCAAAAATTTAATATCCTAAATAAAGATCTCATTATTGGTGATAGAGCATATACATCTTAAGTTAGGGTAGCAGAGATAGCACCAGCATGAAATCGACAGTTTATAAGTCTCAAAAATCCCCTCTGAATTGTCCAGCAGGACACATGGCGTAACGGTTATAGGCGTTGGTTCCTTAAGCTTCCTTGAACCATGTATTATATACCCTACCTATGATCATTAATGGGTATGTCCTATTCACCATAAATACATCGGACACTATTGTGAGGGAGGAGTTAGAGATTTGTTTAACGGCATATCAAACTCTGTGGGTCATTTAATGCCAGAAGGGTTAAATTGCTTTTGTTTTTTTTTGTGCATGTTTTAGATTTTAGGGTATGATTTTTCATTATGTTTTATTATATTGGACTAAATTTTGATGAAGAGGTTGATTTCTTTTAGAAAGCTTAAGATTTCCTCTGGTTTGGACTTTTTGAAGAGGTCTTTTAAATTATTTGTTTGGCAATGTTTTTGGTGAATTTATCTAAACCTGTCACAGTTTATGAGAATGTGTTTAACTGTGCGAGGTACTTTGCATGTTGAACATACAGGGGAGTCTTTCCCTTTTAGGAGGTGTGAATGAGTAATGTGGGTGTGACCAATACGAAGTCTGGAGATTATCACTTCTTTTCTATTTCTTCTATAACCTGCTGGGCATTCACCTATGGTATCTTGAATATGGTGGATGGTTTGGTTTGTTTGGTTTTATGGCATATCGACCTTTGTAGGTTATTTAACGCCAAATCCATTTTTATGTAAATAATCTGTTCTATTGAAAACAGTTAAGTTTAGCATAAGTACACAGTTTAATTGTCAAAAACATTTCCATTTCAAACTATTTAAGCAGTTATATGTAATAATTCAATTAAGTGTAAATACAGTTTTAATGTCGAAAAACAGTTCTATTTGAAATAATTCAGTTAAGCATAAGCACGCAGTTTAAATGTAAATACGGTTGAATTGTCAAAAACATTTCTATTTCAAGCTATTCAGTTTACTCAATTCAGTTTAGCATAAGTATGCTGTTAGTTCTATTTGACCCATAGATAGGGCCCTATCAGGTGCTACCACTCCAGGCCAGAGTGGACCTGGGAGCAATGGCAATGAAGGGGTACTCCGCATTCCCCAAAGCTCCAGTACTGCTGGAACCTCACCATCAGATTGTTTAGTGTCATATCCAGGACAATCGTTATGGGGGGGGTCTTACCCCTCTGAAGATGTGCAGTCAGTGTATTCTACAGCCCTAGCTGACTGGGCAAGAATATTGTGGAGCTTGTGAGGGAGGAAGAATATGTTAACTATGTTGTCACCACAAGCAGTGATTGCCTTCTTCAAGCCATTGGCAAGTATTGCATTTTGTTAATGTTATAAAGATTTCCTATTTCATTTCTGTTGTATTGTCAAGGTGAATTACACACAGGGAAGAATGAGTGCTTAATATATTTATTCACCACTGGATACATGCAAAAAAAGGAAAAGACAATACAATAAGTTACAAACAATTAACTAGAGAACTTACAAAAAATAAAGGAGGATCAAAATGTGGCATACCCCAAGGAAGTAAGAGCAGTCCGAATATTAAACAGCATATTAAATCAACCCTTAAAGTCTTTAATTGTAAGCTATTTATCGATTTGAGCCAGTCTATCTCATCGAGTGCTGAAGGGGTGTTTAGCCACTACAACAATTTACAACCTCCGTTTTGGTTATTCCTCATTCAGTAACCTTTTCTTAGGTTACGACACCATGTCAATGCTAACTTGACTTGCATACATACAGTCCAGGTCACCATAGTTGGCACCCTTTGATTTTGGTTGCTATCTCTTCAGAAATAGATATAAAAATAATCAAATTTATATAAAACTTGATTCATGATTTGTTTTTCTTTATTAATAATGAGTTGTCCATAGCCAAAAGCCGTTTCATTAGATTCAGTTATTAGATGTTCTACATTCTGAAATTTCATGAATGTCGATAATTGTGACCAGGATTGATATTGAACACTTAATAGTGATAGCTTTTTTTTTTTTTTTTTTTTTTTTTTAAAACAACCTGTATTTTGTAATTTTATTAAGTTTCTTTCTTTGGGTTTTTTTAATGGCATATCAATTTTCAGGGCTTATTTAATGCCTACAACATCCTTGTATATATCATTAAAAAAAAAAAAAAAAAAAAAAAAAAAAAGCAGTAATACACATAGCTGGGTGGGGGAAAGTAAGGGAGCAGCAAGGACACCATTCCCTCATTTAGTTTCCAATACAGGCTGAACCTCATTAACCGTGGATCCAATAGTTCGGCTGCTTGAATTGATTAGTTTTTTTTTTCTTTCTTTCTTAACCAGTTAGTCCTTAGCTTGTAGATAAGAACAGGAAGTCAATATTTAGCAAGTTTTTCCTTTTAAAGATGGGAGGTCTAAACCAGCCTTCATATTAAGAGTCAAGATGGAATTAGTTAAAAAAAAAAAAAAAAAAAAAAAAAAGGACCTAGAGAGAAAAATAAAAAAAGGAAAGAAAAAAAAAGACCTAGAGAGAGAAAAAAAAAAAAAAGGACCTAGAGAGGAAAAAAAAAGGAAAGAAAAAAAGACCTAGAGAGAGAAAAAAAAAAAGGACCTAGAGAGAAAAAAAAAAGAAAAAAAGGACCTAGAGAGAAAAAAAAAAAAAGGAAGGAAAAAAATAGGACCTTGAGAGAAAAAAGGGAAAGAAAAAAAAGGACCTAAAGAAGAAAAAAAAAAAAGGACCTAGAGAGAGAAAAAAAAAAGGAAAGAAAAAAAAAAAGGACCTAGAGAGAAAAAAAGGGAAAGAAAAAAGGACCTAAAGAAAAAGAAAAAAAGGATCTAGAGAAAAAAAAAAAGAATAAAAAAAAGAGGACCCTGAGAAAAAAAAAAAGAAAAAAAAGGATCTAGTGGGGGGAAAAAAAAAGAAAAAAAAAAAAGAAAAAAAAAAAAAGAAAAAGTTACTTACCTGTACAGCACATTGCAATAAATGTGTGTGCATGTTTTTTGACAATGTTTGCCTTTAAAGGATCAATTGGAAGCCGTTTAAGAATCAGTTCGATAAAATCATTTGGAGTAATAGCCATTAAATCCCACTTGAGTACTGATAAAAGACATAATTCCATAGCCTGAAAAAATTAAAATAAAAAAATTTTTTTTAAATTTAAAAATATTTTACAACAATAAATAATAGTTCTGATTTTTTTTTTAAGAAATTTAAAACAGAACCATTATTTACTCATGAAATTATAAACGAAAGAAATGTTACATTTGTCTAAGATCAAGGTGTCTCCAATGAAATCCCCCAGTTATTTTAAAACTTTAATTTTAAATGTATTTGAATACTTTAAATAGTCAACAATATTTGGTGATTGACAGTTTCTTGTCTATGTGACCCTCAGACCAAAAGTGGCTTACACATGATGGAACCCCCTTTCATATACTGCTGTGGGAAGGATTGTCTCATTCACTTGCATGGTAAAAAATGAAATTTTTGCAGTAAGAAATAATCCTCTTTAATAAATAAATTAAAAAAAAAACAAACTATCACCTTGATAAATTCAAGGTAAATTTATTTCTTTTTTGTCCATATAGGTTGTACTGAAGACTGTAGAATGCATAGGCCGAAATATAGCAACAAAATTACCAGAGCAATACAAAAAACTGAATTGAATAACACTACTTTAAAAAATACGAAGATGTTCCCGAGTTCAAAGTACAAAAATATATAGCAGTGTAACTATATTACAAAAGAAAAATTCATGGTTCAACGATATTAATGAGGATAATAAAAAAAAGTGGGGGGGGCTACAAATGAAACAATTGAAGCATGACCAAATGAGCAACGTCCTAACCCTTTAACCACCAACAGTGTTGGGTTACTTCCCTTGAATAGAACGCATGTCATAGCAAGGGAAGTAACTCACTTCGCTTATTCGCCAGCTAATTAAGTTCTCCTTTAGTCACTTAGTGTGACTAGTATCGCTTGTTACTAAATAGAAAGTATGGGGGGTGGGGGAAAAAGAGAAACTAAAATCGCCACCATTGGAAAAAAAAATTCCACATACATATATATATATATATATAAGTCATAGCGGGATATTCTGAAGTAGAACATTAGGGGCGGCAGGAAGGATCAGTCAAATTCTCCCATAAAGCACTGGATCATGGAAGTTAAGCAACGCCGAGTCCGTTCATTACTCA
>OY757938.1:13293918-13306418 GCA_963585895.1 Sepioteuthis lessoniana | reverse complement strand
AGTGAAGGATTTTTTTTAACTTATAGCTTTTTACATATACATTATCGGCAACCAAGAGTGATCAATTCTCGAGAAGAAGTATTGAGTAAGGGAGTGTGTGTGTGTGTGTATATATATATATATATATATATATATATACATACACACACACACAGAGAAACATTTGCTCTAGGAAAGAATTGTTTGGAATGTTATTTTATCTTTTTTTATGTCGAGAAATATTTTTAATTCGAATGAGTGACATTTCAGAGATTTATCGATTTGAATATTTTTGTTTTGGAGTCCGGATGCTCGGTAATTACTTTTACAACTGCACTTTGAATAACTGCCTTCATCGGTAATTTCTAATTTTAAAAAATATGAATTATTTAATTTTTGAATTCAAATTCTGCGGATCAGCATAACGACTGATTCTTTACAGCAAGAGACCACTTCCCCATGAATAGCAAGACGCTTCATTAACGTCAAATAACTCGTATATCAAATTGGTTTGATTTACCTCACAAACCAAATTTTTTCGCTTTATTTTTATATATTTATTTATTTTTTTTGGAAAAAATAAATAAAATTTTTCCGCATGTCTTCCGATTTTCATAAACTTCTCGTATCTCATTTTCGAAAAGTTAGATTATGGCACAAGGTCAGAAATGTAAGCACAAGGTCAGAAATGTAAGCCCCCCCCCCCGTGAGAATCAAATTCGATAACAATGGTCTACTTAATCTAGTTTGTTAATCATTATCCTTACACCCTAAATTATTCGGGGTTGTCCTCGTGGTGTAATGGTTAAAGCGATGGACTGCGGAATCGTAGTAAGTGAGTTCGTACTCCAGTCGCGCTATTACGTTCACTTTCGGGCAAATACCCTTGGGAAAGGTATGAACCTTCTTATCCTCCCAGCTATGGGTTAAATAGTACCACTACTGTTCTTCTAAGAGAATGGCTTCAGCATTAAATAACCTATAAAGGTTGATATGCCATTAAAACAAAGAAATCAAACCAAATTATTCTAAAACGTTATGAACTTATGTTATAACAAGAAAACATTTCATGAATGTTTTTTGTTTGTTTGAAGTACCTTGCTCAGTACGACGTCACTGATACCGTGTAACTCTTGATTTGGGTTTAAACGGCATATCAACCTGCGTGGGTTATTCAATACCAATGCCATCCTTGTAAAAAAACAAAACAGTAATGGTGTTATATTTAAGAGGTGAACCGTACACAGAGTTTCCATAGCAATAATTTGAATCAAAATAGTGATATATATATATATATATATATATATATATGATGAGGAGGAGGCTGGGTGAACTGGATACTAAAGATAGAATCGAGACTATCTCGACCACAGCACTGTTAAAACCACCAGAATACTTAGAATATTCAGTAGACTCCCGGAGACAAGGAAACTTGCTGCCACTTGGATTCCAGAAAAAAGTAACAAGTGAAAAGTCTAAGAAAATCTAAAGCCAGAAGAAACAGAGCGCCCAGTGAGAAGCTAATTCACTAACAATAGCCCGCTAGTCTAGTTCAGTTGCCATTACATCACAAGAGGTGCCCTACGAGTGACAGTTCTCTGGCCTCTTTCAGTACTCGTTAGCAGCTCTAACTAGAAGAGTAATTATGGGTAAGTGGTTTAACCCAGTACTGGCACTTGTTAGTCAACCATCATATTAAGCTGGTTTTGGGAGTTTTTTTTTTTGTGAAGAGTTCTGTTAAATGGGAATAATGGTTTCATGCCTTTCCCAAGAACTCTGGTTAAACCAAGGCCTCAATTAAGAGAAATAGATCTTCCTGAAGGTGGGGGAGGGGTCACCAAAAATCAACCCCTCCCAACTAGATAGAAATCCGGCTATAAACAAAATTGGTTTTGCGTTATAAGAACCCCCAGTCTTAAAACAAAGAAAGGTTGTAAAACCTATGTTTTGACCTATATACGTTCCTCTCTCATGACCTATTTATAACTGTGTTAGCAAGGTCACTTAGCGTGCCCTGTTTATAATGCCCAGGAGAAGAGGGAAGGAGACTTATTGAAAAAAAAGAAAAAGAAAAATCAGTTTATTATGTGTGGAGGGTTTTTCTTCTTTATAGGCCGAGAAATAAATAGATTTAAAAATTCGAAAATTTGTTTTCTCTTGAAAGTAAATTACATCAACGCCTTTTTAATGAGAAGTAAAAATTACTTCTTTTTTTTTTAACACTAGACAGATTAACTGAATAAATGACTGAATTTTAACGGCATGTCAACCTATATGGAACTATTTAATGCCTAGAAGTTAGAAAATTGCGTACATTGTGCATTCTTTATTTATATATTTTAAATTTTTGCACAATTCTTTTTGGCAGTTACATATCAAATATTTCTACAAATTAGAAATATTTAGCACCGTTCAATGGTTTCAAGCATTCTAATTTAACACTAATAAATTTATACATAATTTTATGTTTTCAAGTAACTAATAATAATAATAATCCTTAGTAGACAATTCTAGCTTCAAGTAACTATTCTTAATACAAATAATTTACACACAGTTATATGGTTTCAAGTAACTAATAATAATAATCCTTAGTAAACAATTAGAGCTTCAAGTAACTATTCTTAATACAAATAAATGGCACACAGTTATATGGTTTCAAGTAACTAATAATAATAATAATCCTTAGTAGACAATTCTAGCTTCAAGTAACTATTCTTAATACAAATAATTTGCACACAGTTATATGGTTTCAAGTAACTAATAATAATAATCCTTAGTAAACAATTAGAGCTACAAGTAACTATTCTTAATACAAATAATTTGCACACAGTTATATGGTTTCAAGTAACTAATAATAATAATCCTTAGTAAACAATTAGAGCTTCAAGTAACTATTCTTAATACAAATAAATGGCACACAGTTATATGGTTTCAAGTAACTAATAATAATAATAATCCTTAGTAGACAATTCTAGCTTCAAGTAACTATTCTTAATACAAATAATTTGCACACAGTTATATGGTTTCAAGTAACTAATAATAATAATCCTTAGTAAACAATTAGAGCTACAAGTAACTATTCTTAATACAAATAATTTGCACACAGTTATATGGTTTCAAGTAACTAATAATAATAATCCTTAGTAAACAATTAGAGCTTCAAGTAACGATTCTTAATCCAAATAATTTGCACAGTTATATGGTATCAAACATTCTCATCTAATACATTTTTTCAAACATATCTCGAACCATAGTGGATCTGGGAGTAATGGCAATAAAAGGGTACACTACACTCTCCAAAAATTGAGCCTCACTACCAGACACAGATCACCCTTTTTAGGGAAGGGTCTTAACTCTCGGCAAGTAATATAACTTTGAATAATAGTATTGAGCAGGAAACGTCTATCATGGACTAAGAAAAGAGGTAACTGATAATTGATACAGCTATTTTTAAAAATATTTAGTCATCCGGGAAACTTTTGAATTGAATTTTATCATAGGTACGTAGGTTAGATCTTTTGTTTAATGGCATATCAACCTTAGTGGGTCAATAAAAATCATCATCATCGTAGAAGTAGTGGTACTGTTTAACTTGTAACTGAAAAGATAAAGGACTTCATACCTTTCCCAAAGGTATAAGTTTGAAAGTGAATGCCACGGCGCTTACTACAATGTCGCTGCTCAGCCATAATATGGTACGTCGACTTTTAAATTATCAAGCAGCTAAGTCATATATAACACTATATAAGCCGACTTTTCGTTTTAGCACCCCTCACTCAGACAACCTCGTCTTCACTGGATATTCCAACATAGCCTGGTCTTTTGCCAGACTTAGCCTAAGCGTAATCCACCAAAATCCGGAAGATGGAGGGTTTGAAAATAAACTTGATTAAACCCAAGACCACAATAATGGAACACCCAAGTATGGATCGCGCTCGATCACGATCAATTTGCTAATGTAAGCCAAACGCTCAATGCCACAAGGGACAACTCGTAAAGATAAGGCTGTTTTGTGTAATAAAAATAAATCAAAATAGCCACTTAAAGTTAGGCAATGATTTATTCATTAAAGTAGACTTGTAAGCAACATAGGACGGGGCTTAGAATGAATATGCTATCTTCTGTAATGAAGAGTGATCAGGGTATGCCACTAAGCTTGCATTGTTGTAGGGTACTTATCTATGGATCAAATAGATCTATCTAAAAATTATTCGTAATCGATAAGACCGAATTAAAAGATTAAAATTCATAAACTTCACAAAAAGATGTAAATTCCATAATCTCTAAGCTTAAAATAAACCTAGACAGGTTGAGATACCTTTAAGTTATTTAGTTTAATGCCAAGTCATATATACATATATGCACACACGTGATTTTAAGTGAATCGTTTGTAACTTCATTTAAAACGAATCAGAGCTCAACGCTTATAATTCTACTTAATATTAATAATACAGTTCTATTTATAAACTATAAATGGGACTAACATCACTCCGGAGTCATGTAGTTAAAAAATCTATCAATAAGTGGGAAAAAAATAAAAATAAGGATGAAGTAACCCCGAATTTCTAGGCTCACTGGAAACCCTTGTACTCTCATTCACCCCTTGTGTTGCAATCTAAGCAGCAGCAGAGAGGGCGAAAAAAAAAAAAAAAAAAAAGTACAGACCCGGCAACTGACCCCAAATCTAATTTTACAATTGAACCATCCTCCCAACTTAACTCCAGACCTCTCAATGTAAAAGGAACTTATCCCCCACATAAAAAACTGCTATTATTACGATAGTGGTCATTTAAAAAAAAAAAAAAAATGAATAAAGAAATACGCAAGTGTTGAATTTCTTTGAAACTATATCAGTTTGCCGATCACCAACAACACCCCACCTCCAAATACCACTTTCTCACCTGATCAGTTCTTTTTCAAGTTGTTGACGGGAGTGTCAACGATCATGAGGTTGGTGATCGGTACAAAAAATAAAATGTCGAATGCAAAATATTGAAAAATGATTGCTTATCAGTAAAAGAAAGCGGCTGTTGCAATACAATATTTTTATATTATACCCATTCACGATTTTCACTTACTCATATTAAAAACGATATTTTGTCAAACTAGCTTTCCAAGAGAAGGTGTATATATAATCTTTTTGTAGACCGGTCCATTAATCTAGTGAGTTGAGTGTTCGCCAATGGCCCGGGAGACCGGAGTTCAATCCCAGGTCGAGTCATACCAAAGTCTAAAGAAAAAAATACTTGATGCTTAACATTCAGCATTTTAAGGTATGGATCAAGGGTAAGTGGAGCAACCCAGGGGAAAGAGTACTGTCTTCCCCTACGCCTAGGTGTAGTAGCTATTGAAAAAAAGAGCCTTCAGGGTAGCCCTCCACTACGGTCGGCAACTTCACACACACGATTTCTTCCTAAATAGAAGCAGCAATATCATCATGGACAGCTTTAATGAGTTATCAAAAATATTAAGTTTTTAAACAAACCGAACGAACACCATGTACATTAATACGATTGTGAAAGACAAAGCTAATATCCCGTTTTGTTTTTTGTTTTTTTGTTTTTGGTTATATAGGGAGGGGTATCGGCTAACCTCCTAGACTGGGTGAAACTTCCCACAAATCTGCTTGCTTCTTGCTCGAATTTCTACCGAACTCTGAAAATTCCCTTTTTTCCCTTCTAAACACGGTAAGGTAAGGACAATTTGGATCAATTCTCGCAAATACATTTGAGAGAGAGAGAAAGGAAGAGAGAGAGAGAGGAAAAAGAGAGGTGGGGGTCAGGTATTCGGTTAAGTTAGGGTACAAAAGAACGAAATGGAAGAACGAGGAGAGAAAGTTTAGGGTTGTAAGGAAACAGGCAGATTCATTAACATGATTTTTGCTATGTCAGAGCTTAGCGACCACCATTGATTGTACGTACGTAGTTGAGGAATACTATTTTACCAGACGACTGGGAAAGGTAAGGAACGGAAAGATCAACTCAACATTTGCCCACCAACGAGATAAGAAAACAGAAATCCTGGAGAGCGGGGGGTGGGGGTCCGCAAAAATAGGTGAATTAGTCCTTCAGTCGAATATTTCATAGTTTTTGTTTTTTGTTTTTTCTAACAAAGTTAAACTGCACAAAAAATTAAACTGTGATAAGAAAGAGAAAGAGAAGAGAAAGAGAAAGAGAAGATAAAGAGAAGAGAAAGAGAAGAGAAGAGAAAGAAGAGAAAGAGAAGAGAAAGAAGAGAAGAGAAGAGAAAGAGAAGAGAAAGAGAAGAGAAAGAGAAGAGAAAGAGAAGAGAAAGAGAAGAGAAGAGAAAGAGAAGAGAAAGAGAAGAGAAGAGAAAGAGAAGAGAAGAGAAAGAGAAGAGAAGAGAAAGAGAAGGAAAGAGAAGAGAAGAGAAAGAGAAGAGAAGAGAAAGAGAAGAGAAGAGAAAGAGAAGAGAAGAGAAAGAGAAGAGAAGGAGAAGAGAAGAGAAGGAGAAGAGAAGAGAAGGAGAAGAGAAGAGAAGGAGAAGAGAAGAGAAGGAGAAGAGAAGAGAAGGAGAAGAGAAGAGAAGGAGAAGAGAAGAGAAGGAGAAGAGAGGAGAAAGAAAGAGAGGAGAAAGAAAGAGAGGAGAAAGAAAGAGAGGAGAAAGAAAGAGAGGAGAAAGAAAGAGAGGAGAAAGAAAGAGAGGAGAAAGAAAGAGAGGAGAAAGAAAGAGAGGAGAAAGAAAGAGAGGAGAAAGAGAAAGAAAGAGAGGAGAAAGAGAAAGAAAGAGAGGAGAAAGAGAAAGAAAGAGAGGAGAAAGAGAAAGAAAGAGAGGAGAAAGAGAGGAGAAAGAAAGAAAAAAAGAAAGAAAAAAGTAAAAAGAAAGAAAACTAAGATAAGAGAGGGGAAGTTTTATTTTAGAATAAGTTCTAAAAATCCACAAGGTCACCCAATGAGGATTGCGATCAATCACAAGCGCTTATCAAGAGCTTTCCTTACAATAAAGTTAAAGTCAATTTTAATAGGGTGTCCATCATAGATAAACCTATCATAAATTGACCAAACACCCCCACAAAACTTCAAAGCCATAATAGGTCACCCGGTGAGAATCTAACACTACACTGTGTGAGATGTACTACCTTAATAATAACCATGACGCCACAAAAGGCCGGAAAAAAAAACCTTGGTGAAAAAAAAGACTATATAGCGCCACCGAAAATACTGATGTAAAAAGAAAAAAGTTTCATTCTAAGTTTAAATCAGTTATTCACGCCCCTCCCTCATTAAAAAAATCTTAAAAGAATTTTCAAGACCCAACCAAAGTGTACCATATTCACAAAAAAAAGACGTCTTTAGTTACAGACTATATATATATATATATATATATATATATATATATATATATATATATGAGAGAGAGTGAGAGTGATTGCGTGAGTGTACACAGGAATGTAGTAGTCGTACTAATAAATTAAAGAAACAACAACAAAACGAAAAACAGCAACAAAACAAAACAGGAAGTCTTGACTCAATGGTGTAGCAACAGGACAGAAGGTCGGAGGATATTTAGCTATAGAGAGGATTTCAGCTAAGTAATTAAAAGTAGAAATGTCTTCTAGGCGATATTTGTAATTGAATATCGATCGTCAGGTGAAATTCCATTAACTATCAGAATGGCCAGTCTTTAATCTTAGTAAATAATGACGAAAAAGATTATCATTGTAAAAAATAAAATAAAATAAAAATAAAGAAAAGGGAATAAGAAATTTCAATCAAATTTTTACATTTAAGGGAATATATAAATAGAACTGAAAATCCAACTATTTAAACGACATTTTTCACTTGCCGAAATCTTTAAGAAAGAAAGACGGAGTGTGGCTGGCTGACTGGATCTTTGGGTATAAAATGGGGAAAACAGAATCACTTAATTTCTTCACTTTGTATTAGACAGAAAGTGTTCAAATTTATACACTTTTCTTTCTAGATGCAATAAAATGAAAATTCAACGTAATTTTTTTTTTTATTTTTTTTAGGAGTTAAGTTTTATCTAGAACAGTTTTATATCATTCAATTTTTCTTTCACACAAAGAATTGTTTCTCGCGAACCGGTTTTTTGCTGCCCATAATTGTTTTTTTGTTTTTTTTTTGAGAAAAATTTTTTTTAATAAATTAACTTTTGAAATATATTTATACAAAATTTTTTAAATTTTTATTTATTCTTAATCCGATTACCGTAATAATTTCTTTCTTTAAAAAGAACAAACAACCAAGTTTTGTTAAAAGTTTTGACGGGAAAAATGCAACAGCAATTTGGAGTTATCTCCCTTATCTAACATCTTTTAAGCCATTTCATTCACAGAAAATATTTAAAAATGAGGAGGAAGGAGAGAAGGAGGAGGAAAAGAAAAACGAAAGAAAAAAAGATGGTAAAAAAAACACAACGAAACGAGAAAAAGCAAAGAAAATGAAACGAGAAATAATTTAAAAAAAGCAAAGAAAACGAAAAGAAAAAAAGTGAAAATGAAACGAGAAACAAAAAAAGCAAAAGAAAATGAAACGAGAAACAAAAAAAGCAAAAGAAAATGAAACGAGAAACAAAAAAAGCAAAAGAAAATGAAACGAGAAACAAAAAAAGCAAAAGAAAATGAAACGAGAAACAAAAAAAGCAAAAGAAAATGAAACGAGAAACAAAAAAAGCAAAAGAAAATGAAACGAGAAACAAAAAAAGCAAAAGAAAATGAAACGAAAAACAAAAAAAAAAGCAAAGAAAATGAAACGAGAAACAAAAAAAAAGCAAAGAAAATGAAACGAGAAACAAAAAAAAAGCAAAGAAAATGAAACGAGAAACAAAAAAAAAGCAAAGAAAATGAAACGAGAAACAAAAAAAAAAGCAAAGAAAATGAAACGAGAAACAAAAAAAAAAGCAAAGAAAATGAAACGAGAAACAAAAAAAAAGCAAAGAAAACGAAACGAGAAACAAAAAAAAAAGCAAAGAAAACGAAAAGAAAAAAAACTAGAAAACGAAGAAAAGAAAAAAGAAAAAAAAAGAAAAACAATAGATTAACAATTCAACATGACTTTTTTTTCTTAATTCCTTAACAATAAATTCGATATAGTTTTACTTAAATATATAAAATAAAGTTTACAAATGTGTGTGTGTGTGTGTGTGATAGAGACTATATCAGCATAAAAATTGCAGGTTCTGTAAGTATGCCACAAATTCTAGTAACTATATGAAAGATGGTAGGCAAATCAATCTTTGAAGAAAAAAAAAAAAGGCTAATATTAGAATTATTATGAGATGCTCCATTGACCTAATGGTTAAAGTGTTCGCGAAAGGCCTAGGAGACCAGGGTTCAATCCCAGGTTGAGTCATACCAAAGACTAAAAGAAAAGAAAAAAAAAAAAAAAAAGTACTTGATGCTTCCTTGCTTAACAATCAACATAAGGTATGGATCAAGGGTAAAATGGAGCAATCAGCGCCTGTCCTTACACCTCGGTGTTGTAGCTATTAAAAAAAAAAAAAAAAAAAAAAAAAAAAAAAAAGCCTTCGGGTCCCCTTCGACTACAGTCGCCAACTTAAAAAAAAAAAAAAAAAAAAAAAAATTGCAGGAAAACTCTTGATGTTAGGCCGTAAAAATCAACCGTCGACTTATATACGAGTAACAACACTTTCGTGTAAACAAGTCATCCAAGGTTTTGTTACGTACAAAAGAATTCTATTTTTCAAACTTTTCTTGCTATGATTAGACTTGAAATTTAAGAACTGTAATACAATTGAAGTATGGATGACTAAAAATATAATCTTACCCGCAATGCAAATGCATACTTCCAAAATACTTCTTTTCCTTAGTTTTAAAAATAATTAATACCAGACCATTATAGTGATGTCATTTCTCACCGGGTGGTCAACTGTGCCAGACTAATTTATATCTTCACATCTACAGCAACGAAAGTCATTAAGTTAATCTTACAGTGATGTTGAGATTCCCATCAGGACCCTATTATAGTGGCCTTGAGCCATACTATAAAGCTAGTAATAAAATTTCCTTATGTTAATCTCAAATTCAGCTTAGAAAGTAGGAGAGAGGCCTGTAATGTTGAGCTTCTAGGTCACTAGGACTTGTTTAAAAAGAAAAGGAGGAAGACCACTTGAAAACTGGGACAAGTGACCCTTAAACACCTCAAGTCATTTGAGTAAATGTAACAATATCAAATTGTAGATGTACAAGTACTAACTGTACAGGGCCAATGACTTTTTATTTTCCAAGAAAGACAAAAAGATTTAATTCCTCTAAAAAGGTGACCATATGCATTTAGAGTGGTGGTGGTGGGGAGGGGTAAGACATTTTAGTTAATGATTAGTCCTAAAAATAAATGAAATATTTGTTGAAAATTCTGTAATTTTTTGAGTAGATTATATATGTGCATGTGCATGTAGGTATATATATATATATATCTGTAGATATATGTGTGTGAGTGTATATGTGCATGTAGGTGTGTGTGTATATATATATGTGTGTGTGTGTGTGTGTGTGTAGGTACATATATAGATATGTGTGTGTGTGTGATACACTCACATATATAGATATATGCACGTGTGTAGGGATATATATATATATATATATATATATATATATACATACACACACACACACACACACACGCATACATATGTGTGTGTGGGTACATATCTATATGTGTGTGTGATACACTCACATATATAGATCTATGTGCGTGTGTAGGGGGATGCGTTTGTTATATAATATTTAAAAAATCTTCTGTAAACTATCGTTTAAACTATTGTTAAAGTTTGTTATAACCTCTTGTTGGCAACTACAGATCATTTAGGATTTAGAAAGTATGAAAACTTAAAAAAAAGGTTTTATTGTATACCCGGCCCCAACTGTGTGTGTTTCAAGATATATAAAACTAATGCTGGTAAAATCTATAACCACCAAACCTCAATTCTATCCAACAAAGTAAATAAAACAAACTTCGTAACGTCAAAATCCCAATTAAAAATTACTAAACCCCTTTAAAAAAATCTACACTCAATAAGAATAATTATAATCTAAGAAGTTAACAAAAATTTAAAATAACGAAGTTTTAAATCAGGAAAAATGAAACAAAGAGTTAAAATATGCAAAAAAAAAAAAAAAAAAAAAAAGAAAAAAAAAAAAAAAAAAGAAAAAAGAAAAAAGAAAACAAATTATCAATCTTCTTAATGTTAAGGAGGTGTTTGAGTTTATCAGTTTGTGGAGGTAAATAGGTGGGTGTATGTATGTGGAGATAAAGTGTGTGTGTGGAGACAATCACATATTGACTCCATATTTTTTAGCCTTAAAAGTCGTGGTGGTGTTTACCATTCATATATTCTCTAGCACTCGACAAATCAGAAAATATATGAATGGATAATGACTTACAGGAAAGGGGGAAAAAAAAAAACAAACAAAAACAACAGACTCACTCAAATTGAATTCCGACGCGCGCACACACACATATATATATATATATATATATATATATATATATATATATATATATATATACATACATACACACAGATTTTAAATCAACTTCAGCCAAAAATTAAATGAAAGCTAAAAAGGAATTAAAATGTCTTGAAATTTTTTAGTTCATATTTTAATTTCGGTTTTGAAAACAAGTGCAATAATAAAAATAAAACCCGTATAAAGATGTCACTATAATTGGATAGTGAAATACTTGCTATTACAGTGGACAGAGTCAATTAAATGCTAACTTGGTCACATCAATGCTTTTCTAGGAAGGCATGAATCCGCTCCTCCCCGAACTATCCCCCTCCACAAACATATCTTGGCTTTCCTGCCCCCAATATTTACTTTATATTTTTTTTCATCTGGCCGCACGTCTAGGGGTTAAAATAAACATTAACCCACTTCCTAAACAGATTTGGGTTGACATTAATATCCAAGTGGGGGTGGGGAATATTTATGAAAGTTTTTTTTTTTTCAAGATCGGGAGTAATGGCCGATTTATTTTAACGGCATGTCAACACGTCAAGGGGCATTTTATGCCAAGAAATTTGGAAAGTCTTCATTGTTCATATTTACATTGTTGTGTACTGAGATAGGACTAACAATCCTAGTGAAGCTGTATTCTGTATTCATCGTGTGCCACACAAAGCAGGCGTGTGTGGTACAAGGCCTTTTTTAAAAAGGTGGGTCCAGGAACAGAGGCGCCAGGTGATAAACCTAGCCCCTTCGAAGAGGGTTAGAGCTTGAGGGGACGCCCCTCTGAGGCAGGGGGAATATGTCAGTCTCGGGAGATCGCTGAGAAAGAGTCTCACCATTAGATACAGTTAAGGGTCATACCAAGGAGCCCCACTTTTTTCTTTGGTGGGGAGGGGTCTTAACTCTTTATGGAACAGTGTGAACGTATTCAAAGCCCCTCCCACAAGACTGTGTTTTAAGTCAATGAGGTATGAGAAATTCTAAAATCAGTGTGCCCTAGTTCTTACACTTTCTTTCTCTTGTCAGCCATGGTGGCATAGCAGTGACGAGAACTTCGCTAAGATTT
>OY757938.1:13263114-13283114 GCA_963585895.1 Sepioteuthis lessoniana | reverse complement strand
AAATAAACAAATAAAAAATAAATATATATAGATAAAAAAATAAATGAAATAAATAAAAATAAGATTTAAATAAAAACAAAGTTCTAATTTATTTCTGAAGGAAGACGATAATTGAAGAGGGTCAGCATACGAAGATGAAGGTTAAAAGTGACAGGATGAAAAGGGGGGGGCAGGACAAGACTCACACGTTCACATAAAAACAAACTAACAAACAAAAACTAGCAATTTGACACTTTTCGTTATGAGGAAAATAAAATTAAATTAAAATTTGAAAAAAAAAAAAAAAAAAAAAAAAAAAAAAACAATAGAAAAAGAAAAAAGTGAACAGAAATTCTAAAAATAAATCGAAATGCCAAAATTTTATTTAAATTATCACTAAAAAAAAAAAAAAAAAAAAAAAAATAAAATAAATAAATAAATAAATAAATTATTTTTAAAATATAATTTAAATCCTGAACGTAATCGTGTATGATTCGACCTCGTTGTGATCCTTTCTAGCATAAAGTAAATTCCATGGTATGGATTAAACTTATTTCGTGACCAATAAAGTTTATGGTCACGATATAAGTTAATTCTTACGATGGAATTTACTCTTTGAAGACTAGGATTACTCCAAGACATAATCAGGATTTAATTCCATCCGTACAAGTTTTTTCTCATGTTCAGGTCAACGACAATTTTGGGGCCTTAAAAATAATTTTGTGTGTGTGTAAAATTTTCTTTGGTATTAAGACCGTATTTTTTTTTAAATACTTAATTTAGATTACAAAAAATTCATGAAGTGGAAAAATTTAATTTAACTGACAATTAAATACTGAATAGAATTTAAGTATTTTGTGAGAGTTTCATTTTTAAAAAAAGCTGAAGGATTATTTACGTACCATTAATTAATTTACTTAGATGTGGCAAAAGGCCATATGAATAGGGGCACCTAATGAGACTCGAACTCACTTGTGTAAGAGACTATAATTAATTTTATTCGAGATTATATATATATATATATATATATCCTTCCTTACGTTAAATAAATCTTAAAAAAAAAAAAACAAAAAAAAAACTGCAATACTCATATTTTTGTAAATCTGGTGATAGTTAAATTTTTACACCAATCCTTAAATCTTAAGTATATTTGAGCTGATAAGTTTAAAAATAAAAAGAAAGAAAAAGAAAATGATAGTAAAATTATATATATATAAGAAAAACAAATTAAAAAGCCAGCGATTGTTAAAACTTACTTAAAAAGGAAAAAAATCCATTTCTTTATTTCAAGGGATTTCAGTTTGAAAAGAAAAAAAATCATTATTTTGGTAATTTGGACGAAGTCTTCATTGTAGAACCGAGAGAAAGTATATATATATATATATATATATATATATATATATATATATATATATATAGTGTGTGTGTGCGCGCGCACACTATTGCATGTGGGGCCCTAGTTGTACCCCAGAAACCAGATGTCTGAATGGGGTTAAAACATCGAATAATACTATCAACCCAGAAAACAAGTTTGCTTACTTAAAAGCTACACTAATATAAATACGAAATTGCGATTCATCATATATATATATATATATATATATATATATATATATATATATATATATATATATATATATATATATACACACACACACACACACACACACAGAGTGAAGATTTTTTATATTTATTTTTTAACATTCAGGTAGGTCTTAAGAAACAAAGACTAAATGTTATTAAAAAATAAAATAAATAAAAATCTTCTTAATGCAAATTTCAAAAATTAATAAAACTAATTGAAACTAATTATGTCAGATGTATAAAAAAAAAAAAAAAAAAAGAATCTTGTCTGAAAGTTTAATTCATAATAAGTTTTGAAAAACTAATTTTCAACTTGCATTAGTAAACAAAAAAAAAAAAACAAAAACAAACAAAAACTTATCACTAAAAACCTTCCCATCTTGAAAAATTTTTTTAACTCTATAAAGTTAACTTTTAATAAGTTGAATTTATTAAAATTAACTATTACAAATTTGCTTTTTTTGTTTGTTGTTTTTTTCTTTTTAAGTGTAAATGCGTTTTTGTTAAGTAAAAAAAAAGCCTCCATCGATAATGTTGGCAGTATGTTGAAGAACAAAGCACTGGACACTACCATTTACATACACGTTTTTTCAGGTCTACAAGTCGAACAGGGAAAATTCATAAAAATCTTCTAGTTCGATAAAAAGTTATAAAAACTTTACCAAGACAAAGTCGAATCATTAAACTAACGATCCATCGAGTTTTTTTTGCAAATTTTTAATGATTTTCAAAAGATTTTGATGATTTTCTACAGCCGACTCAATTTTTTTCCTAGAAAAATCGGGTCAGCGACATAGAGAATCGAGCTACAATACCCATGCAAAATAAATTAAGAAAAATTATCCTGCGAAATAAAACCAAAAAAAAATTGATTTAAGACTATCCTTAAACTTAGTTCTAACTAACCAACAGGTTTTATTTAGTTGTAGTTGCATTTTAAACGAGAAAAAATCTATTAAACCAGCCGTTGTCTTTATTTAAACTAAATATGCGACATATTGAGTACAGGCCATTTTCTACTTCATACCCACTAGTGAAGAAAAATTATAAACAATTTTCCCAAAGCTAATAGACAGTTAAACTTGTATAAAACAGTTTGCTAATACTATAAGCTATAAATTTAGCAACTTTTTTCAATCAAAAAGTGGGTTTTTTAAATAAATATGAACGATTTTACAAGGCATGAAGATATCCACAGACGCCATTTCTTTCAGTAGAAACTTAAGATGGCTAATAAAGTATTTAAATAGGTCTACATTTTTAAATGTCTACAAATATTAGAAATGTTAATTTTTTTTTCGTTTTCTTTCGTGATTTAGTTACTAGAAAGAATTTTCAGAGGATACGTTTTCTTTTTTTTGTTTTTTCTTTTTTTGCAGAGATACAGAAAGGCTTTTTTCCCCCTTCCATGTAGAGATGTAAAAAGAAGATATATGTAATTTTAATGGTAATACCTCAAACATCCATTGAGCGACCATGGCTCGCATGTGTGGTTTTAGGTCCGATTGTACACATCCGAAGTAATTTGACGTTGGCTGGTATCTTTCCTCTGTGCTTAGTAAATTTTGTAGTACTCGATCGTCTTCTGTCAAATTTGGGTCTTCATAAGCCCGTCTTGGGGTGTCGACTTCACGACAAATAAGCTCCATGTTTCAATTAATTCTGTTCCGTATTTTTTTGAGTTTTTAACCAGTCGATGCGCGTGTATGTGGTCTGTGGAAAAGTAACTTCCAAATTCGACTATATATTCGCCATGCAGCTTAAAAGTCAAAAACTGACAACTATACGACACACTTTAGCTAAAGATATACAAATAAAATAAAATAAAGAATGGATATCTTTTTTTTTCTTATTGTTTTTTTTTTTTTTTAAGAAAAGAGAATATAAATATATATAAATATCTGCGAAAAGTTTAAGTAACTTAAAACTTTTTCTTCTGAAAAAGTTTTTTGTTTTGTTTTGTTTTTTTTTTTTTGTTAAAGTCTAAACTGTTGGCTTTGTTATATTGATTTTTAAGTTAAATTTTACGAGTTGGCACGCGTAGTATATAAACCCCCTTTTTTAAAAAAAAGTTATATACAATCAATGTATATGTGTATATATATATATATATATATATATATATAATATTATATGTGTGTGTGTGAAGTAGATAACATTTTTAAAAAATTCTGTTTACTGTTGGTTGTTACTTGTAAAAACTTGCTGCTTTTTTTTATGTTGTTTTTGTTTTTAGTTATTTCTTGTTTTTCTTTTGTTTGTTTGTTTGTTTGTTTGTTTTTGTTTTCTTTTTTTTTTTTTTTCGACCCAGTGACTGTTTGAGAGACGCCGACGTGATTATAAGACGTCACAAAACTGTCTAAAAGTTGTGGTGTCCCCAAAAGGCAAAAAAAAAAGTCCTTCCGTAAGAGAACAAAATTGTCGACCAATCGCCGTAAAGGCAAGCACCAGTTTATTTCATCTGATTGGGTCGGAGGAAGAAGAGGAGGAGGAGGGGGGAAAAAGAGAGGGAATGAATAGAGACGGGGGAATAGAGGGATAGCATAGATAGAGAGAGAGAGTGAGAAAAAGACAAAGACGGGGTGGGGGCTACACAATAAGAATGAAAGGGGAGAAATGTTCAGGGTATAAAAGAAGGGGTGGGAGGAGAAGATAAGTATTATGAAAGAAACAAAAAAAAATTTGCGAGAAGAAGAAGAAGAAGAAGAAGAAGAAGAAGAAAGAGGAGGAAGAGGAGGAGGGTGCTAAATTGTGAATGTAAGAAAAATAACCCAAAAAAAGAAACAACAAAAATGTATTAAGGTAGATGTTATTTACGAAAATCAGCTGTGTCTGACACAAGGTCACAATAGCAGTGCTCTCAAAGCCTCAAAGAAAAAAACAAAAAAGAAAAACAAAACAATAATATGAATATCAGCTGGTCTGACAATTAGAAAAAAAAAAAAGAAAATAAAAGCATTTTAAACGAAAATCAGCTGTCTGGCACAAGGCAACTCAAAATGGAGTACCGAATAAAAAATCGAACAGCTATAAAGAAAAACTATAAAGCCCTAAATTTAAATGTATATTTAATTTTCAGGTTTGATGTCTGGGACAAGGCCAAAAGAATAGAGCGCTTAGTGAAAATAGAACTTTAGATCTACAAACTTCGACAGGGGGACCTAAATATATGTATATCTAATTTTAGATGTCTGGCACAAAGTCAGATTATTGGAGCGTCCAGGAAAAAACTGAATTTAGAACATTACACACGATAAACTACAACAGGGGCCCTAAATTTATATATATATATATATATATATATATATATATATATATATATATATATATTATTTTTGGAACGGATGTTTAGCACAAGGCTAAAAGAAAGGAGACCACAGTGAAAATCGTAAAATAGAAAAAAAAAAGAAAGGAGAAACCAGACAGCAAAAAAAATGTATTGAGGTAAATAGTATTTACGAAAATCAGCTCAGCCTGGCACAAGGTCACGATAGCAGAGCTCTGGATGACAAAAGTAAGGAAAACAAAACAATATAGATATCAGCTTGTCTGACACAAGGCCATAACATCTGGGTACATTGAACTGTAATTTAAGAATCGAAATTATTTATGAAAATCAGCTGTCTGGCACGAGGCCATCAGAATGGAGCACCCTGTGATAATGGGACTTGAGAACAATTATAAAGCCCTGAATTTAGATGTATATTTAATTTTTAGGTTTGGTGTCTGAAACAAGGCCAAAAGAGTGGGGCGCCCAGTGAAAATCGAATTTAGAGCATTAAAAATTAGGAGTCCTGAATTTAGGCATCTGGTACAAGGCTAAAAAATGGAGCACTGAGTGAAGATCGTTAAAGTAGGAATATAGGGTAAGAATAACAACAAAATACGAATTAAAGTAAATGTCAGTTACGACAATCAACTGTGCCTGACACAAGGCTACTAGAACGGAGCACAGGTTGCCCAAAAGAAAAATAAGAAAAGCAACACATTGATTATCAAATGGTCTAGCACAAGGCCACAATATATGGGCACTTAATGCAGAAAGGAAAAAAGTATTCCTTACGAAAATCAGCTGTCTGGCATAAGGCCAAAAACATGGAGCGCCAATGAAAATCGAACTTAATGAATTAGAAACTAGCAACTATTAAGCTGACTGAATTAAGAAGTATTTTTCAAAAATTTTACTCGAGACGTCTGACACAAGGTCATCATAATGGAGCACCCATTGAAAATCGAACTTAGAGCATTGAAAACTATAAAACTACGACAGGAATCTAGATATATATATTTTTTTGTTGTCTGGCACAAGATCAAAAGAATGCAGCGCCCAGTGCATTGTAAACAATAAAACTACGACAGGAGCCCTGAATTTAGATGTCATTTCATTTTTAGTCTGGCACATGGCCAAAAGATTTGAGCACCCAGCGAACTCGGTGAATGAAGTGATAAAAAGAAAGAATAAACGTATATAAGAAAATCAGCTGTCTGGCAGAAGGTCACGACAGCAGAGCACTTGATGCCTAAGAGGGAAAACATTATTTTAAATATCGACGAATACTCAGCTGGTCAGACACAAGGCCACGAATACGAGGTACTTTCATCAGAAAGGAAAAAAAAAGATCTTTTTACAGAAGTCAGCAGTCAGGTACATGGCCACAAAAAATGGAGCACCTTATGGAAAGTATTAGAAACTAAAAACTACGATAGGAGCTCTGAATTTATACGTATGGCTTATCTACAATTTTGAATGTCTGGCACAAGGTCACCGTAATGGAGTACCTGGTTAGTAACAAAGATTTCAAGTAATCATAACGGTCACATATTTTGTGTAAAATCTGGAAACTTAGCTTTTTAACAACAATTCCTTTGACTGATGGCATATCAACCTTATTATTTAATGCCCAGGTCATTCTTGTAAAAGAATAGCAATGATATTATTTAACCCATGACTGGAGGGGATAAGAAGGTTCATGCCTTTCCTAAGGGTATTAGACCGAAAGTGAATGCAATAACTTGCCTGGAATTCGAACGCGCATACTACGTACGCCACAGGAACTCAAAGAAAATCAAAGAAAATACATTAAAATACAAAATAAAAATGATAAATTTTATTTGTCTATTTATTTAAAAAAAAAATTTAATTGTTTTTCTTGAAATATATTTTTCTTGGTTTTATTTTCATCGTATTGAATTTTATTCAAATTCCAATTTTTAATTTTTATTTTTATTCATTTTTATCCAAACTTGATTATAATTTAAATTTTATTAAATTCTTATTTTATTTTATTTTAATTCTAATTTTGTTTTATAAGTAATTTTAGTTTTTTAAATCGTTTTATTTATTTTATTCTTTTTAATTTTTAGTTTTTCAATTTTTAATTGCCAGTGTAAAATTAGATTTGATTGTGGGGTGGGGGCTTTTTTTAAATTTATTTTATTTTTAAATTAATTTAATAGTCGAGACCTTTGAATTCATTTCTAAAAGGCCTTTTTTATTCAATTATTCATCGTGTGTTTGTTTTTTGACTGGAATATTTATTTATAGTTTCGTCTTGAGATATTTTTTGCCTTCCTTCATATTGTTTTGTGTCTTTAAAAAAATGTTAATTTTATTTATTTTATTTAAAAGAAGGGGGGGGGGCTGATGGAAATTCTTTTCATAAGGACTTACGGCAATAATCGTAAGTGTCGTCAACAACAGACTTGGGACATGGGTTCGATCCTGCGTGTCGGATTTAGTTGTTGTTCTATTTTTTTATTTTTAATTATTTTCTTGATTTTAAAAAATTGCTTATCTTCCTTGAAAAGATACAGTGTTTCTGGGTGGATAAAAAATGTTTCACGAACCGAATGTAACTTGTTTAAATGTTTTGACAGCATTAAAATGTTCGCGTACATGAAAAAGACGAACCCAACAGAAAAATATTTATTATTGTTAATTAAATTTCAAGTATTTGTAGGTCATGTGACAAAAAACAACGAAAATTTACTTAATTTTCTTACGGGTTTTTCTATTTTTTCCTGTTCTTTTTAGCTATTTGTAATAAATTTTTCTCTGTATCGTAAATAAAAAAAAAATTTGTAAATTTGAATTTTTTTAACAGTCATTTTTTGAGACATAAAGATTTTTTTAAAAATTTTATTGAACGATTTAAAAAATATTTATAAAATTATTTTTCATCGAATTTTTTAACACGAATTTTTTTAAATTCAATTTTTCTAAAATTTGAATTTTTTTTTAATTAGAATTTTTTGAAAATTTGAATTTTTTTAAAAATTTAATTTTAAAAAATTGTTTATTAATTTGACATTTAAATCAGAATTTTTCAACACATTTTTTAAGTTTAAATAATATTTTAATTTCAGCACTTAAATTTTAAAAGTAAATTTTAAATCTTAATTTTAATTTTTTAAATTTAGTTGTTTGAGAAAGAAAGAGAAATTACTTCATTTTTTAAATTGCTAATTAATTCCAAACTAAAATTAAACATCTTTTATCCCCCAATTTTTTTTTAATACCAGCTAAGTGAGCAGTTTGAAAATATTAAGAAAATTTATATTTATTAATTGAATATGTACTTAAAAAAGACACATTTTTCTTTTTTTGCAACGAAAGCTGAAAAAAAACATGAAAAAAAAAATATGCGTCTATTGTGGTTTAAAGAAAGATTTAATTTTCTTGTTTACGTTTTTAAGTGTTTAAAGAAATTAGATTTTAAGTTTCGCTTATAGCTTTTTTTTTTCAATTTTTATTTTTTAACTTCTTTTTTTTAATCATCTGGGATTTAAAAAAAATCTGTCTTCAATGTCTTTCTTTTAGTCTGCATCGCATTTATGTCTTGTGTTGAGTATATATATATATATATATATGCCCACACACACACACACCAGACTGGTTTATTAGTCCGTAATATGTTTTATGTTTCTGTCTAGTGGAACTGACCCACAAACATTAAACAAAAGCAAGTCTTCAAACAAACAAATTATTATTATTATTATTATTATTATTAACGACAACGACAACAACAAACACTTATCGGTGTACGAAAGAAGGTATATATATATATATATATATATATATATATATATATATATAGAGAGAGAGAGAGAGAGAGAGAGACACACACACATACACACACGCACATATATATATATATATATATATATATATATATATATATATATATATATATATACACATATATCTATATATATATGCACACTCACACACACGCACGCACATATATATATATATATATATAGGATCTCGAATCCTAATTTTCAAGGCAGATAGGTTTTACCCTGACCAGAATATTTGGCGAAACACAATCTTACCCGTACGAAGCCAAGTATAGTGAATTAAAACGTAAGGTCAGTCCTGTTGTTTGAAAAGCTTTTACATCACAACCAAAGCTCGATGCTTATGTAATCTTTGGAGCTATATAATCTTCCAATCCATATATGCTCTACTTAGTTAAGAACAAAAGTCAAACTGAACTATTTCCAAACTTATGCGACAGGTCAGTGTTCAGTGCCAGGGATATAACCAAAGTTTCTAATGCTGATTTTAAAGACTAACAGACCTTTTCTATTTGGAAAAGTGGCGCAGCAAAGTCTTCCTTCTCTTATGTCGTGCTAAGCTAAGCCTAAAAAACCGGCCTGATAGCAGAAATTACCTATCTATTTCAAATCAGAACAGAGTTTGCTGCACGAAAGTTAATTTTTCTATTTAGGTGGGCTTCCTCTGCTTGGAATGTTTGTCGCAACACAATCTTCCAATCCAAATACGGTTATATGCCATACAAAGCTAGACCTTAGGCTAAACTACTAATGTTTACGTATTCTCCATCTTGTCAGGGAGTCTGGGTTTGATTCCCAGGTAAATAGCCAGGATTTCAAATGTTGATTTTCAAAGCCGGTTGGGCTTCGATACTGGAAAAATTGGCGCTACACAGTCTTTCTACTGCTTTTCAATCTCATGCCGTAATAAGCTAAGCTTAGAAAATTAAAAAAGATGACGGCCTGGTCAATAGTTAAAGTTATACTCCAATACCACGATCAGGTATATTAAGAAATAATTGATTCTTAAGATTTTCATATTCTAAGATTGGCGCTACAGTCTTAAAGATCTAAAAATAACAGGTTCGAGTCCTGGTTGTTATTTCAAATTTTGATTTAGATTAGCTCTTGCTACTTTGAATACACGATCTTTTCACCCCACATTCTATTTTATACCGTACTTACAATTTAGCAAAGGTTATTAGACCGAACTGAACATTCCGTGAGTCGACGTTCGAATGGCGATTGACACTACACAGTCTTCCAAAACATATTTTGTGTTAAACCATTATAAGATTTATTAAAACAATTGTGTGTAATACTAGAAGCTTACTCGACCCTTAATATTGAGGGTCGAGTCGAAATCGAACCTCGTTCACGTAATCGATAGCAACCTGGCAATATAACCACACACAGTCGATGGGGCTTAGAATACGCTGTTAGTAACCCCAACAGAGGGGTAAAACCCTCATCATAAAAAGGGCACGTTCTGAGTAAGACATTTAACTGCATTTGATAGTGAGGCTCCAGCCCTGGAGATCTGAGATCTCCTTCTTTGCCATTACTCCCAGGTCCACTCTAATGATAATACATGTTTGGGTTCCTATTATGGATCAAATAGCTCTGTTTGAAAATTATTGGTATTAGATAGGAATACTTGAAACCGTGTAACTATAAACAATAGGAGGGGCCCGTGGTGTAATGGTTAACGTCGAAAGAAATGGACACGACGACACGAGTTCAAATCCTGGACGAGACTGATTGCATTTCACATAGCACTAATACCCTTGGGAAAGGTATGAATCCAATTATTCTCCCTCCAGCTGTGGGTAAATAGTAGGACAGACTAGGTTCTTCAGCCTTGGTGAGGCAACTAGTCTAGGAGAAGGAAAACTCTGAATTGAAACCTGTTAAACTCCGCTTAAAAATTGACCTTGTGTCACATCCTGCCCGAGCGGAGGGGTTGGTAAATATATATAACTATGAACAAAAGAATTTAAGGAAACTACTCGAAAATATGAATTTAGAGTATACGATGAACGCAATTCCCTAACCTCTTGGTATGATATTTACCTGACCCCTCCGCTGGAGGGAGAATAATTGGATTCATACCTTTCCCAAGGGTATTAGTGCTACGTGAAATGCAATCAGTCTCGTCCAGGATTTGAACTCGTATCGCCGTGTCCATTACTCTACGGGCACCTCCTAACCTCTTGGTATAAAATGACTCAGGATAGGTTGACGTACCGTAAAAATCACTCCTGCCATCTTAGAGTGGCGAGTAACTATAAACTTTGCCATTGTAGATACCTCATCCAGTCAAATTTCAAACAGGAAAGAGACGGTCTGCCATGAAAATCAGCGACTTATTGTTGGGATCGAACCCCCAACTGATGGAACGAGTTGAGCGAAATATTTCAGTGTTTCATTATTCTACTATTTGTTATTATTGGGTGCTCCATTTATTACGCCTTGTGCCACATCTGAGTAATACCGCTTAGTAAATTACTAAGGGCACCTCGGGTGGTGTAATGGTTAGCAAGCTAGACTAGTAAATCTTCACGGATGAGTTCGAGTCTCATTGGGTGCTCCATTCAATCGGCCTTGTGCCACTTCTAAGCAAAAAGCTTTGTAAATTATTACTATTTATTGTTGCCTTTTTTAGTTTATTATTTACCCCTTAAGGGTTTTTCACATCAGTGCCAGCTGATGGTTTTTCACTGGAGTTTGAGTGACAGCCAGTCTCCTCAATTCTCCAGGACTCGTCTAAGTATTATGGTCGATCTTTATAATGCAGTAGTTTGGATGGTCTCCGCTTGTCCTCTAATTTCTAAGTCCTCCATTCCCTTTGCAAATCGTTTAGAGATTGTTCTGAGCAAACCAATTATTACTATTATTATTTACTCCTTGAGAGTTTTTCACATCAGTGTCAGCTGATGGTTTTTCACTGGAGTTTGAGTGACAGCAAGTCTCCTCAAGTCTCCAGGACTCGTCTCAGGATGCTGGCCGTTCTTATCAATGCTGTCGTTTGGATAGTCTCTACCCGTCCGCCAACTTCCAAGTCTTCCAGGCCTCTTAATAATCCTTTAGTTATTGTGCCTAACGCACCAATCACAATTGGCACAATCGTTACTTTCATGTTCCACAGCTTTTTCAATTCTCTAGCAAGGTCGAGGTACTTGTCCTTCTTTTCACTTTCCTTCAGATTTATTCTATGGTCCGCCGGGACAGCAAAGTCGACAATTTTGCAAACCTGCGTTAGCCGATGGTTTTTTACTTGCGTTTGAGTGACAACAAGTCTCCGCGAGTCTCCAGGACTCACCTCGGTATTCTGACCTATATTAATCATGTTGTAGTTTGGATGATCCTCACTCGGCCTTTTATTTCCAAGAGTTCCAGTCCCTTTACCAAACCCTTATGGATTGTTCCCAGTGCCCCAGTTACAACTGGAATCACCGACACCTTCATGCTTCATAATTTATTTTTAATATCATCATCATTATATTACTCCTATAAAGACCTGAATGGATTAAAATCTAGAAAGAAATTCAGTAGATGAATAGACATGAAAAAAATACCAGTCAAAATTATTATTATTATTATTATTATTATTATTATTATTATTATTATTATTTATTTGCGAGTTTTTCTCATCGGCGTTTGCAGATGGTTTCTCACTGGAGGCTAAGTGACAGCAAGTCTCTTCAAGTCTCCAGGACTCTCCTCAGCATTCTGACCGATCCCAGTGTCTCGAGGGTCTTAGCTCGTCCTCCGATTTCCAACTCTTCCAGTCCCCTTACCAAGTGCTCTAGTTAGAACTGGTAACACCGTCATCGACATGGTTTCATAGCTTTTTGTTCGTTCTCAGGCAAGGTCAGAGTACTTGTCTGTTTTTTAAAAATTTGTTTTTCATCTTGTGGTCCGCCGAGACAACACAAGTTCAATACTCAGCAGGTTCTCTTTTTCATTTCTTCTTTTTTTTTTTTTGTTGATTATCACGACATCTGGTCTTCTGATCGGAATAAGGGGGGCGGGGGCGATTTGTAGTAGTAGTAGTAGTAGTAGTAATAGAAGTTGTAGTATCATTATTATTATAATTGAGAATTGAAAAACAAAATGAGGGAATTAGAATATGGCGTTTCTCTAAAAATGTAAATTAGAAAATCCCCCCCCAAAAAAAACAACAAAAAAATGGTTTAAATCATCCGGGAGGATCAAGAGGCAGCAAGTCTCTACAGTATTCTACCATCATTACTACTAGTACTACTACTACTTATATGTAAAGTTTCCACACTATTCGTAAGGGTTTCCTTTCATCGGAGATCAAGTGACAGCAAGTTTCTTTTGTACGCTTTCTCCTCCTCCTCTTCCTCTCCTCCTCCTTATTATTATTATTATTATTATCAAGCTAGTAGAAATTGATAGGTTTCACAGAAAATCAAGTGACAGCAAGTCTTTCTGTAATCATACCACTCCCCATCATCACCATCATAATGACCATCGGCATCATTATCCATATCAAAATCATCATGGGGGAGAGATCAGATTAGTAGGAAATAATATGTTTTGGTAGGGATCATGTGACAGCAAGTCCATCTATTACTCGCACTTCTCCTCTTCCATCTCCTCCCCCTTTTCTTCCACCTCCTCCTCGGTATTATTATTATCATTGTGTTATCTAACCGGTTGTGGATCGTATTTACCCAACCCCTCCGCTCCGGCAGGTCATGACACAAGATCAATTTTTAAGCGGAGTTTAACAGGTTTGAATTCAGAGTTTTCCTTCTCCTAGATTAGTTACCTCACCAAGGCTGAAGAACCTAGTCTGCCCTACTATTTACCTATAGCTGGAGGGAGAATATTTGGATTCATACCTTTCCCAAGGGTATTAGTGCTATGTGAAATGCCAGGTCCAGGATTTGAACTCGTGCCGCCGTGTCCATATTCTGCGACGTTAACCATTACACCACGGGCACCTCCGGTTGTGGATATTAGATTTCAACAGAGATCAAGTGACAATAAGACTTTAGAGAGCTCAGTCGGCTGGGGCTACAGAAAACACCAATTGCACCTCTGAAGAAGGGTATGACACCCCCCCTTCCCTTAAAGGGTGTCCTGGATATGAGACTAAGCAATTATGGTGAGTCTCAGTAATGCTGGAGCTTTGGGGGATGCGGAGTATCACTTCATTGCCCTCGCTCCCATGTCAACTCTGGTCCGGAGTAGTAGCACCTGATAGGGTCCCATGTCAACTCTGGTCCGGAGTAGTAGCACCTGATAGGGTCCCATCTATGGGTCAAATAGAACTAAGCTGCGTACTTATGCTAAACTGAATTGTTTAAATTAGAACTGTTTATGTTTTAAACTGGATTTGGCATTAAATAACCCACAATGGTTGATGTACCATCAAACCAAACCAAACTGTGAAATTATGCTAAACTGAATTGCTTGAAATAGAACTGCTTTGACATTTAAACTGCGTACATTATTTAAACTGAGTACTCTTGTTTGAAAAAGAGTTGTTTTTGACTTTGAAACTGTACTTTCGCTAAACTGAACTGCTTAAAATAGAACTGTTTTGATGTTAACTGTGTGTAAAAAAAACTATACCTATACTAAACTGAATTGTTTGAATTAGAACTGTTTGACTAAACTGAATAGCTTGAAATAGAAATGTTTTAGACAATTAAACTGTGTACTTATGGTAACCTGAATTGTTTGAAATAAAACTGTTTATTTGTATAAAAATGGATTTGGCATCAACTAACCTATAAAGGTTGATATGCCATAAAACCCAACCCAACCAAATCAAAACAGAACTATCCCCCCTTCCCAGAATTAGATAAAAGTGTTGAAAAGTGTGTTGAAATGCGAAATGAATATCCACGGAAGTTTTATGTTTCCAACTTTTTCCCTGCTTGGTTTAGCCGAGAACTTTTCAGCATTTCTTCGTTTGATAATTTATACTTATCGAGTATTCCAGACGGTTAATGACCAGTAGCTTTCACTGGAGATCAAGTGACAGTAAGACTTTCTCTCTCTTTCTGCACTTCCTGTGTAATGACACAAAACCGTATCGGATGGTGAGGCTCCAGTTCTGGAAATGTAAGGAGTGTGCAGTTACCATTTTATAGCCATTACTCCCAGGTCCACTTTGGCCTGGAGTTGTAGCACTTGCTTAGGTCCCTTCTATAGATCCAGTAGATCTGCTTAAAAATTTATCGTATTTGATAGTGAACTTACAATAAACGCGATTCCCTAACCTCTAAACTTAAATTAACCCAAAACGAGTGGATATGCCTTTAAAATCAATTTACAACTCTTCACTTTCCAGATTCTTCTTCTTATTAGTAGTAGTAGTTGTTGAAGTAGCAGTAATAGTAATTGTGCTTTTTAGTCAGTTGTAATAGGTGGCTTTTACTGGAGTTCAAGTGACAGCAAGTCTCCCTATCATTTCAGCACTCTCCTAAATATCCTGGTTGCTTTTAGCGAGGTGATCGTCTAGTGGCTTCAATTCTTCCACAAATTTCCATCCAAGCCAATTTCTTTCCAAGAGTTTTCAGGAGTGCTCCAAGTGCTCTGATCAGTATAGGCACAACTGCCACCTTTGTCTTGAACATTTTCTTACCTTTTCTTCTTTCGTCTTTTAATTCATCTATTTATTTATTTATTTTTATTCATCCAGTTTTTAAAGTTCAGTTCAATCAAACATGACGGCTAAAGGCAAATTTAATTTTTGTGCTAAAAATAACTGGTGTACTTCCCAGCAGTTCGAGTGACAGCAAGTCTCCTCAGGTCTTCAGGACTCTTTTGAATATTCTAGCCGATCTTAACACTGCTGTGGTCTGTTTGGTCTCATTACCAGACCACTGTGGATCGTTCGAAAGGCGACAATTACAATTGATATCATTGTCTCTTTTCTTACTCAACAGCTTTTTCAACTCTCATGCAAGATCCAGGTATTGATCAGTTTCTTCGTTTTCTTTTATTTCCACTTTGTGGTCGGTTGTAAAAGTAAAATCTACAAATAGACAAATTCTTTTTTTCTTGTTAATTAGTACAAAGTCTGGATTCTGGCCGAGATCACAAAATCCCAAAATATTTTAAGCGTCTCTTTTTCTAGGACTGATTCTGTTATTTATTTATTTTTTTTATTTATTTATTTATTTTTTTAAACTTTTGTGGAGATTAATAAAGATAAAATAAAAAATAATATAAAATGCAGCAGTTCTCAGAAGCCTCTGACAGAAAGGGAAATCCGCGCATGTCTGAAAGAAAGATAGACTTACTGGCACCAAAGAGAAATCCGCTCTGACTTCAGCCTTCATCGCTAGTACAGGAAGGACCCTTTTCATTCTGCTGCTACCAAGGTTGCTTCGATACTGGTTGCGTCTCTTGCAAGCAAGCTGCTAGTGCCGAACATATCTCACTGAAAAAAACACCTAATATATTCTAATGCCTTGTCAGAGAGATACGACTATTTCTACTGGTTTCAGGAAAGAGTTTTCGCACAGAATAGTCATCAAACTCTAGAATAAAGTTGGAGTTAAAAGGTATCTTCTTCTCTTTCCTTCCATCCTTAAATTCTCTTGCAGCCTTCCACTGACAAAGAAGCCGACAAATCAATGGGGTAAGAAGAAAGGAGTCAGATACTTAAATGCCACCAACGACGATGATGATGACCTACAAAACAAAATGATAACCAGCAAATCTTCTCCAGTTCCATATATCTACTTGCCCAGTCAGCTGGAGCTATAGAATACACCGACTGCACCTCTGACAAGGAGTAACACCCCCAACAAGTATCCTGTATATGACACTAAACAATCTGATTGTGAGGTTCCAGTAATGCTATAGCATTGGGAGAATGCGGAGTACTCCTTCATTGCCATCACTCCCAGGTCCACTCTGGCTTGGAGTGGTTGCACCTGATAGAGCCTTATCTATGAGTCAAATAGAACTAAACGTCGTACTTATCCTAAACAGAATTCTTTGAAATAGAACTGCTTTGACATCTAAACTGCGCACGTATACTAAACTGAATTGTTTAAAATGGAACTGTTTTTGTATGCTGAACTGAATTGTTTGAAATAGAATTGTTTTGACTTGTAACTAGGTCTATACAAAAACTATACTTATACTAAACCGAATTGTTTGAAATAGAACTGTTTGACTAAACTGAATCGCTTGAAATAGAAATGTTTTTGACAATGAAACTGTGTACTTATGGTAAACTGAAATGTTGGAAATAGAAAAGTTTATTTGTAACAAAATGGATTTGGCATTATATAACCTACAAAGATTGATATGCCATAAAACCCAAACAAACACACAAACCGTATATCTGCCGTTTATCAGAAATCAAATCTTAGTTGGGGTGTCCACGTGGTATAATGGTTAAAGCGATGGACTGCGAAATCGTAGTACGCGAGTTCGTACTCCAGTCGCGCTATTACGTTCACTTTCGGGCAAATATCCTTGGGAAAGGTATGAACCCCCTTATCCTCCCAGCTATGGGTTAAATAGTACCACTACTGTTCTTCTAGGAGAATGGCTTCGGCATTAAATAACCTAAAAAGAGTTGATATGTCATTAAACAAAGAAACCGAAACCAATCAAATCTTAGTCCCTTGCATAATTTCCAGTGGGTCACATTTCCTACTCAGTCATGCTTACAGTTTGTTTAATTCGTTTATTATACGATTAATAGTTTCATAACCAATCCTTTTAATTCTCCGTATTATTGATTTATTATCCCTCTACGCGAGTTTTTTACACTCGCGTAGAGGGAACCAGTTTAATCAATTTTAACTAAGGTTATTTCACTGGAGTCTGATTGACAGAAATTTCCTAAGGTCTTCTGGACTTTTTAAAGAATTCAAGCCAATCCCAACAAAGCTGTGGTCTGGATAGTCTCGATTCTTACTCTAGTCTCCAGTTACCCAAGGCCTTTGAGGATCTTCCAAGAAGAAGAAGAAGAAATATTGGATTATTCTTGACAGGGTAGAGTTTTTTTAAGAATCACCAATTTCCTAAATGTTTTATGCTCAGCAGCTTTCAAATGTTTCTTGGTCGGAAAACTCCTGAGAAGCAACAAAATTTTACCGCATTTTGCACATCATTTTTAAAATGAGTTAAAAAAAAAAAAAGATTGAAAACTAGATCAAAATAATTAAAACCTTTTTTTTTAGCTTGTCCAGTCAGCTGGGGCTGTAGAATACACCAACTGCACCTCTGCAGAGGGGTAAGAGCTCCCCAACGAGTGTCATAGATATGACACTAAACAATCTGATCGTGAGGTTCCACTAATGCTGGAGCTTTGGGGAATACGGAGCACCACTTCATTGCCATTGCTCCCAGGTCCACTCTGGCCCGGAGTGGTAGCACCTGATAGGGCCCTATCTATGGGTTAAATAGAACTAACAGCATACTTATGCTAAACTGAACTGTTTGATAAAATAGAATAGCTTAAAATAGAAATGTTTTTGACAGTTAAACCGTACTTACATCTAAACTGCGTGCTTATGCTAAACTGAATTATTTGAACTAGAACTGTTTTTTTACATTGAAACTGTACTTACACTAAACTGAATTGTTTAGAATAGAACTGTTTTGACATTTTACTGTGTAAACAAAATCTGTACTAACGCTAAACTGAATTAAAACTGTTTGAATAAACTGAATAGCTTGAAATAGAAATGTTTTTTGATGATTAAACTATGTACTCATGCTAAACTGAATTGTTTGAAATAGAACTGATTATTTGTGTAAAAATGGATTTGGCGTTAAATAACCAACAAAGGTTGAAATGCTAAAAACCCAACCAACCAATCATTTTAACAAAAGGAATGCTGAGTAAATGTAGAACCAAATAACCTTAGCGTAGACACAGAGTCAATCTATCTATCTATCTATCTGCGAACATTATACCCATGACACACAAAATCAATCGAACACCTGAAACAAATTAAACTAATCCCGCCCTAGACCAAATTTAAAACATCAAATCTCATTATTTAAAATTATACAAACTGTCTTAAATCTAATAAATACAATTTACAGATTCACATGTCAATTTTAGGAGTGTCTTTCGAACACCATATGAACCCCTAATCATATTTACAAGAAAATCAATGTTTCATTCATTGTTCCTTTCTATCTTGGTAAATACAGCTCCAGTCTCGATACTTTTTTTTGTCACGTTACGTATGTGCACGAGAAATAAATATTATGACCTTATGAACACCTTCTTCAAAGGTTTACGTATATGAGTTGTTTAATTCTTAAATATGCCAAACTTTCAATCACACACACACACACACACACACACACACACACACACACATATATATATATACACATATATATAAATCAAGAATTTCCGAATTCTCTCTTTCTCGCCATTCATCCCCATTATAAATCTCTCTCGCCAGGTCCTCTAGGCAGAATCTTGTGTTCGCGCAGATCTCCTATCGGTCTTAGTTGGTCGGCCAACTCAGGCAATTCGATGTGCAGGATTCCATTAGAGAATGTCACTTATGTGTTTATCCTTGCTTCTCCAGCAGTGTCCTGCGTGTCTTATTCATCTTATTTGGATTGTTTTTGAGATGGGAGGCAGGTTGCCGTATAGCATCTGTTTTGTGGGATGCTAAGTCCTGGAAGCAGCACCCCACAAGACAGCAGATCTTTGGCCACCAGCCTCTATCTCTCTCTCACACACACACACACACACACACACACACACACACACACACACACACACACACCCATATATATATATATATATATATATATATATATATATATAAGAGAAAATCTATTTTGTTGTAGGTTGGAAATTCTATCCAAAACAGAATCACTCCTACGTAAGGTGAAATGAGTATAAAAGGTTCTCTGTTTGGTAATCATGGATTCATTAATCTTTTAAAAAATTGGCCAGTCAGCTGGGGCTGGCTGTAGAATACAAAGACTGCATCTCAGCAGATGGTGAGGTTCCACTAATGCTGGAGCCTTGGGGAATGCGGAGTACTCTTTCATTGCCATCGCTCCCAGGTCTACTCTGACCCGGAGGGGTAGCTCCTGATAAGGCCCTGTCCATGGGTCAAATAGAACAATATTTATGCTAAACTAAATTGCTTAAAATAAAACTGTTTTAACATATAAATTGCGTACTTATGCTAAACTGAATTGTTTGAAATTAAAGTATTTTTTACATTGAAACTGTACTTACACTAAACTGAATTGTTCGAAAGAGAAATCTTTTGACTTTTAACTGTGTGACAGCAAAAACTATACCCATACTAAACTGAGTTGTTTGAATTAGAACTGTTTGAGTGAACTGAATAGCTTGAAATAGAAATATTTTTGACAATTAAACT
>OY757938.1:13250614-13260614 GCA_963585895.1 Sepioteuthis lessoniana | reverse complement strand
CGGGAAGCGCCCTAGAACTTGTTGGTTTTTGCTGTCCTTATTTTTGTTTTTGTGTTTTTATTTTCTGTTTTTTTAATCAATAACTTCCATTTTAAAAGAAGCTGATGTTATTGATATATATTTTTTGTTGTTTTTGAAGGAGTGGAGCGTTCTATTTTGCATTTCATAGTTGACATCTGTTCATAATGATACTGGTGCTTCTATTTAGGAAGGAGTGGTTAGCTCTGTTTGGTTGAGAATTTGGATAATGAGAATAAAATAAGTTATTTATTCAACACGTGTATCCTTTCAAGTTCACCTGGAAATTTTTAGAAAATTGTATGTGTGTGTGTGTGTGTGTGTGTGATTTGACCTAATTAGACTAATTCTCAACGCAACTTTTTTTTTCATTTACCGAAAAAAAATTTACGTTTTATAATGTGGGTTCACTTTCGCATTTTAATTCAATGTAGAACGATCACCCATTAACGGAGCACGTGTTTAAAAAAAAAAAAAAAAAAAAAAAAAAAAAGAAGCGGAACCGCTACAGTAAGTTAGAAAAATATAAATTAAATTAATTCGACCTGTCTGGTTATTTAAAAAAATAATTTTTTTTCAAAGCGAACCAATTCAACTTTAAAATATTTTACATATTTAAAGTCGGGGTTCACTTTCACATTCTAATTCAATGTGGAATGATCACCTATTTCCGGAGGAAAAGGTAACCCCATTGTAAGTTTAAAAAAAAAAAAAAAGCCCAGTCGGGTGGGGCTTTAGAATATGCTGACTGCTTCTCTGCTGAGTGTCCCCCCCCCCCGCACACACACTTACACACAACAAATATTCTGTATATGACCTTAAACAATCTGATAGTGAGGCTCCGGTAATGCTGGAGCTTTGGGGAATGCGGAGTACACTTTTATTGCTATCGTTTCTAGGTCCACTCTGTCCTCGGGTGATAGCACCTGATAGGGACCAATCTATGCGTCAAATAGAACTTTTTGAGTGCAAATAATGACTTATGCTAAAGGGAATTGTTAGAAATAGAACTGTTTGGTCATGTAACTGTGGGTAAATAGATGACTGATATTTTATCTAATTGCTACTGATACATAGCAATACTTTGAACAATTTAACTGAAGGAAAAGGATGAGCTTAGGCTCGTTTAAAGACTTTTTAAATAAAATATGTTTGCAAATCCTATATATTTAATATATATGTATAAAGAGGATTTGGCATTAAATAACCTACAATGCTTGATATGCCATAAAAAGCAAACCAAACCCGTGTCTATTCTGACTGTAATTATTTTATCCTTTGGATCTGAAGATGTCCTGTTTTTTTGGTGTTATTGGATATCAATATCCATAACAGGATGGAAATAAATCTATAATCCTAATGTGACCAGTTTTTGTTTTTCTGTGATGTCAGTTACATTGAGCTCTTTACCAGGAAAATTTAAATGTTCATTGTCGAAAGATTTTATTGTCCTGACGGAATTATTCCCGACTCCACTTTAACTGGCCTGAATGATATATATATATATATATATATATATATATATATATATATATATATATATATATATACAGGATTTGGCAGTAAATAACCTACAATGGTTGATATGCTATAAAATCCAGCTGAACAAAATCATATATATTCAATATATATGTATAAAGAGGATTTGGAATTAAATAACCTACAATGGTTGATATGCCATAAAACCCAACCAAACCAAGTCATATATATTTAGTATATATGTATAAACAGGATTTGGAATTAAATTACCTACAATGGTTAATATGCCATAAAACCCAACCAAACCAAATCATATATATTTAATATATATGTATAAAGATGATTTGGCCTTAAATAACCTACAATGGTCGATATGCCATAAAACCCAACCAAACCAAATCATATATATTTTATATATATGTATAAAGAGGATTTGTCATTAAATAACCTACAATGGTTGATATGCCATAAAACCCAACCAAACCAAATCATATATATTTAATATATATGTATAAAGAGGATTTGTCATTAAATAACCTACAATGGTTGATATGCCATAAAACCCAACCAAACCAAATCATATATATCTAATATATATGTATAAAGAGGATTTGGCCGTAAATAACCTACAATGGTTGATATGCCATAAAACCCAACCAAACCAAATCATATATATTTAATATATATGTATAAAGAGGATTTGGCATTAAATAACCTATAATGGTTGATATGCCATAAAACCCAACCAAACCAAATCATATATATTTGATATATATGTATAAATAAAACTTAGCATTAAATAACCTACAATGGTTGATATGCCATAAAACCCAACCAAACCAAATCATATATATTTGATATATATGTATAAAGAAAACTTAGCATTAAATAACCTACAATGGTCGATATGCCATAAAACCCAACCAAACCAAATCATATATATTCAATATATATGTATAAAGAGGATTTGGCATTAAATAACCTATAATGGTTGATATGCCATAAAACCCAACCAAACCAAATCATATATATCTAATATATATGTATAAAGAGGATTTGGCCGTAAATAACCTACAATGGTTGATATGCCATAAAACCCAACCAAACCAAATCATATATATTTAATATATATGTATAAAGAGGATTTGGCATTAAATAACCTATAATGGTTGATATGCCATAAAACCCAACCAAACCAAATCATATATATTTGATATATATGTATAAATAAAACTTAGCATTAAATAACCTACAATGGTTGATATGCCATTAAACCCAACCAAACCAAATCATATATATTTAATATATATGTATAAAGAGGATTTGGCATTAAATAACCTATAATGGTTGATATGCCATAAAACCCAACCAAACCAAATCATATATATTTGATATATATGTATAAAGAAAACTTAGCATTAAATAGCCTACAATGGTTGATATGCCATAAAACCCAACCAAACCAAATCATATATATTTGATATATATGTATAAAGAAAACTTAGCATTAAATAACCTACAATGGTCGATATGCCATAAAACCCAACCAAACCAAATCATATATATTCAATATATATGTATAAAGAGGATTTGGCCTTAAATAACCTATAATGGTTGATATGCCATAAAACCCAACCAAACCAAATCACATATATTTAATATATATGTATAAAGATGATTTGGCCTTAAATAACCTACAATGGTTGATATGCCATAAAACCCAACCAAACCAAATCATATATATCTAATATATATGTATAAAGAGGATTTGGAATTAAATAACCTACAATGCCATAAAAACTAAACCAAACCAAAACTAAAAAGATTGATTTAATTAATTTAATTGTTTGTTTGTTTTGTTTTGTTTTGTTTTTTTTTTTTTTTTGTTTTTTTTTTTTTTGTTTTTTTCCAAAGTTGTCTAGTTCAACTAAAAAATATGTAGATTGCTCGTAAACTTGAGTGGGTGTACGTATAGAATTCTACCAAATGAATTTTTAAAGTCGCTCAGTGCGAATGCAGACCCTACAAAAATTATCCCTCAAGTACAAATTGAGAGATTAATTTAAGAGTATTGCTCTAATAAAATGCACGCTCTGTAGTGCCGTTTTTCGCAGCTCTACTGTTGCATATAAAGATATAAAGTCCTGCTTAGTGTATTAGTTCTCGTCGTTGGGAATCGAATCGGCGACCCAAGTTCAAATCCAGAGTGATGCAGTGAGCATTTCTCTCCACATTGATGTCCGTGAATCTATCTCTTCTCCGCCCAGTAAATAGTGGGACAGACTGGGTTTTAGTTCTGAAGTTTGGGGAATGCGTTGTACTCAATCACTGCCATTACACCCAGGTCCACTCTAATATGGAGGTGTAGTTCTTGTTATGGTCCAATTTAACTGTGAGCAAAGAGAAAAAATTACTGATGATAAATAGAATTATTAGTGTTACATAGTAAAGCTTGAAAGAATTTAACTGTGTGCAAACAAATTATAAATATTATATAAAAATGATTGTTGTTTTAAATAGCACTACTTAAAACTTTTTGACTGTGTGCCAACAAATGAATACCCGCTTATTTAAAATTTTAAGGAAGGAAAAAGTGAAAAACAGAAAGAAAAACCGATTTGCTTTGGTTTGGTTTATGGTATATTCTTGTGAGTCATTGAATGACAAATCTTTATATATATATATATATATATATATATATATATATATACTAATTGAATTACCATGACTAGAAAATTTGGCAAGTACCTACAAGCGACATACGGAACACTGAACGGCCGTTTCGACCTCATTGGGTCTCATCAGCAGTGCATACCGTGATCTCCACCAACAACCACAGAATGCAGAAGCCGAAACTCTACGGGGGTGTCCTCGTGGTATAATGGTTAAAGCGATGGACTGCGAAATCGTGGTACGCGAGTTCGTACTCCAGTCGCACTATTACGTTCCCTTTCGGCCAAATACCCCTTGGGAAAGGTACGAACCCCCTTATCCTCACAGCTATTGGTTCTTCTAGGAGAATGGCATTGGCATTGGCATTAAATAAAACCTGCAAAGGTTGATATGCCATTAAACAAAGGAACCAAACCAAACCGAAACTCTACCATTGGGCCACCGGTCCATATCACATATAAGCGATGTCAAATTAACTACTCATCGTGAAATGCGTTAGTTCGATCTCCAGTGGTGGAGGTCACGGCGTGCACTGCTGATGAGACCCAATAAGGTCGCAACAGCTGTTCAGAGTTCCGTATGTCGCCTGTAGGTGCTTGCCGAATTTTCTAGTCATGGTAATTCAATTAATATAATATCAATTCCTCTATTCAAATATAATATATATATATATATATAATTTGAATTTGTTATTTCAAGTTTTTATTGTATATTTGTGCTCCACACGTGTTTCGGATTTTCTTATTCTCTTGGGGAGACGAATTGATTTGGTTTGGTTTTATGGCATATCAACCATTGTAGGTTATTAAATGCCAAATCCATTTTTATACATATAAACATTCCTATTTTAAACAATTCAGTTTTGCATAAGTACAGTTTTTGTTTACACACAGTTAAATGTAAAAATTGTTCTGTTTCAAATAATTCAGTTTAGTATAAGTACGCAGTTAAAATGTCAAAACAGATCTATTTCAAACAATTCAGTTTAGCATACAAAAACAGTCTTATTTCAAACAATTCAGTTTAGCATAAGTGCACAGTTTAGTTCTATTTGACACATAGATAGGATCCTATCAGGTGCTATCACTCCGGTCCAAAGTTGACCCGGGTGCGATGGCAATAAAGGGGTACTTCGCATTTACCAGCATTACTGGAGCCTCACCATCAGATTGTTTAGTGTCATACCCAGGACACTTGTTGGGGGAGTCTTACTCCTCTGCAGAAATGCAGTCGATGAATTCTGCTGCCACAGCCGACTGGGCCATCAGGAGACAAATAATAGCTAGGGTCGGCTTTGTTTCTGTAAAAGCTTGAAGCAGAGACGATCCAAGCCATTATACATCAGTAGGGAAGGAATAAATAAATAAAAAGATTTAAAATTAAATTAAAAAATAAATAAATAAATAAAAAGACAACTATCAAATTTGCAGAAACTGCCAGAGGTTTCTAACAGGAAAAGGAGATGACGCATGCGTAAAAGAAAAAAAGCATTCCTCTTGACAAAGGGGACTATATTATCTTTCTCTTTCAGGCAGTGACCAGCGGATTGATAAGCTCGTGCTGGCGTGTCTGGGCACCACGCATACGTCTTTGAACGTAGCGTCGGTTTGCCCCTTTTACCCAGTAGCAGCCCTCTCTCGGTCAACATTATGCTGAAATATACAAGACCCACTACTGAACTATAAATTAACCCTTACCGGACATTGACAAAACTTCCAAAAGAAAACTAACCCTTATGGAAGCCCGAAATACCAAATGCGGGCACCTACATACATGAAACGAATTAACGTATTTTTGACACCTTGACTAGGGGATTCAACCATTTCAATGTATTCAGGAAAAACTCCCTCATCCACGGAATGGTTGTTGAACCCAGTAAATAAAGGAAAGTATAAAAGAAACGCCATCGTCTCTTATCTGTCCTGTCATTTCTTTTTGTATAATTCTTTTTGGGACTTCCTCGGGCAAGGCATTACACCGATTAACTAACGTGGGGGTAACATAAGATAAAATAACCAAAATATGAAGTCAGATATCTAACGCTAACGCTACCAACGTAACATAAGCCTAAACCCCACACATTTTCTGAGGAGGGCTGTGAACCCCGAAACACGTGTAAAGCACAAATATATGAAATAAAAACAAAAAAAAAATACCAAATTCAAATTCATTTGCTGAACTATTATATATATATATATATATATATATATATATATATACTTTCTTTTCTGTTATTTCATCAAACATCCATTTCTATTTTAATAACATTTTCATAAATATAGTGTCCTGAAGAAGGTTATTACTACTGAGATGTACAACGTCGATTTTCATTATAAATTCATCTAATTTTTAATTTTAATTTCAATTAAGGGTTTTCTGACTATTGTCTTCATCTTTATGGTGATTTCCACAACGTTTCGGCCGATATATCCTCCAGCCTTCTTCAGGTGTTTGTCGAACTCGGGAACCTACACGGAACATCGAACTACGTCCTTTATTGAATCCATGGGGTCGCCTGTTCTGATACCGTTAACCATAACCAGGTACAAGTGTTCAGAATTTCTTTATTGTTATGGCTAACGGAATCAGAACAGGCGACCTCCGTGGATTCAATAAAGGACGTAGTTCGAAGCTGTCCATGCCTTCGCTAGTCACGTGTTGACGTCTGTCTCGGTTGATGAGACACTGTTTCCCAGGTAGGTGAACTGGTCCACTAGTTTCAGAGAACTACCATTTAGTGTGGAGATGTCGCCTCTTTGATTAAAGCACATGTATTCCGTCTTGTCAGCTGCTCCTTCCAGATTATGTAGCAAGGTTTCGGCTTGGGCGGATGTATTTGCCAGAAGCGTTATGTCATCAGCGTAGTTCGCATCCGTAATTGTTTGTGTAGGGTATCTTTTGCTTATTTCCTTTACCAGCTTGAAACCGTTTTCTTTCATTAAATCTATAATCGTTCTAAGCACGTAGTCTAGGCAGATGATAAACTGGTATGGGGCTAATGTGTCTTCTTGCAACAATGACGACGTAGTCTCAGTCTCCATCCGGGAAGCGGACTTTTTTACACAGTTAAATGTCAAAACAGTTCTCTTTCGAATAATTCAATTTAGCATAGTAAAGTTTCAGTGTCAAAAGCAGTTCTATTTCAAGTAATCCAGTTCACCATAAGTACGTTGATTAGTTCTATTTAACCTATTGATAGAATCCCATCAGGTACTACCACTCCAGGCCAAAGTGGACCTGGGAGCGATGATGATGAATGGGTACTCCGCATTCCCCAAAGCTCCAGCATTAGTGGAACCCCACCATCAGATTGTTTAGTGTCATATACAGGACACTCGTTGGCAGGGTCTTACCCCTCTGTAGAGGGGTGAGACAGCCCCCAGCCTACTGGGCAAGGAAACACTTATATGATTTCATACTACTGAACAAAGAAATAAATTAACAAACAATGTGATTGAAAAAATAAACTAACAAACAAGCAAAACAAAATAAAAAAATTATAAACACTAAGTAAGCCTCGTGTGATCGTAAGATACAGCTGTAGCGCCCTGGGTGATTGGTAATATTTCGACCCCTCGTACAAAGCTCGATATGAGAGACATCCTCTGAGGAAGGTTTTGTTGGCACCACAGCTGTTATTGCTGCAGAAGTTTGAAATATAATATAAAACAGTAATGATTGTGTATGTCTGCTTGTGGTGTTATATACGCATGCTTTCTTTCTTGCAGCAGCTTGTGTACTTAATATTACACACATTGGTCATAAAACAGTCTCATTAAAATTTTACGCCTGTCTTGATAATGGTGTGAATATCAGAGCGGGAATGTAAATCAGTATATGATTGGTTTCTTTGTTTAATGGCATATCAACCTTTCTAGGTTATTTAATCCCAAAACCATTCCTCCTTAGAAAAACAGTAGTGGCACTATTTAACCAATAGCTGGGCGGATAACGGAGTTCATACCTTTCCCAATGGTATTTGCCCGAAAGTGAACGCAATAGCGTGACTGGAGTACGAACTCGCTTACTACGATTCCGCAGTCCATCGCTTTAACCATTACACCACGAGGACACCTCCTCAGTATATGAAGACAAATGTCAGGATCTTACCACACCATTAAGGATTCTTTTCTTTCTCTCAGCCCAGTCGACAAAGGCAGTAGAATACACCGACTGCATCTCTACAGACAGATAAGAATCCCCAACCAACAACTGTCCAGGGTAAGTCATTAAACGGTGAGGTTCCAGTAATACTGGTGATTTGGAGCATGCTGAGTACCCTTTCATTGCCATCCCAGGCCCACTCTGACCCGAAGTGGTAGCACCTGATTGGGTCCTTCTTATGGGTCTTTAATGTTTAAACTATGTGCAAATAAATGACGTTAAATTGAATAGTTAGAAATAGAACGGTTTGATCATTTAACTGTGGGTAAGCAAAAGACTGATGTCTAATTGAATTGTTAGCAATACTTGGAACAATCTAACAATTTCACTGCAGGCTCAAGAATGAGTAATGTTGAATAGAATTATTGATGTTAAATTGCAATACTTGAATCTCTTCAACTGTGTGCCTGAATTGAATTATTGGTATTACATTGCAATACTTGGAACCATTTGACTGTGAGCAACTGAATGAATAGTGCTGAATAGAATGATTTGTTTGTTTGTTCAGGTTTATGGCATATCAACCCTTGTAAGTTATTTAATCCATTTTTATGCAAAGAAACAGTTCTATTTCAAACAATTCAGTTGAGCATAAGTACACGGTTTAATTGTCAAAAACATTTCAAACTAAACGTATTCAGTTTTGTCAAACAGGTCTAATTCAAACAGTTCAGCTTTGTATGAGTATAGTTTTTGTTTACACCGTTAAATGTCAAAAAAGTTCTATTTCAAGCAATTCAGTTCAGCATAAGCACGCAGTTTAAATGTCGAGACAGTTCTATTTCAAGCAATTCAGTTTAGCATAAGTACACAGTGTAGTTCTATTTGATCCATAGATAGGACCCTGTCAGGTGCTACCACTTCGAACCAGATTGGACCTGGGAGCGATGGCAGTGAATGCGTACTCTGCATTCCCCAAAGCTCCAGCATTAATGAAACCTTACCATCAGATTTTTTAGTGTCATAGCCAGGACACTGGTTAGAGGGGGGGTCTTTTCCCTCTGCAGAGGTGAAGTCGGTATAGTCTACAGCCCCAACTGATTGGGCAATAGAAGAGCTAAATAACAATACTTTAACAATGATTGAAATTCACCAGCTGTGACAATCAGGCTTTAGTAGGGTGTGTTCCAATTACTGCTGTAGCTGTTGATTTGAAGCTGAAATCATAAAAATTGGTCAGTCATCTCATAAGATGTATCGCAATAATATAGTGAATTTTCAAGAGTCTACGACCATTTTAAATGCCCATAAGAAAAAAGTATGGCAACTTATCGTATGCACCTCGTATATGAAGAAAATAGAAAAACTAAGTTATTCAAATGCGATAAATTTATTAAGATGGTAAATTCAACGTTAAAAGGTTTCAGTTTTATTAAACATTCATCAGGACTTTACGATAGAGAAGAAAGTTATGAGTCATTCTGTATATATACCTTCTCTTCTTTCGTTATTTTGATAACAACATCCATCCTTGCTCAAGCAACATTTTTTCTAAGTATGAAGTGTTTACCTGTTTAAACTGATTGTGAACATTATTAATAGATTGGCTCTTAAAACATTGATATTGCAACTAAGTATGAAGTGTTTAGCTGTTTAAAATGATTAGGAACTTTATTAATACATTGGCTCTTAAAACATTGATATTGCAACTAAGTATGAAGTGTTT
>OY757938.1:13125614-13245614 GCA_963585895.1 Sepioteuthis lessoniana | reverse complement strand
ACCCTACTATTTACCCATAGCTGGAGGGAGAATAATTGGATTCATACCTTTCCCAAGCTTATTAGTGCTATGTGAAATGAATTCAGTCTCGTCCAGGATTTGAACTCGTGTCGCCGTGTTCATTTCCAATGACGATAACCATTATACCTCCTAATCGATCACTAATAACAATTGTTAAGTCTGGCACAAGGCAATGATCAACGAGACAAGTGAAATAACTTATTTATTTAATAAGCTTCACAAAGTCTGGGTAATTTGTGGTGTACCCAGTGAGGATCGTATTCATTACACTAGCATTGATCAGAAGAAAAAAATCAATAAATCTATTTATTAAACTTCGTCAGGTTGACTAGTTACCCAGTAAAAATCGTAATCATTGCACTAGCAATAACCAGTGAGACAATCTCGATAACTTATCATTTAATAAGCTTAGCTAAATCTCTGCTCTGTCAGCAAGGGCCGACTTCACTTCGGCTGTTGGTCGTGGATGGCAACCTGCAATACTTGGGGACGGGATTTTGGTTGCTGAGCAATTCGTGACGGGGGAACCGATCTGGCCAAGTGATTTGCGACACTGGATTTTGGTCCTTACTTAGAAATGAAGTAAACTTTTCGCTTGCAAATTGTATATATATATATATATATATATATATATATATATATATATATATATATATATATATATATCAAAATGAATAGGTCCACAAAGACATTTGTATTTTTTTAAAACATTTTTATTACAAGTTTTTTTTTGCTTGGATGTGGCAATGAGATTCGAACTTACTCACCTAGGTTTGTTAGTCGATATATATATATATATATATATATATATATATATATATATATATATATATATATATATATATATATATATATATATATATATATATATATATATGAATAGAGAAGCATGTAAATAGTCATCTGACCAGACGGAGAGTATAGTAATATTCTCCGCCGAAATAAATCTATTATGACGACTTAACCGAGTTTGAGTCTCCATCAAATTGTACTATATATATATATATATATATATATATATATATATATATATATATATATATATATATATATATATATATATATATACATATATTGTCATCCATTGTGGATGACTATAGATATATAGATATACATATATATATATTGTCATTCATTGTGGATGACTATATATATATATATATATATATATATATATATATATATATATATATATATATATATATTTGTGTGTGTGTATGTGTGTGTGTGTGTGTGTGTAAGCTTGTTTCATTAAATAATAGACAAATTTTGTCTGTACAATTTTATTAAGATCCTTTCAAGTTTTCTGATAAATTTCTTAGTTTCAGGTTGGAATTGGTAGATGAATTTTCCAAAATTGTCCCGAGTGCTTTCGGACCCTTTATAGGCCATCATCAGGGGTTGCTTGCTTGAGTAAGGTGTATTTGTATTTAAAAAAAAAGAAGAGTTTTGAAAGTTTTTGAAAGTTTATACCATAACAAAAATATGGGAACGCAGAGTTGGATAAAATAGAATAACTGATAAAAATTTTAAAAAAGGGAACGCTATTTTAAAAAAGGAACGCTATCTTAAAAAGGGAACGCTATCAACGGAAATAGAATACTATAGGAATACGGGATTAAAAAAGAATTCTAAAAGCATTTCAAAACATTATCACTATTTTCAAAATTAATTATATTGATTTTAATTTTTTTAGTCTTTATATGTAAGGCTTCCAACCTGAAACTAAGAAACTTATCAGAAAACTTGAAAGGATCTTAAATAAATTATACAGACAAAATTTGTTTTTTTTTTATCTAATGAAACATGCTTAAATAAACGACTGCTGCCTAACGACACACACACACACACACGGGGGGGGGTCCTCGTGGTGTAATGGTTAAAGCGATGGACTGCGGAATCGTAGTACGCAAGTTCGTACTCCAGTCGCGCTATTACGTTCACTTTCGGGCAAATACCCTTGGGAAAGGTATGAACCCCCTTATCCTCCCAGCTATGGGTTAAATAGTACCACTACTGTTCTTCTAGGAGAATAGATTTGGCATTAAATAATCTACAAAGGTTGATATGCCATTAAACAAAGAAACCAAACACACACACACACACACACACACATATATATATATATATACATATATATATATATATATATATATATATCGAAAATGAAACAGTCTCTTCTATAGAAGATTATATATATATATATATATATAGACACGATTTTGCTTTAAATAACTCACAAGGGTTGATATGCCATTGAATAAAATAACCTAACCAAACTTTGCTAAATCTGGCAAAAGACTGCGCCTAGCGCGGCACCCAGTGAGGATTAATTTCATTACACTTGTAATGAAGAGCGAGATAGATTTATTCACTAAATTTTGCTTAGTTTGGCACAAGTCCACTAATTGTATAGCATCTTCTAAGGATATAATTCATAAAAGAAAATTTTAGTCCAAATTATTATTATTATTATTATTCATTACGAGTTTTTCACACCAGCGTTAGCTGATAGTTTCTCACTGGAGACTGAGAGACAGCAAGTCTCCTCAAATCTCTAGGACTCTTCTCAGTATTGTTGCCGACCTTAGTAATGCTGTAGTTTAGATAGTCTATGCTCGTCTCTCGATTTTTAGCTCTCCCAGTCCCCTTACCAATCCTTTGGGGATCGTTCCGGGTGCTCCAGTTTGAACTGGCATCACCGTCACTCTCATGTTCCATAACTTTTTCAGTTCTCTGGTAAGGTCCAAGAACTTCTCTCACTTTTATTCTTTTTTTTTTTAAATTTTCACTCACTAGTCTGCCGGGACGACACAAGTCCAATATTCGTCAGGTTCTCTTTTTTGTTAATCAACACAAGTTCTGGTCGTCTGGCTGAGATTAGGTGATCTGTTTGTATCTCAAAATACCAGAGAAATTTATGCTTCGCATTGTTTAGGACGGGTTCTGGCTTGTGTTTATACCATTTAGTTGTATCGTCGAATTTCTATTTTTTGCACAATTCCCAGTGAATCGCCTTTCCCACCCAGTCATGTCTAGTCTTGTACTCCTTTCGTACTAGTTTTCTGCATTCGCTTATTATTCTTTTACTCTTTTGAGTGTTTTTCCAACCAGTGTTAGCTAATGGTTTCTTACTGGAGTCTGAGTAACAGCAAGTCTCCTCAAGTCTCTAGGGCTCTTCTCAGTATTCGGGCCGATCTTAACAATGCTGTAGTTTGGATGGTCTCCACTCGTTCCCCTATTTCCAAGTCTTCCAGTTCCTGTACCAAACTTTTGGTAACTGTACCAAGAGCACCAACAACAATTGGTATCACCGTTACTTCCATGTTCCACAGTTTGTTCAGTTCTCTAGCAAGGTCTTCGTACCTATTATTATTACTATTACACTCTTTCCTGGTTTTTCGTACCAGTTTTAACTCGTCTTTCTCTGAAATAAGAGTGACAGAGAGTTTCTTCTGTTCTCGAAGATTCTTTTAAGAATTGACTGATTTTAAGAGTGCTGTAGTCTTGATGGTCTCGATTCTTCATCTTGTCCCTATTTCTTCCGGTCTCTTTTGCAAGCCATTTAGGGACCGTTCCAAGTGCACCAACTACCACTGGCATCACTGTCACTTTCCTGTTTTGTAGTTTTTTCATTGTGAATTGAATTACCATGACCAGAAAAATCCAGCGAACACTTTCGTGAGACATATGAAAACACTGGACAACTGTTTCGACCGAATTAGGTCTTATCAGAAGGATATACCATGATCTCCCCCACTGGAGATCGAACCAGCGACCACAGAATGTAGAGCCGAAACTCAACCACTGAGCCATCAATTTACATCGCACACAAGTGACGTCAAATAAAAAAAATAAAATATGTACTTAGTTTTTTCAGTTCTCGCAATGTCTTTGTTCTTGCTTATTTTCATTATTGACAATTTTAGTAACATATTAAACGAACTCTTTGAATTCCCGTCGTAAATGCAGTACATAGTGATACTGTTACTCTTGTTTAGGAAGATATGGCAATCATCTGTTGAATCCGAGTAATTTTCACGAGCGATTCACCCCATAAGTTAAACCCCCAAACACAGAAAGCATTGAAGTATCTTTCAACGTTCTTCTAAAATCAACGATAACTGCTGTGTAAATATTTACAGCTGAAAGAAAAATATCCCAATTATGAAAGTAGTGGCTGTAATAAGGCCAGTCGTTGTGATATAATTGTACCAACGGGCTAATAGCCACAATATAATTAGTCACAGTTAATGTAAAGCGTGTGTGTGTGTGTGTGAGAGAGAGAGAGAGAGAGAGAGAGAGGGTGGGGTGAGTCGGAGGTGGTAGTGTTAGCCATTGCAGATCATATCCTGTACGCGGTGCCATGTTGGTATGGAGTTAATTTATCAGCCCTCAATAAAACTCGTTTTTTAAGTGGCCGTTCAGCTTTTCATTACGTGGTAGTAAGAAAAATAGTTTTAAATATTTCGAAGAAAATAGTTCCTCAAATATTTCGACGAAAACATTGAGGCAATATAAACAAAGAGTAAAGCTCTATTTACCAAGGCAGAAATGAACAATGAATGAAACGTTAATTCTCTTCAAAATACGATCTCTGTTGAAAAAGTATAGAGACTGAAGCCGTATTTATCAAGACAGAAATTAACACCTATATAAAATCTAAAAAGATTTTATAAATGCACACTTATTCCAGAAAGTTTTTCATTAGTCGAAGCACCTTATTTGATACTTTGTGAAGCTACATCGTCGTACTTATGTTAATATTCTTGAATTTTATACTTATGATTAATTTTCAACCCATGACAATATCGATTTTCTATCCGGAACAGCACCATTCCGACGTAACTTGAAATGAGCCAGAAAAGCTCTCCATATAGCAATTACAGATTCACCAGTCAAATAAAACGTTTCACCAGCAAATGCACAGTGTGCACCGATCGAAACCATGATCCTAACTGATCGTATCTAAAAATAAAAAAAAAAATGATAAGATATTAGCTAGATGGAGCTACCATTACCACTTGCCTTTGAGAAAAGAATGAAATAGATAAAATAATGATTTTATTAATTTCATTCTTTTCTCAAAGGCAAGTGGTAATGGTAACTCCATCTAGCTAATATCATTATAAGTCTATGAAATCTTGGGACTGTGTAAAAATTTTGCTATCAGCTAAGTTAAAAAAGGATAAGATCTTAGCTAGGTGGAGCTACAATTACCACTTGCCTTGATTCAATTGCATTCCAGAGGGGACAGTTAAAAGGTATTTCTGTCGCATCCTGCATATCCCAAAAATATTTGCCCTGTCGAAGGGGCTTAGAACACACTGGCTGTATCCCATTGCAGAGGGGTAAGACCTCGTACCCAGTTACTGCAGAATTATCTCAAAACTGCAGCGCTTTTAAGATGTTTATTGAAGTTTATAAAGTATTATCTTAAATTTTCTTTCTATTTAAAACAACGATGAAGGTCACTTTCCCAATCTAATATCGCGCATATTTTTATCATGAAAGAATCTTTGAACAGTCACTTCACACACACACACACACACACACACATATATATATACATACATATATGCATTTTCTTTCTTTTTTTGAAAGCCCAAAGAAAGAAAAAAGTAAATATTTCAAAATGAATAGGTCCATTAAGAGATTTGTACTTTTTGATAAATCATTTATCTATTTCTTACATACGTCTATGTTTCCAGCTTGTTGCTTTCATCAGAGAATATTTTGTAATTTTATCGGCTTTTTCCTTCGGTGTGGCACCAAGCCATATGAATGGAGCACCCAATGACACTTGAAATCACTCATGTTGCTTTGCTAATCGAGTGAGTTCGAATCTCATATTCTTAAATTGAATCATTGGCATTAAATAGCTATACTTGAAACCATTTAACTGTGTGCAAACAAATGATTCATATTAGATAGAATTCTTTGTATAAGATAGCCATACTCAAAACCATTAAACTGTATGCAAGCTAATAAATATTTTGAATAGAAATATTAATGTTAGAAAGAAATACTTGAAACCTTAACTGTGTACAAACAAATGACTAATATCAAATAGAATTATTAGTATCTGGTATCCATATTTGAATACAAATGTGTTCAAATATGGATACCAGATACTAATAATTCTATTTGATATTTGTGTGAGCAAACAATAAATTGCAAAACTTGAAACGATTTAATTGTATGTAACCAAATAAGTTCTAACTTGTTTTAAAAAAAAGTTACCTACAAACTATTAACTTATGGCATATCAACCTTTGTAGGTTATTTAACGCCAAATCAATTTTTTATGCAAATAATCAGTTCTATTTCAAACAGTTTAGCATCAGTACACAGTTTAATTGTCAAAACCGTTTCTATTTCAAGCTATTCAGTTTAGTCAGTTCTAATTCAGCTAATTCTGTTTAGTATAAGTACATATTTTGTTTACACACCGTTAAATGTCAAAGCAGTTCTATATTAAACAATTCAGTTTAGTGTAAGTAGAGTTTCAATGTCAAAAACAGTTTCATTTCAAAAAATTCAGTTTAGCATAAGCACGCAATTTAAATGTAAGTACACAGTTTATTTGTCAAAAAGATTTCTATTTCAAGCTATTCAGTTAAGTCAAACAGGTCTAATTTAAGCAATTCTGTTTAGAATAAGTACGCAGTTAGTTCTATTTAACCCATTGATAGGGCCCTATCAGGTGCTACCATTCCGGGCCAGAGTGGACCTGGGAGCAATGGCAATGAAAGGATGCTCTGCATTCCTCAAAGCTCCAGCATCACTGGAGCCTCACCGTCAGATCGTTTAGTGTCATATCCAGGACACTCATTGGGGGACTCTTACCCTTCTGCAGAGGTGCTGTCAGTGTATTCTACAGCCCCAGCTTTATGTATATATATATATATATATATATATATATGAACAGGATTTGGCATTTAATAAATATCAAAGGTTGACATGCCAGAAACCAAATAACCTTACTTAACATCATAGTAGAATATGCCAAGACCTTCTCTGCAGATGGGTGAACGGAAACAAGTGTTAATCGTGGGTGGTGATCCGAAATACTTAAGGACGGAATCCTATTCGCTGAGCGATCCATGATTCGGTTGCTAAGTGTTCACATGACCTGCAACACTTTTCTTTGGTCCTTCTTTGAGCTAGACGGGCGGTAGGAGAGGCCCGATCCGATCAGTCGGCAGATCATATCAAGCCCTATCATCTCTCTGAATAAGTACCGGCCGTATTCTTCAAATTGCTCTGATGGCAAACAAATCCCCAACCTCTTTTTTATGTTAAAGGGGCTTATACTGACTGAGCTTTAATTGTGTCGAGAGAAATATTTAACGAAAATTATTTCTACCAATTTATGAGCTTCATAAAAAATCTAACCAAATTATTTCTACACATTAAATCATAATAAAAAAAAAAGAATTCGGCATCAAATAACCTACAAAAGTTGATATACCATAAACCAAACAAACAAACAAACTAACAATTTCTGTAAGTTTCGTTTGAATCGGAATAAAAGTGGAGCTTTCATTGAACCGATGGACGGTTTGCTTAATGGCATATCGACCTTCATGGGTTATTTAATACCAAACCCATCTTTCTAGAAGAATAGTCGTGGTACTATTTAAAGTTTCTTTAGTTGATAGCATATCAACCTTCGTGGGTTATTTAATGCCAAGCCATCCTTGTAGAAGAACAATAGTGATACTATTTAAGGTTTCTTTGTTTAATGGCATATTAACCTTCCTGGGTTATTTAATGCCAAAACCATATTTCTAGAAGAATAGCTGTGATACGATTTAATCCATAGCTGTAGGGATTAGGTGGTGGGGGGTCATGCCTTTCCCAATTTATCCTCGTAGATCTAATAACACTTTTTGAATGAGTTGATAATAGAAGAAGGGTGCACCAATGTGCCACAGATTCTCAACAGTATGAGGACCCATCAGTTCAGCTAAATATGTCAGCTGTTTGACTACCAACATTGGTGATTTGTTTCTAGTGGTGAAGGTTAATGTAGAACCAGCCTGACTAGTTATGTAATATAATGGCCGAGGGATCTCGTTTTATGGCTTTGGGTTTTGTTAGGCTGAGAACCTTTTGGCTCAGTGTATGTGTTATTTAGGTGCAACATTAACGCAGGTGTTCACTCGCGTGCGGGCGGAGCGGACGTGTCACTCAGAGATGTCACAATAGAAACCCGAGATAGGAAACGGGGCAAGGGAGTGTTTATGACGTCACGCACCGGAAGCGCGCGGAGGATTTTGGGAGATTTGAAAAAGTCAGTTAGGGAGTTGAGCCCTGGCTCGGAAGAAGACGATTGACTTTCGCTCACTCGCCGAAGCCAGGCCAGTGGTCTTGTGGCGGGTGCGCACGAGATGGCGGGGTGTGTGTGCAGATGAAAAAACCAGAATAGAAAGAATGTGTATCTCTCTTCTTTATGTCGAAGAACCTTTAAACTCAAAGGTAATAAAAAGTTTCGTACCCGAACTAAGAAGTCGTAAGTGTTTTTCGTGTTTCGAGATTCCTATGTTCTATGTATATATATATATATATATATATATATGAACATTATATGTCTATTTCACATATCCATATCTGGCTATGGTACAGTTAGATGAACTGATAATAGAAGAAGGGTACACCAATGTTCCACAGATTCTCAACAGTATGAGAACCTTTTAATTTGAGTCAAGATATCAGCTGTTTAACTACCTACACAGGTGACTTGTTACTAGTGGTGAAAGTTAGAGTAGAACCAGCCACACAGTATTACAGTGGTCAGGCCCCACTGACCCAAAAAGTAATCAACAGCAGATATGACGTCATCATTTGAACTTTTCGGCCCAGTCTCGAAGATTAATAGCCAAGTAAAGAGTTACTGTGGTCGATGATGAAGCGATCGACACCTTGTTTACATTTGGGTGTCCTCGTGGTGTAATGGTTAAAGCGATGAACTGCGGAATCGTAGTACGCGAGTTCGTACTCCAGTCGCGCTATTATGTTCACTTTCGGGCAAATACCCTTGGGAAAGGTATGAACCCCCTTATTCTCCCTCCAGCTATGGGTAAATAGTAGGACAGACTAGGTTCTTCAGCCTTGTTGAGGCAACTAGTCTAGGAGAAGGAAAACTCTGAATTCAAAACCTGTTAAACTCCGCTTAAAAATTGACCTTGTGTCATATCCTGCCCGAGCGGAGGGGTTGGTAAATAGTACCTTGTTTACATTTGTGGAGATGTTTGAGGTTAGGATCACATCAGCACAAGAACCCCATTAGCCAGTAACCCAAAGCTGACCCATGACACAGTAATTTTCGGGGACATTTTCTGATGAGTGTGTGAGGGGGTGTGTGGAAATATGCATCTTATAAATTGTCAAAAACAGTACATTCAAGCTCTATTTACTGACCCCACTTGAACAATTCAGAAAAAGTTACAATGGTATTTGAATTCCGGTGTACAATGGACACCCGCTACCAACACATAAAACCACTTGAAAAGTATATCAAACACCTCCTAAAAAAGGTTGTAGGGTACACAGTTGAAACGTCATAAAAATGGTTTGGTCGTGTTGGGTTGGTTTTTATGACATACCAACCCTTTTACGTTATTTTATCCTGCTTATGCATATATATTAAACATACATGATTTCTGAACGCATATTTTGTAAATAATGTTTTTAAATGAGCCTCATACTATTTTTGTGCCCGTGGTGTAATGGTTATCGTCCTAGGAAATGGACACGGCGACACGAGTTCAAATCCTGGACGAGACTGATTGCATTTCATATAGCACTAATACCCTTGGGAAAGGTATGAATCCAATTATTCTCCCCTCCAGCTATGGGTAAATAGTAGGGCAGACTGGGTTCTTCAGCCTTGGAGAGGCAACTAGTCTAGGAGAAGGAAAACTCCGCTTAAAAATTGACCTTGTGTCATATCCTGCCCGAGCGGAGGGGTTTGGTAAATATGATATGATAAATGGTCTCAAACCATTCAATTCAACATAAATCATTTATTTTCTCAGAGTTTAAATGTTAAACAGTTCTATTAGAACCATTGATATGACCCAATCAGGTGCTACCACTCCGGGTCAGAGTGAACTTGGTGGGAACAACGACAATGAAGGGGTACTCCATATTCTCCATGCCCAGTCGAGTGGGGCAGTAGAATACACCGACTGCTTCTCTGAAGAGGGGTAAGACCCCGCCCCCATCGAGTGTCCTGGATATGACACTAAACAATCTGATGGCGAGGTTCCAGCAATGCTGGAGCTTTGGGGAATGCGGACTACCCCTTCATTACCATCGCTCCCCGGTCCACTCTGACCCGTAGTGGTAGCACCTGATAGGGCCCGGTCTATGGGTTAAATAGAACTAACAGCATACTTATGGTAAATTGAATTCTTTGAGTAAACTGGATAGCTTGAAATAGAAATGTTTTTGACAATTAAACCGTACTTACATTTAAACTGCGTGCTTATGCTTAACTGAATTAATTTGAAATAGAACTGTTTTTCGACATTAAAACTGTATTTACATTTAACAGAATTGTTACATATAACTACTTGAATAGTTTGAAATAGAAATGTTTTTGACAATTAAACTGTTTACTTATGCTAAACTGAATTGTTTTAAATAGAACAGATTATTTACATAAAAATGGATTTGGCGTTAAATAATCCACAAAAATTGATATGCCATAAAACCCAACAAACCAAACCGAACCATCCATATTCTCCTAAGTACCAAGACCGGAACTTCGCCATCAGATTGTTTAGTGTCCTATCCAGGACCATCGTTAGGGTGGAGGTCTAACCCCCTCTGCAGAGATGCAGTCAGTGTATCCTACAGCCCAAGCCAATTGGGCTATAAAAAATTATGAAAAAACATTTAGACGAGACTAGCAAATTTACTTGAATATCTTTGTTTGATGATATATCAACTTTCGTGGGTTATTTAATGCCAAACCATCCAACAATGATACTATTCAACCCATAGCCGGAGGATAAGAGGGTCTACACCTTTTCCAAAGGTGTTAGGTTTGGGTTTTTTTTACTTAACGGCATATCAATCTTTGTTGGTTATTTAATGCCAACCATCCTTGTAGAATAATTGCTGTGATACTATTTAACACATACCTTGGGGCATCAGGGGGTTCATGCCTTCTCTTAGGGTATTAGTCAGAAAGTCAATATAACAGTGATGAGAGTAATAGTTATTTACTAAACTTAGATGTTCGTTTATTTGGTTTAACGGCATAACAACCCTTGTGGGTTATTTAATGCCAAATCCTGTTTATAAATGAAAATTGATAAGAAAAGAGTATAAAAGGTTAGGTTATTTGGTTTAATGGCATATCAACCCTTGTGGGTTATTTAATGCCAACTCCGGTTTATATCATAATAGATTGATAATGTTTAACTGGGAAATTCTATTGCTGCAACATGTAAGTCACATGAGAGATGCTGTGGGTTCAGAAGACCTCCTCTTTGATCTATTCTCAATATCCCAATGGCATCAATGGGAGCTAATTTGGATTAATGGCATATCAACCCTTGATGGTTATTTAATGCCAAATCCAGTTTATACATATGGTTTTTAAGTGAATGGTTTGTAGGTGAGTTTTTAAACGTGTTAAAGCTCATTTGTTTGCACACAGTTAAATGATTTCAAGTTTTGCATTTATCTTTAATCATAATTTTTTCAGTCGCTATAAAAGGAAAAAAAAACAACTTATACATATATTTTTGTGTGAAAAAACTCAGATGTAGAGAGCACCCAGTGAGAATCGAACTCGCAAACAATGGCCTGTTAATGCTAGCTTGCTAACAACAAGACCATATAAGATGGATGAAGATACAAACAGTTTAGATAATAAAAAATATGGAAAAGAAAGAAAGAAAGAAAGGACTTACTGATATTAAAGACCAGTTAATATTTAGGGATAACAAATATTAAGGGTCAACAAATATTAAGGGCATATTGATATTTTGGGTATGATAATATCAAAGGAATATTAATATTAAAGGCATATCGATATTGAAGGTACATTGATAGTGATATGCCATGAAACCCAACCAAACCAAATCATATATATTTAATACATATGTATAAAGAGGATTTGGCATTAAATAATCTATAATGGTTGATGTGCCATAAAACCCAACCCAACCAAATCATACATATTTGATATATATGTATAAAGAGGATTTGGCATTGAATAACCTACACCAGTTGATATGCCATAAAAGCCAATCAAACCAAATCCTATATATTTAATATATTTGTATAAAGAGGATTTGGCATTAAATAACCTATAATGATTGATGTGCCATGAAACCCTACCCAACCAAATCATATATATTTGATATATATGTATAAAGAGGATTTGGCATTGAATAACCTATACCAGTTGATATGCCATAGAAGCCAACCAAACCAAATCATATATATTTAATATGTATGTATAAAGAGGATTTGGCATTAAATAATCTATAATGGTTGATGTGCCATAAAACCCAACCCAACCAAATCATACATATTTGATATATATGTATAAAGAGGATTTGGCATTGAATAACCTACACCAGTTGATATGCCATAAAAGCCAACCAAACCAAATCCTATATATTTAATATATTTGTATAAAGAGGATTTGGCATTAAATAACCTATAATGATTGATGTGCCATGAAACCCTACCCAACCAAATCATATATATTTAATATATATGTATAAAGAGGATTTGGCATTAAATAACCGATAATGGTTGATGTGCCATAAAACCAAACCAAATCAAATCATATATATTTAATATGTATATATAAAAATGATTGAGCATTACATAACCTTCCATAGTTGATATGCCATAAAACATAACAAAACAAAATCATGTATATCTAATATATTTGTATAAAGAGGATTTAGCATTAAATAGCCTATAATGGTTGATATGCCATAAAACCAAACCCGACCAAACAAAATTTTTACCAAGGGCACTTTAATATTAACTGCAAAGTTCTACCACCTGTCAACAATGCTGTCTTTCGCTACAGACATAAAAATGATTACTTTCCTAAGTAATCAGAATATTCGTGTGAACAAAATATTTTTATCACGGTCATGCAGCCCTAGAAAAAACACAATAATAAACCAAAGCCCCGGAGGTCAGGGTGTCGTTCATGAAAACCACAGTTTCTGATAACCAGGCTTTTCTACTGCCCAGTTATCGGAGTAACAAGCAACTAAAAACATTCTAGAATTGCCTCTAAATGAGTCAACAACTCGGATTTCTAAGTAGATTGTCTAATCTCAAGTCATTGTTTGAAGTCTTAGGAGGCAAATAAGACTTAAAAAGGCAAATAAGACTTAATAAGGCAAATAAGACTTAATAAGGCGACTTCCTATGTCGCTGTTGCTAGATATCTTAAGTTGTCTCAGTAAGTAAACCAGGTGTTGCCCGTCAATCTGCAGTCCTTTAAAATCAAATTTTACACAAATTGGTTTGGTTTAGCTTGGCTTTACAGAATATCAACAATCATTGTGGGTAGAGACTTGATTTTAGTGTTGTAATAGTGACCTAGTTGTATAGGTGATTCATATGAATTCACTGGGGTTGTTCCTTCGTGGTGGATTGTCTTCAGGTTTCGTTTCGTTTCTTTATACATATATATTAAATATATATGATTTGGTTTGGTTGGGTTTTATGGCATATCAACCATTGTAGGTTATTTAATGCCAAATCGTCTTTATACATATATATAAAATATATATGATTTGGTTTGGTTGGGTTTTATGGCATATCAACCATTGTAGGTTATTTAATGCCAATTCCTCTTTATACATATATATTAAATATATATGATTTGGTTTGGTTTGGTTTTATGGCATATCAACCATTGTAGGTTATTTAATACTAAATTCTCTTCATACATATATATTGAATATATAGGATTTGATTTGGTTGGGTTTTATGGCATATCAACGATTGTAGGTTATTTAATGCCAAATCCTCTTTATACCTATATATCAAATATATATGATTTGGTTTGGTTGGGTTTAATGGCATATCAACCATTGTAGGTTATTTAATGCCAAATCCTCTTTATACATATATATCAAATATATATGATTTAGTTTGGTTGGGTTTTATGGCATATCAACCATTGTAGATTATTTAATGCCAAATCCTCTTTATACATATATATCAAATTTATATGATTTGGTTTGGTTGGGTTTTATGGCATATCAACCATTGTAGGTTATTTAATGCCAAATTCTCTTTGTACATATATATTAAATATATAGGATTTGGTTTCGGTTGGGTTTTATGGCATATCAACTATTGTAGGTTATTTAATGCCAAATTCTCTTTAATATTCTTATATCATATTTTTATATTCTTATATTATGATTATTATTAATCATACTTATACATATATAAGTAAAGTTAGCGACCTTTGTAGAGGGTAACCTGAAGGCTCCCTTTTCAATAGCTACTACACCTGGGATTGTTGTACTTTACTCTTGATCCTTACCTTATAATGCTGAGTTTAAACTAGGCGACTTCAAGTACCATTTTTTAAGTCTTTGGTATGACTCAACCTTGGATTGAACCCCGGCCTCCCGGACCCTTGACGAACAGTCTACTCATTAAGCCAATGGCCTGGTCTCTATGTATTAAATATATAATATTTGGTTTGGTTGGGTTTTATAGCATATCAACTATTGTAGGTTATTGAATGCCAAATTCTCTTTATACATATGTATTAAATATATATGATTTGGTTTGGTTGGGTTTTGTGGCATATCAACCATTGTAGGCTATTTAATGCCAAATCCTCTTTATACATATATATCAATTATATATGATTTAGTTTGGTTGAGTTTTATGGCATATCAACAATTGTAGGTTATTTAATGCCGAATCCTCTTTATACATGTATATTAAATATATACGATTTGGTTTGGTTGGTTTTATGGCATATCAACCATTGTAGGTTATCGAATGCCAAATTCTCTTTATACATATGTATTAAATATATATGATTTGGTTTGGTTGGGTTTTGTGGCATATCAACCATTGTAGGTTATTGAATGCCAAATTCGGTTTATTCTTATATATTACATACATATTATATGTAAATATAAGTCCATAAAGGTAAATATTTCCAAGTATTTCCATCCATCACTAGCAATTAAATTAAACATCAGTCATTTGTTTATACGCAGTTAAATAATCAAACAGTTCTATTTCAAACAACTCAATTTAGCATAAGTCATTTACTTGCACTTTTGCTCGGTCATATGTGGGGGTCCATAGGAGTACATCACTTATGAGCTCGTCTCTGCTTCTCCAGCAGTGTCCTGCGTGTCTGATTCGTTTTACTTGGATAGTTTTCGTGATGGGAGGCAGGTGGCCGTATAGTTGGTGCTTTGTGGGGTGTTGCCGCTAGAACTTATTCAGTATTGCTCGCAACATTCTTGTGTAATTGCCGTCTATCTTCTTCTCCAGCCGTTTTGTTAGCGTCCAAGTGGTGCATCCATACAGCAGTATCGACACGACCGCTGCCTGGAAGAAACTGCGCTTCATTTTATCGGTCAGGTTTGATTTCCATATGATCGATAGCTTATCGATAGCTGTCCATGCCTTCGTTAGCCGCGTGTCGATGTCTTTTTCGGTTGATGAGACACTGCTTCCTAGGTAGGTGAATTTGTCTACCAGTTTCAGTGAGGTTCCCTCAAGTGTGGAAATGTCAGTCGACAACATCCTTAGGAAAAACCAAAATGGCTTCCGAAGAAATAGATCCACAACCTCACAAATATTGACCATCCGTAGAATCCTTGAAGGCGTACGGGCAAAAAACCTACAGGCGACATTACTATTTGTCGACTTTACCTAGGCCTTCGATTCCATTCACAGAGGGAAGATGCAACAAATCCTATTAGCATACGGCTTACCAAAAGAAACCATTGCACCAATAACGATTCTCTATAGAAACACCAAAATGAAAGTACGTTCAGCGGATGGAGACACAGAATACTTCGACATTGTAGCAGGAGTACTGCAAGGGGACACACTAGCCCCATACCTCTTTATCATGTGTCTAGACTACGTGCTTAGATGTATACATATATACATACATATTTACCTACGTACGTGTGCAGGGGCGATTAGAGTAACGTTTATAATTATAGGAAATGGAAAGAGCGACCCAAGTTCAAATAGTGGAGGAGGCTTTAGTTTGGTTTCTTTGTTTAATGGTATATTAACCTTCGTGGGTTAATCAGAGCATTCCTTGTAGAATAACAGTAGTGGTTCTATTTAAGGTTTCTTAGTTTAATGTCATATCAGCCTTCGTGGGTTATTCAATGCCAAAGGCATCCTTGTAGAAGAACAGTAGTGGTACTATCTAAGGTTTCTTAGTTTAATGGCATATCAATCTTCGTGGGTTATTTAATGCCAAAGCCATCTTTGTAGAAGAACAGTAGTGGTAGTATTTAAGGTTTTTTTGTTTGGTGGAATACAATACGAAGAACACTGCATATATATATATATATATATATATATATACATATAAGTATAAGTAAAGTTGGTGACCGTAGTCGATGGTGACCCGAAGGTGCCCTTTTCGATAGCTACTACACCAAGTCGTTGGGGTAGGTCGCTATTCCTTTCCCTGGATTACTCCACTTTACCCTGATCCCTACCTTATAATGCTGAGTGTTAAGCAAGGAAGTAGCAAGTACCATTTTTTATGTCTTTGGTATGACTCGACCTGGGAGTGAACCCTGGTCTCCCGGGCCACTGGCGATTACTCTACCCACTAGGCCAATGAGCTGGAATATATACTATTGGTGGTTAGATTCAACCTCTTCTTGTATCTAGTTTATTATGAAGCTAGAAGGTGCAGCTATTAATGAAAAAATATTTTGAGTCCAATCAGGAGGTATTAAGTTCCATTTTTTGAGTCTTTGGTATGACTCGACCTGGGATTGAACCCAGGTCTCCCGGGCCATTGGCAAAAATTATAGAATTAGCACACTTTGAGGATATTCATCTAATTTTTAAGAAATTTAGCAGTAAATAAACTAATAGCAAGACAATTTCTTTTCTCACAATGGAGGCTATCTCAAATTTTCTTTTGCATGTGTTATGGGTGGGTGGGGGTCTTACCATTAAATCAAATGATTTAATCTTGTTAGTTTGATTTAGTTTGGTTGGGTTGGGTTTTATGGCATATCAAATCCATTTTATACATATATATAGGCCAGTCAACTGGGGTAGTAGAATACACCGACAGCATCTCTGCAGAGGGGTAAGACCCCACCAACGAGTGTCCTGGAAATGACACTAAACAATCTAATGGTAAGCTTTCAGTAATGCTGAGTACCTCTTTATTTCCATCGCTTACGCTGGTGTGAAAAACTCCCCCAAACTCTCTTCTAATTGATATTCACCCTGTCAGCACAACGAGTGTCCTGATTGACACTAAAAAATCTGATGGTTAGGCTCCAGTAATGCTGGAGCTTTGGGGAATATAGAGTTCTCCTTTCTATCGCTTTCAGGTCCACCTGGACCCGGAGTGGTAGCACTTGAGAGAGTCCTATCGATGGGGCTAATAGAATTGTTTGATATTTAAACTGTACGCAAAGAAATGACTTCCCCCAGACCATCCCCCAAGAGTGTCTTGGATATGACAACAATCTGATATTTCAACAATTTGATGGTGTGGTTCCAGTAATGCTGGAGCTTTGGAGGATGCGACGTACCCCTTCATTGCCATCGCTACCTGGTCCACTATGGCTCGGAGTGGTAGCACATGATAGTGTCCTACCTATGGGTCAAATGGAACTAAACTGTGCATTTATGCTAAACTGAATTGCTTGAAATAGCACTGTTTTTGTATGCTAAACTGAATTGTTTAAAATATAACTGTTTATATGTATAAAGTGAATTTAGCATTAAATAACCTATAAGGGTTGATACGCCATAAAACCTGACCACACCAAATCATATATATTTAATATATATGTATAAAAGGATTTGGTATTAAATAACCTAAAATGGTTGATATGCCATAAAAGCCAAACAAACAAAATCATATATATTTAATATATATGTATCAAGAGGATTTGGCATTAAATAACCTACAATGCTTGATATGCCATAAAACCTTATCAAACCAAATCATATGTATTTAATATATATATATAAAGAGGATTTGACATTAAATAACCTACAATGGTTGATATGCCATAAAACCCAACCAAACCGAATCATATATATTTAATATATACGTATGAAGTGGATTTGGCATTGAATAACCTACAATGGTTGATATGCCATAAAACCCAACCAAACCAAATCATATATATTTTATATATATGTATAAAGTGGATTTGGCATTAAATAACCTACAATGGTTGATATGCCATCCCAACCCAACCAATCTATTCATATATATTAAATGTGATTTCTAAACACATTTTATAGATAACATTTTTAAACCAGCCTGAGCTAATTTTTTCACAGTTAAATGGTTTCACTCATTTCTATCTAATACAAATAATTCTATTTATAAATAATCACTTGTTTGCACACAAATGGGTGTTTTCAAGTTTTACCATCTGTTACAAAAGATTCAATTAAACATCAGTCATTTGTTTATACACTGTTAAATGGAAAAACAGTTTTGTTTTAAACCATTCAGTTTAGCATAAGTACATAGTTTCAATGTCAAACTTCTATTTGACCCATAGATAAGACCCTATCAGGTCCTACTACTCTGGGCCAAAGTTGACCTGGGAGCGATGGCAATGAAGAAGTGCTCTGCATTCCCCAAAGCTCCAGCATTACTGGAGCATCACCATCAGACTGTTTAGAGTCATATGCAGGACACTCGTTGGGGAAATCTTACCCCTCTGTAGAGATGCAATCGAGGTATTCTACTGCCCGAGCCGACTGGGACATTGTGAGTTTGAGGTATATTTTAAAAAAATAGTAAGTTCAGTTATTAAGCAAAGAATATTTTTCGACTATGGCCTCATGAGTAGAGTATTCGTCAATGGTCTGGGAGACCGGGGTTCATTCCCATGTCGAGTTATAGCAAAGACTCTAAAAATGGTACTTGATATTGCCTTGTTTAACACTCAACATTATAAGGTACGAATCAAGGGTAAAGTGTAGCAATCCAGGAAAAGGAGTAGCTCCCTACCCTACACCTCGATGTTGTAGCTATTGAAAAGGGAGCCTTCTGGTCACCCTCAACTAAGGTCGTCAACTTTTATTAATGCTAAAAAGAAAAAGGTGAACTTTTTAAAAAGTTTCCATTGTTTTTGTGATGGATAACTGTTTTCGTGGGAAAACTGTTTTCTTGTAGCTGAAAACTTACCCTATTCAAAGGTGTTAACGTACTTCCTGTAACTACAGTAGTTTATATGGAAATGAATTGGCTACTTTTCCTTCAGAGCGTCAGTCGAAATAATATTTTTTTTTAAAGCGTGAGATAGATTTTGTCGCGAGCAGATTAGTTAAAATGGCAAAAAGATTAAAACATTCTTGTCCTACACCTTCGTTTTTCTCTCTCAGTGATTTTGAAGTTTTCTATGGCGCGTGCTTTTGAAGTTTCCTTTGGCGTGTGCATTTTAGACTTCCGGTGTCGTTGGCTGGAGGTTGGAGTATGGAAATATTCATTCAGTTGTTTTGTGAATGACAGTTTAGTGGGAGACTCGGCGGCTTTATCAATGAAAACCACGTACGACATCTAACCCAAGGGGTGAATCTGGGTGGGAATAAAAAAAAAAAAAAATAGAAGAAGAACCCCAGGGCCAGGAAGAGAAAGGGTGATAACCTCCGCGTGACAAAGACGTTGTCTGTTTCTCTATCGAATTTCAAGTAGTGTAAGGAGGAGAAATACATTGACAAGAAGAAAAGAAAAAAAAATAAAGAAATAAAAACGATAAAAAGAAAAAGATAAAAAGTTAAAATAGAATATAAAAAAGGGTCATTTTTTTTACCTTCTTTCATATTATGAATCGGCCGTTTCTGAAATTTTCAAAGTCACGTCAAGAGTAGAAATAATAAACTATAAACATTCTCTCTCTTAGGCTTTATTAATTTTTATTTCCATTTTATCAATTCATTTTACTGAACTGTTTGAAATAGAACTGTTTTTGACATTTAAACTGTTTACTTATGTTAAACTGAATTGTGTGAAATAGAACTGTTTTATGAGTAAAAATAGATTTGGCATTAAATAACCTACAATGGTTAATATGCAAAAAACCCCAACAAAACCAAATCATATATATTTGATATATATATGTTTAAAGAGGATTTAGCATTAAATAAACTACAAAGCCCAACTAAATCATATATATTTAATATGTTTGTATTAAGAGGGTTTGGCATTAAATCACTTACAATGGTTGATATGCTATAAAACGCAACCAAACCAAATCCTCTATATTCTATATATATATGTATAAAAAGGATTTGGCATTAAATAACCTACAGTGGTTGATATGCCATAAAACCCAACCAAATCATATATATTTAATATATATGTATAAAGAGAATTTGGCATTAAATAACCTACAATGATTGATATGCCATAAAACCCAACCAAACCAAATCATATATGTTTAATATATATGTATAAAGAGGATTTGGCATTGAATAACCTACAGTGGTTGATATGCCATAAAACCCAACCAAACCAATTCCTATATATTTAGCATATATGTATATAGAGGATTTGGCATTAAATAACCAACAGTGGTTGATATGCCATAAAACCCAACCATATCATATATATTTAATATATATGTATAAAGAGAATTTGGCATTAAATAACCTACAATGATTGATATGCCATAAAACCCAACCAAACCAAATCATATATATTTGATATATATGTATAATGAGGATTTGGCATTAAATAACCTACAATGGTTGATATGCCATAAAACCAAACCAAACCAAATAACGAGTCTAGAAGTTCGCCATCAAAATAAATCGATGAACGTTTTATTCAAATGCAGAGTTTATTCATTTATTTATTTCTATCAGTCCTTTATACAGGTTGTAAGTATTGCCTTCCTTATAGTACTTCTAATGGTCGCTGGGAGACATGACAAAAATAGCATATAAAACGACGCAGCAAAGTCAAACTCTCTCTCTCTCTTTCTCTCTCTCTCTCTCTGCGCTGACCCACCTGTTATTTGTGTCTGGTGGTCGTGTAAAGATATGGCTTCAAGTGACCATCACCCCCCGGTCTTTGCCTGCTTGCAGGATTAAATTCATTGCTTGGTGCCTAAGGCGCACTATTAGGGGAATGCCGACAGTGTCAAGTTATTTTTGCACCTGCCACGTATGTGTCTCGATTCATGCACAGCCCCCACTATAAAATGGCCCTGTACCATATTCTGGCATGTTAGGGTGTCAGTTAAATATCCTTCTCTCTCTCTCATTGTTGACATTCAGTTAAATGGTTTTAAGTATTGCTATGTATGATAAACAATCCAATTAAACGTCAGTCATTACACACAATTAAATAATCAAACAGTTCTATTTCTAACAATTCAAGTCATTTGTTTGCATATAGTTTTAATGTCAAATAGTTCTATTTGATCCATTGATAGGACCTATCACTTCGGGGTCAGAAGGGACCTGGGAGAAATGGCACTCTATATTCCCCAAAGCTCCAGGACTCAAACCTCACCTTCAGATTGTTTACCCATCCAGGACATTTGCTTGGTGAGGGTCTGACCCCTGTGCGGAGATGCAGCCAATGTATTCTACAGCCCTAGACGACTGGGCAGAGTGGCGGTGAGTCTTTGCGCTCAGCAACGACAAATATGCAAAGACAGATTTGCTAGTCGTCAATATCAAAACCCCAGAGAAGTTTGTGTCTCATTCTTCAGGATAGATTCTGGGTTGCGCATATACCATTTGTTCGTGGGGTCAAATTTAAATCTTTGCACAATTCCCAGTAGACCAACTTACCCACCCAGTCATGTCTCGTCTTATACTCTTTCAGTGCTAATTTGCTGTATTCACTTATTATGTGATTGATCCTTTTGTCTCTCTCACCAGATAACCTAGATTTGCTTTTTTGTTGCGTCTTATCTATTTTAGCTTTGATATAATCAGTCCTTATAGTGTTGTTTTGTATTGCTATTAGAAGTGATTCTGTTTCTCTTTAAGGGTTTCTCTTTCTTAGCCACGTCCATGTTACCTTGTGTTAGATGTCTCTTGTTAGTTGCTTAAAACGTCCATAGAGTTGTTTTTCTTCCCATCTTTGTTTTCTGGTTATTGTCGTTCCGTTGCCTGGACATCGTGTTATCGGTATTGTTTCTAGTGACTATAATAAGTCTTCTTCCGCGATTTTCTACATAGTCTTCGAGTCGTTATATCGATGCATCAACAGTGTCTTCAGTGCTGGCAAGTCTTCTTCCTTCTTCTTTTCTTGACACATACAGTCTGTCGACGTCATCTCTGGGATGCAATGCCTTATGAATGGTCATTAGTTTTCCTGTTTTCTGGTCCATTTGTTTAAGTTCTTCTCTGGTCCACTTCAAGAATGGTCTCGATTATCTTACGAAGACAGCCCAGGTAATTATCCCGTTGACAAGGTTTCTGCAAAAGAGTTTTATCTCGAGTAATTTTCTGGTTCTTTTAAGATACTCTTTTTTAATTTTTTCTTTCATTTCCACTTGTTTGATGGTGACATTTTCCAATATTCCCAAGCATTTGTAAGGTTCTTCTTCTTCTTCTTCTTCTTCTTCTTCTTCTTCTTCTTCTTCTTCTTCTTCTTATTATTATTATTATTATTATTATTATTATTATTATTATTATTATTATTATTATTTACTCCTTTAGAGTTTTTCACATCAGTGTTAGCTGATGGTTTTTCACTGGAGTTTGAGTGACAGCAAGCCTCCTCAAGACTCCAGGACTCGTCTCAGTATTCTGGCCGTCCTCAGCAATGCTGTCATTTGAATGGTCTCCACCCGTCCGCCAACTTCCAAGTCCTCCGGGCCTTTTAATAATCCTTTAGTTATTGTGCCTAACGCACCAATCACAATTGGCCCAATCGTTACTTTCATGTTCCACAGCTTTTTTATTTCTCTAGCAAGGTCGAGGTACTTATCCTTTTTTTTCACTTTCCTTCAGATTTATTGTGGTCCACCGGGACAGCAAAGACGACAATTTTGCATATTCTCGTTTTTTTTTTTTGTTGATTATTATGAGGTCTGGTCTTCTGGCCGGGATTAAGTGATCCGTTTGTATGTTAGAATCCCATAGGAGTTTATGCGAGTCATTTATTATTATTATAAACATTATTTTACTCTTTGCAATTTTTTTGCGCCAGCGTTATCTGATGGTCTGTCACTAGTGTCTGTGGGACAGCAAGTCTCCTCAGGTCCCCAGGACTCTCCTCGGTATTCTCTCCGATCTCAACAATGTTGTAGTTTAGATGGTCTCGATTCGTTCTCTGATTCTCAACTCTTCCACTCCTCTTTCCAAGCTTTTGGGACCGTTCAAAGTGCGCCAATTACAATTAGTATCACCGTCAACCTCATGTTTCTCTAGCAAGGTTGAAGTACTTGTCTTTCTTTTTTTTCCTACCTTTTATTTTTCACTCAGTCGTCCGTCGGGACAGAAAAGTTCACTATTCTTCTTCTTCTTCTTCTTCCTCTTCTTCTTCTTCTTCTTCTTCTTCTTCTTCTTCTTCTTCTTCTTCTTCTTCTTCTTCTTCTTCATGTCGTATATTTAGAACCTGAAAGAATATAAATTGATGATTATACTATATAAATGCTTTGTAGATGATTTCACTAAAGAAATGCATTGTAGATAATTTTGTTATAAAATTGTCGACGACTTTTCTATGGCAATGCATTAGAAATGATTTTACTCTAAAAATGCATTGGAAATTAATTTACTATAGAAATGCATTGTAGATGATTTTACTATAGAAATGTATTGCAGATGATTTTACTATAGAAATGTATTGTAGATGATTTTACTATAGAAATACATTGTAGATTATTTTGCTATAGAAATGCATTGTAGATGATTTTACTATAGAAATGTATTGTATTACTATACAATTGCATTTCTTTGGTTTGGTTTCTTGGTTTTTAATGGCATATCAACCTTCGTGGATTATATAATGCCAAAGCCATTCCTGCTAAAGAAAGAAGTCATCATCATCATCATGTCGTGCTGGTAGCACGGATATTCCTGACCCCCTCTCGCCACTTTTCCCTATCGTTCATCGCCTCAGGCACGTCTTCTGGACGTATCCTCACATAGTTGCTGAATGTATGTTCGTGCTGGTCGTCCTGTTTTTGCACGGCCATGTGTGGGGGTCTACAAGAGTACATCACTTATGAGTTCGTCCCTGCTTCTCCAGCAGTGTCCTGCATGTCTGGTTGGTCTAACTTGAATAGTTTTCGTGATAGGAGGCAGGTGGCCGTACAGTTGGTGTCTTGCGGGGTGTTGCCGCCAGGACTTGTTCAAGATTGCTCGCAGCATTCTTGTGTAATTGCCGTCTAGCTTCTTCTATTGTTATTATTATTATTATTATTATTATTATTTACTTTTATTATTATTATTATTATTATTTATTTTTTCACATCAGAATTAACTGATTCTCTCTCACTGAAGTTTGAGAGACAGTAAGTCTCCTCGAGCCTCCAGGACTCTCCTCAGTATTCTGACCGATCTCAATAATACAGCTGGTTGGATGGTCTCCACTTGTCCCCTTATTTCCAAGTCCTCCAGTCCCTGTACCAATCCTTAAGTTACTGTACCAAAATCAACAATTACAATTGGTATAACCGTTACATTCATGTTCCACAGTTTCTTCGATACCCCAGCAAGGTCTTGGTGCTTATCCTTCTTTTCACTTTCTTTCAGTTTTATTCTGTGGTTAGCTGAGACAGCAAAGTCGACAATTTTGCAAGCTCTCTGTTTTTGTTGATTATTATATGGTCTGGTCGTCTTGCTGAGATTAGGTGATCCGTTTGTATTTCAAAATCCCAAGGAATTGGTGTGTCTCATTCTCGAGAACAGATGCTGGGTTGTGCATATAATAATAATTATTATTATCGTTATTATTTAATTTTTAGCTATACTTTTGGTTTCTTATAACCCTTCCCAAGATTTTACCCGAGACCTAGCTTGAGGGAAGGTAATGATTATATCCATTCTATGTATATATTTATTTTGCTGTCTCTTTTGGGTGATATTTTTCAGTTAAGTTGATTGTACTTTCGTGATTGCCCAGTCGGCTGGAACTGTAGAATATACCGACTGCTTATTTGCAGGGGAGTAAGACCCCCTAACGAGTGTCCTGTATATGACCCAAAACAATCCGATGGTGAGGCTCTAGTGATGTTGGAGCTTTGGAGAATGTGGAGCACCCCTTCATTGCCATTGCTCCCAGGTCCACTCTGGCCCTGACTGATAGCACCTGATAGGGTCCTATCAATGGGTCAAATAGAACTATAACGTGGTTTCGAGAGTTCACTGTTTTTTTTATTTAAACTGGGTAATTTATGCTTAACTGAATTGTTTAACAAAGAACTATTTTGACATCTAAATTGTGTACTTGTGCTAAACTGAATGGAGCTGAGTTGGGGGGGGGGGTCATTATTATAAATAATTAGCAGTGCTAATTTGATATGCGATCTACATGTCATGAAGCTATTTTTGTACACGATCTGCACTTTCTATTGGGATCTTCAGCAAGAAAAATTACACTTTTTTTGGTTTATTATCAAGTGAGAAAGTAAATACTTGTATTCATTTTGAGAGAATATCTGGTTTGAGAGTCAAATGCCTGGTCGAATGTCTGGTTCTAGAGTCTGAAGCCTGAATGAATATCTGGTTAGAGAGTCTGAAACCTGAATGAATATCTGGTTAGAGAGTCTAAAACCGGAATGAATGTCTGGTTAGAGAGTCTGAAGCCTGAATGAATATCTGGTTAGAGAGTCTGAAACCGGAATGAATGTCTGGTTAGAGAGTCTGAAGCCTGAATGAATATCTGGTTAGAGAGTCTAAAACCTGAATGAATGTCTGGTTCGAGAGTCTGAAGCTTGAATGAATATCTGGTTAGAGAGTCTAAAACCGGAATGAATGTCTGGTTCGAGAGTCTGAAGCCTGAATGAATGTCTGGTTAGAGAACCAGAAATCTGAATAAATGTCTGGTTCGAGAGTCTGAAGCCTGAATGAATGTCTGGTTAGAGAACCAGAAATCTGAATAAATGTCTGGTTCGAGAGTCTGAAGCCTGAATGAATGTCTGGTTAGAGAGCCAGAAATCTGAATGAATGTCTGGTTAGAGAATGTGAAGCCGGAATGAATGTCTAATTAGAGAATCTGAAACGTGAATGATTATCTGGTTAAAGAATGTGAAGCCGATATGAATGTTTGGTCAGAGAGTCCGAAGCCTGAATGAATGTCTGGTCAGAGAATCTGAAACGAGAATGAATGTGTTCGAGTGACGGAAGCTGCAGTCTCAACTCAACAAGTAACATGTAGCAACAGTACACTTCATTCCGACAGAGAGCCCAGTCGCAATAGCCAATCTGCTGATCCTTCTGGAATTTTTACGTGTTTACTAACATCTAAATATCTAAAGAACCCTTAACGTGTTAGCTAAAGAGTTTTAGAGCAATATATATATACCGGACATTGGCATGATGGTTAGAGTGTTCGCCATTGGCCCGGGAGACCTAGGTTCAATTCGAGGTCGAGTCATACCGAAGACTCAAAAAATGGTACTTGATGCCTCCTTGTTTAACACTCATCATTTCAAGGTACGGATCAAGGGTAAAGTGGAGAAATCCAGGGAAAGGAGTAGCGCCCTTCTCTACAACTTGATGTAGTAGCTATTGAAAAGAGAGCATTCTGATCACCCTTGACTACGGTCGCCAACTTTACTTTATATATACACATATATATATATATATAGTTCAAAATTTATCCTTGTACAAGAACAGCAATAATACTATTTAACCTATAGATTAGACTATTTAACCTATAGATTAACCTAATACCCTCGGGTTCATAACTTTCCCGAGGGTATTAGTCCAAAAGTGAACGTAATACCACAACTGGAGTTTGAACTCACTCACTATGATGTTGCAGTCCAACATAGAGGGATAAGGGGGGTTCATGCCTTTCCTAAGGGTATTAGTCCAAAAGTGAACGTAATACCACAACTGGAGTTCGAACTCACTCACTATGACGTTGCAGTCCAACATAGAGGGATAAGGGGGGTTCATGCCTTTCCTAAGGGTATTAGTCCAAAAGTGAACGTAATACCACAACTGGAGTTTGAACTCACTCACTATGATGTTGCAGTCCAACATAGAGGGATAAGGGGGGTTCATGCCTTTCCAAAGGGTATTAGTCCAAAAGTGAACGTAATACCACAACTGGAGTTCGAACTTGCTTACAACGATATCACAGCCTAGCTCTTTTACCACAACGCCGCAGGGATTTCCCTTTCTGATATTGGTTATGAGACTTGCATAAACAATACTTGAAAAATATATTTGATCATCCGATTGCATGCTTTCTTTTGCAGCTCAGCGCAGTCGGCCATAGCTCTAAAATACGCCGATTGCAGCTCAGCAAAAGGGTAAGACCTCTCACCTTAACGAGTGTCCTGATATGTCACTAAACTGCATCTAAGGGTAAGGATCTTGTAATAGAGCTTTGACGATGTCGATTACTCCTTCATTGCCAGTTAGAGTCCAATCTATGGATCAGATAAAACTGTTCATTACTATCAAATGTAGTTGTAGTTGTCGTCAAGCTTTTTTTCCATACGTTTAGTAAGCGTCCATGTAGGGCATCCATACAGCAGTATCTATACGAGCGCTGCTTGGTAAAAAAAAGTCTTGACGGCAACTACACAAGAATGCTGCGAGCAATATTGAATAAGTCCTGGAGGCAGCACCCCACAAAGCAGCAGCTGTACGGCTACCACCACCCCGCACTGAAACTATCCAAGTTAGACAAACCAGACATGCAGGACACTGCTAGAAAAGTAGGGACGAACTCATTTGTGATATACTCCTGTGGACCCCTTCACATGGACGAGCAAAGGCAGGACGACCAGCTAGAACCTACATACAACAGCTCTGTGCCGATACAGGATGTAACTTTGAAGGCCTACCGGAAGCGACAGAGGATAAAGAAAGGAGGCGGGAGAGGGTCAGGGAGATCTGTGCTGGTAGCGCGAGAGGATGATGATGATGACTATCGAATAGAAATAGTGTTAAATAGCAATACTTGAAACCATTTGACTGTGTGCAAATAGACAATTAATAATAAAGAGAATTATTAGTATTAGATGGCAATACGTGAGACCATTTAACTATGTGCAAACAATAAATATCAAAATTCGAAAAATGATGTTCCCAACAGTCTATTCGCTCACAAATCATATTAGTCTTTATGTAAGTATAAACATGATTTGTCATTAATCAACCCACAAGGTTTGATATGCCCGTGGTGTAATGGTTATCGTCGTAGGAATTGAACATGGCGATACGAGTTCAAATCCTGGACGAGACTGATTGCATTTCACATAGCACTAATACCCTTGGGAAAGGTATGAATCCAATTATTCTCCCTCCAGCTATGGGTAAATAGTAGGACAGATTAGGTTCTTCAGCCTTGATGAGGCAACTAGTCTAGGAGAAGGAAAACTCTGAATTCAAACCTGTTAAACTCCGCTTAAAAATTGACCCTGTGTCATATCCTGCCTGAGCGGAGGGGTTGGGTAAATATGATATGCCAAAAAAACACTACCAGCCAACTTCATTTGTTTAAAAACCAAAATACGTGGTACCTTCAATAAGTTTCCAGACATTTTTTTGGACTGGCATTTAATTGTCGTAGACTCTTTACAATTCAGTATGTTATTGCTATACATCTTATGGGATGACTGACCAATTTTTATGATTTCAGATTCAAATGAACAGCTACAGCAGCAATTGGAATATACCCTACTAAAGCTTGATTGTCACAGCTGGTGAATTTTAAAAATGTAATCTTAACGTGAGGACACTTTTGAAGAATGATATGCAATAAAATTGTTTTAAACTTGGAAAAAATGCCACAGAAACGTATGGAATGCTTCAGACTGCTTTTGGAGCATCTTGCATGAATCGAGCATCAGTTTTTAAGTGGCGTAAGAGATTCACGGAAGACGGGTAGTCTGTGAGGGATGATGAGAGGTATGGGAGGAATAAGGAAGTCAATATACCAGAGTTGATTGGCCAAAGGGCTAGGGTTAGGGTTAGGGTTACTATGTTGAGGTTTTAAGGGAGTTCAGCCAGAGATTCTGTCGGAAGAGGCCAGCACTCTTCAAATCGGGTCAGTGGCATTTCCAGCTGGACAATGCACCAGTCCACAACTCCATCCTTGTCACATACTATTTGAGCAAGATGGGCATCAACACAGTTCCTCACTCTCCCTATAGTCCAGACCTTGCTCGCTGTGACTTTTGGCTCCTGGCGAGCGCCCCAGGGCCTGTTCTGGACTTCGGTCCGGAGCGTGGCCCTGGAAAAGGAACAATGGCAGACTTGGGGCCTTTAATTAGGCACCTAGTTTCGACTAGGCTACCTTCGGGTGGGCGAGCTGCATTTTTGTCTCCTTTGTCCCCCTTGTACGGCACTAGACCATGCGTCTAGTTTAAGCCGCAAACTGGCATACGTGCCCGGACCCACATTTGGGTTCGTGAAACTGCTTGCCTCATCGGGCTCACATTGCACTAAGTGAGCCGATGAGCAGCACAGACAAGCAGGGTTCGAGTCTCGGCTCGTTCCCGACCTTCCCCTCCCCTTTATCCCCACTTTAATTGGCCTTCGGGCTTTTGACCTTGTGTCAAGTCGTGTCTGGTGGGAGACAGCGACAAATATTGGCTGTCGTTATGAGGCAATTGAGGAGGTGAAAGAGGCTGTGACAAATGTCATTGACACGCTCGCACAAGAGGACTTCCATGTGGCCTTCCAGAGGTTTTTGGAACGGTACAACACGTGCATTGCAGCCGGAGGAGATTACTTCGTAGGGAACTAGAGTTTCATGTGTGTACTATCAATAAAAGTGCCCATAGGAAAAAAGTCTGAAAACTTTTTTAATGATCATCGTATCTACCAGCAAACTACTTATCTACAAATCGTACTTGCAATAAAACAAGATTTGACTTTAACCCAGAAGAGTTGATAAACCATTAAAAAAATAATATAATCATCTTTTCCTGTTGAAATATAGTGCACTTCAGGAACGAATATATAGATATTTGTTAAAGAATTTTTTTAAAGCTTTTAATTTAGCAACATAAAACATCATTAAAACACCCTACAAGAATTTCAAAACACTACGATGTACAGGGTGATTGAAAAAGTAATTGCATATTTTGAAATTCAAAAAATTTTTTTCATGACAATAATTTTTACAAGAAATTATATTCTAAATATTTGAAAATAGGGAGCTACTTAACCATTACCCAAGGTTAAGGAGCACCTTAATTGGTGAAGGAAAAAAAGTTGGATTCATGCCTTTCCAAAACGAAATATTCAAGTTTGGAACGCGGATTGCCGAGGCAACTCCCTTCTACGATAATCGTTACGCCACAAGCGTCTCCTGTTACCAGGAATAAATTGTTTTAATTTACAAAGCTTTTTGATTAGATGTGACACTAGCAATCAATTGACTCAACTATAAAAAGCTGTATCATTAAATAAAATATTTTTACATAAAAAGAAAGACATTCTATGGTTAGTTTTTTTGGTGTTTTATGGCATATCAACCCTTGTAGGTTATTTAATGCTAAAATTCTGTATATATATATATATATATATATATATATATATATATATTTCGTTGAACATAATATACGTTTTCTGTCTACATATCTTTTTGGTGATCCGTTTATATTGCTTTTATCGTATTCGGCGGGAATTGATTGATGTATTTTCCATAATTCTTTATTTTCCAAGTACTTTCTGCCCGACTTTGGGCCATCATCAGGGGAGGATCTATTACAAAAGTAAAGTAACTTTTGTTTTTGCATTACTAGTATGTAAGAGTGTCTTTACCGTTGTCGTAATGCAAAAACAAAAGTTACATCACTTTTGTAATACATCCTCCCCTGATGATGGCCCAAGTCAGGCAGAAAGTACTTGGGATATATACAATTATGGAAAATACATCAATCAATTCCCGCCGAATACGATAAAAGCAATACACCAATATCTCTCAGACCCTCTCCCGCTACCTTTCTCTACGTCCATTGCTCCCGGTAGGTCTTCAAGGCTACATCCTGTATCAGCACAGAGCTGGTGTAAGTAGGTTCTCGCTGGTCGTCCTGCCTTTGCTCGTCCATGTGAAGGGGTCCATAGGAGTATATATATATATATATATATATATATATATAAGCGAATACATTAAACAAGTTTGAATTAATTTGTTTGCACAAAGTTAAACTGATTATTGAATAACATTAACAAGTCTCTGGCTGAAAAGTTTTCTCAATAATTGTTGGTTAGACCAGTACATGCCCGCCTCCAGTCAAATATTCCAGTTACATGGCAGTTAGACGTTTACTCGGCATAAACTTGATACTAACATAAAAAGCTTAGGAAAATATCATCATAGAAGAGTGGGTCTAAAAGCAAAAATATCAAGATCATGTTATCGTTGAGTCCATTACTCGGAGTTTCATGTAGAACTCACAATTGTCAAACGGAAGAGAGACAGAGTGAGAGAGAGAGAAAGAGAGAGAGAGAGAGAGAGAGAGGCAGAGAGAGAGAGAGAGAGAGAGACAGACAGAGACAGACAGACAGACAATATGGAAAGTTTTTCATTCGTAGCTTCCCTTTTTCTCATTATGACCAACTTCATGACTAATCATACAGATATGTATGTAGGAACAGGGACAGATCGATGAATAGATAGATCTTAACTGCTTGGGATATATATATATATATATATATATATATATAAGTGAGTAAGTAAGTAAGGTGGCGGCCATAGTCGTGGGCGACCTGAAGGCTCCTTTTTCAATAGCTACTACACCGAGGTGTAGGGGAGGGCGCTACTCCTTTCTCTACATGACTCCACTTTACACTTGATCCATACCTTATAATACTGTTAAGCAAGGAGGTATTAAATACCATTTTTTGAGTCTTTGGTATAAGTCGACCTGGGATTGAGCCCCGGTCTCCAGGGCCCTAAGCGAACACTCTACCCACTTAGGCAATGAAATTAACATAAATCTATTTTTTTTTAATAGAATTTTTGCAAAACTTTAATTTGGCAACATTCAAAATGACAAAAAGAGAAAAAAATAAAAAGACCCTCTGAATTGTGATCTTCTGTGGAATTTGTAAACCCCCATCGTCTATTTCTTTTCAAAAAAATATCTCCATACTCATGACAATAAAAAGATATATCATTCAATATTTCCTCTTCTCAAAAACAATTTATTCGTGCTGCATAAAAAAAAGTGACATTTTAATATCTTTCGGTATACTAACTTTTGTGTCTGGTAAAAGATCAAATATTTAGCAAGCCACTTTATCCAAAAAATATCCACATTTTTTAGCCTTTGTTTCCCGGATAAAAGTTAAATTCTCCCATATCAACTTTAAACAGAAATATTATAAGAAGTAACAATAATTGATTGCTGGGCGCCTACGGAGGTGTAATGGTTAGAAAACTAGACTAGCAAACCTTCACAAGTGAGTTCGAGTCTCATTGGGTGCCCCATCCATACGGCATAGTGCCACATTTAATCAAAAAGCTTAGTAAATTACAAGAACAATTGATTCCTGGTAATAGGAAGCGCTTGTGGCGTAACGATTATCGTAGAAGGTAGTTGCTTCGGCTATCAGAGTTCCAAACTTGAACATATCGTTTTGGAAAGGTATGAATCCAACTATTCTCCCTCCACCAATGGGTAAATAGTAGGGCTCTTTAACCTTGATATGGCAACAGATGTTGGAGAAAGAAGACTGAATTCAAACCTGAAACAAACCTGGAGGGGGATGGGTTCTGCCGGGTTATTCCTAGCCTAGATACACAATATAAGTAGCGCTTTCAGTATTAAACCTGGTTACAAGATCATTGAAAAAGATTGATTGATTTTAACGGCATACCAACCCGTCTAGGGTTGTTTTATGCTCAGAGGTTAAGGAATCGCGTTCATGGCACGTTCATATTAACATTTTTTTGTTTCTTGTTGTTTTTTAGGAATTTTTTTTCTCACGGTCCAATCGAATACGAATAATGTTTAAACCGTCTGTTTGACCCATTGATGGGACCCTAACAGGTACTCCCACTTTTGATCAGAGTGGACCTTGGAGTAATGGCAATGAAAATATAGTTCACAGTCCTAAGATTTCGAATACTGAAACCTCACCATCAGATCCAGTTTAATGTCATACCCAAGTCACCCCCTTTGCAAAGGGGGGGGGGGATGCAGTCATCCTATTCTAAGCCCTACTGACGTAGGACATAGGAATCAGTGAGAGAATAGATATAATTGGTAATTTATTAATTTTGCAATATCACGAAATCTTGCTGAAATTTGTCCTCAATAATTGTAGGTTAGGCTACTATTTCTCCCTCTCAAACCAAAGAATCTTGTTGCATGGCTACTTGGCCTTTACTAGGTATAGGCTTCATACTACGAGGGTCGGTTAAAAAATTCAACGGCTCACCAAGATACTCTCTTGGATTGTAAGCAAATTAGGTTTATTTTGAACTTAGTCCTTCTTGAGGTTCACACACTTCTTCCATCGGTGTGACAGTGCTTGGATCTTATTGGTCAAAAAAGTTATCAACAGCGGATATGATATCATGCTTTAAGCTTTTCAGCTCAAGAACTTTTCAGCTTACCCTCTTAACTTATTATCCACAATCAGCAAGCTTCGCTCTAGGGCAGGCGCTTTGAGCCACGTTGGAAGTCGGACATTTTTTTGTTTGTTTGTTTGCTAAGGGAAAATGTGTTTCTTGAGTTTCTTGAGTTAGCCGTTCGCCTCGTCTCAGTGTTTCCATGTGTAGACTAGAAGGAAAAGGTGTTTCCTCCGACACAGCACTATTTAGGCTTCTTGCGTAGGAAAAAAAACCAACAAAAAAAACGAAAAAAAAACAAAAAAAACGAAGAAGAGGCAAATAGTTGCTCACCTCTTCAGCATATACTGATTTTTAGATTTGACGTTGTAATATAAAGTCGGTTCCAGAAGCTGTCGTCTGCACTTTACTGAGTATTATTGCATATACGATATATTTTATGCTCTCTTTACGGTTTGAACTTTTTTTTTCTTTTCGTTTTTTTCTCTCCTCCTCCCATCTCTCTCTCTCTCTCTCTCTCTCTCTCTCTCTCACTCAGTCTGTCTCTTTCTTTTTCAGTGATGTCGATGAGGGCGTCTTTAATATATTGTGGTTCATAAAGCCCACCTCCAACACACTGCGGCAGATTTATTCGAAGAACATGTTTTTAAAGCAGTGGAACCACCCGTCTTAACATTTATTTTATGAAACACGAGTTGCGTGAAAAAGAAAGAAAAAGAAAAACAATAAAAAAGAGAGAGAGAGAGAGAGAGAGAAGCAGACGATATTAAGAGGTAGTAAAATAAACTTCAGATAGAGAGATAGATAGATAGAGAGAGAGAGAGAGAGAGAGGAGGTGGAAGAGAGAGAGAGAGAGAGACAGAGACAGAGACAGAGAGAGAACGAGCTACCTCACTCGGTAGATAGATGTATAGGCAGACAAAGAAAGAGAGAGAGAGAGAGAGGGAGAAAGAGAGAGAGAGGGAGAAAGAGATAGATTGAGAGAGAGAGAGAGAGAGAGAACGAGCTACCAAGCTTGCTTGCTCGCTCGGTAGATAGATGTATAGGCAGAGAGAGAGGGGGGGGGAGAAAGAGATTGATTGATAGATAGAGAGAGAGAGAGAGAGGAGGAAGAAAGAGAGACAGAGACAGAGAGAGAACGAGCTACCTCACTCGGTAGATAGATGTATAGGCAGACAGATAAAGAAAGAGAGAGAGACAGAGAGACAGAGAGAAAGAGAGAGAGAGAGAGAGAGAGAGAACGAGCTACCAAGCTTGCTTGCTCGCTCGGTAGATAGATGTATAGGCAGAGAGAGAGGGGGAGAAAGAGATTGATAGATAGAGAGAGAGAGAGAGGAGGAGGAAGAGAGAGAGGGAGAAAGAGATAGATTGAGAGAGAGAGAGAGAGAGAGAGAGAGAGAGAGAGAGAGAGAGAGAGAACGAGCTATCAAGCTTGCTTGCTCGCTCGGTAGATAGATGTATAGGCAGAGAGAGAGGGGGGAGAAAGAGATTGATAGATAGATAGATAGATAGAGAGAGAGAGAGAGAGAAACAGAGAGAGAGAGAGAGAGAAACAGAGAGACTGAGAGACAGAGAAAGAGAGAGACAAAGGAAGAAATAAAGAAAATAGAGTAAATGAAAAAAATAAAGCAATGGGGAGAGAAAGAGTGAAATAAGGAGAAAGAAAGAAAGATAGATAGATAGATAGATAGATAGATAGATAGATAGAGTCATGAAAAATAGAAATAGCGAGAGAAAGAGAGCAAGGGTGAAATAAGGAGAAAGAAAGAAAGAAAGAAAGAAAGATAGATAGATAGATAGATAGATAGATAGATAGATAGAGTCATGAAAAATAGAAATAGCGAGAGAAAGAGAGCAAGGGTGAAATAAGGAGAAAGAAAGAAAGAAAGAAAGAAAGATAGATAGATAGATAGATAGATAGATAGATAGATAGATAGATAGAGTCATGAAAAATAGAAATAGCGAGAGAAAGAGAGCAAGGGTGAAATAAGGAGAAAGAAAGAAAGAAAGAAAGAAAGATAGATAGATAGATAGATAGATAGATAGATAAAGTAATGAAAAATAGAAATAGCGAGAGAAAGAGAGCAAGGGTGAAATAAGGAGAAAGAAAGAAAGAAAGAAAGAAAGATAGATAGATAGATAGATAGATAGATAGATAGATAGATAGATAGATAGATAGATAGAGTCATGAAAAATAGAAATAGCGAGAGAAAGAGAGCAAGGGTGAAATAAGGAGAAAGAAAGAAAGAAAGAAAGATAGATAGATAGATAGACAGATAGATAGAGTCATGAAAAATAGAAATAGCGAGAGAAAGAGAGCAAGGGTGAAATAAGGAGAAAGAAAGAAAGAAAGAAAGAAAGAAAGATAGATAGATAGATAAAGTTATAAAAAATAAGGAAAATTTCGAAAGGGAGAAAGGGTAAAAAAAGAGAAAGAAAGAAAGAAAGAAAGAAAGAAAGATAGAAAAAGCTAACAAGCGAGCTAATTAGATCGATCGATAGATCGATAGATATAGAGAGAAAAACAGAAAAGAAAGAAATTAGGGAGAATGGAAAATAAATTATATATATATATATATATATATATATATATATATATATATATATATATATAACGATCAAGTCGTGCAGATACCTGGTGGTCTCGAGACTCTTTCCATTTGTCCTTATCCTTCAGGGCTCCAGGCAAATCCTCTTGACGGTATCCAGTGTCCATACTCAACAGACAGATGTATTTACCTACTCCTCCACACGAGCAAGATGCGATAGATGATGCTCTGAAGCGGAGTTTAAGAAGTTCGAATTCTGAGTTTTCCTTCTCCGAGACTAGTTGCCATACCAAGGTTAAAGATCACAGTCTGTCTCACTATTTTACCCATAGCTGGAGGGAGGATAATTGGATTTATGTCTTTTCGAAGGTTATTAGCGCTATGTGAAATGCAAACAGCCCCGTTGAGGATGGAACTCGGGTCGCCGTGTTCATCTCCAACAACAAAACCCACTGCCCAATGTAGGTCTTTGTTGGTGTGTGCATGATTGGTTTGGTTTGGTTTTATGGCACATCAACCGTTGTAGGTTATTTAATGCCAAATCTATTTATATATTTATTTTATGTGTGTGTGTGTGCGTGCGTGTGTGAGAGAGAGAAAAGGAAAGAGAGGAAGACGGAGAAGGAGGACGAAGGAAATAAAGAGATTGTATGAAGGAAAAAGAAAGAAAAAGAGACATTGAGAGATAAGGAAAAAGTGGAAAGAAATAAAAAGAAATTGAGAGAGAGAAAGAGAGAGAGGGAGAAAGTGAGAGGGAGAGAGAAAGAGAAAGAAAGAGAAGGAGATAGAAAATAGAGCGAATGAAAGAAGAAAAATGAAAAAAAAACAAAAAAAAACGAGAGAGGTAATGGGAGATAGAGAGGATGGGAAATATATATATATATATATATATATATATATATATATATATATATATATATAAAGATAGACAGAAAGATTGATAGATAGATAGATAGATTGAAAGATAGATAGATAGATAGAAAGAGAGATTGATAGATAAATAGATGGATAGAAAGATAGATAGAAAGAGAGAGTAAGCTAGCTAGCGAGCTAGATAGATCAATAGAGAGGGAGAGAGAGAGATAGATCAAGAGAGAGAGAGAGAGAGAGAGAGAGAGAGAGAGAGAGAGAGAGAGAGAATTCGATTTTGCATTGTTGTTGTCCATAAATCGGAAGTGAAATTCAGATTTTAAAAAAATGGCTTATTTTTTCTTCACTCTTTGTTTATCTAAGTTCTTTTTTTTTTTTTTATCATTATTGTATAAAGTTGGGGATTATCCCAATTTGAAAGATATCAACGGACCAAAATTGTTCATCCCACAAAAAAAAAAAAAAAAGAAAAAAAAGATAAATAAATAAACGAACAAATAAATAAATAAATGAATAAAAAAATTCAGGTAAAATCAGAAAAAAAAAAAAAATGAAACAAGCCTCTTCATGCAGTAACATCGGGTCACGTTGGTCAAGGCCCCCCAACATGGGTAACGGGAAAACCGGCATCCATGTCATGCGCGCTGAGATCAGCACTCATCGAGCTCCAGGGAGCCGTCCTTTCATGAGGGGATAGGTTTATCACTTGGCGCCTGAGGGGCTCCTTTTTTAGGGGAATGTTGACGGGGCCCGAGGCATTTTTGGGAATACCGTGCGTGTCATGGTTACGGCCCTGTGCCCGGACCCATCTTTAAAAAAGGCCTTGTGCCGCACTCGTTCGTTTGGTGGGACGTATGATAAATACCAACAGTTTTCATTTTTGGAATATCATTAAACAGTTTTTCTCTCCCTACTCCGGGGCCTAATGGATCTTCCCACCCACTCTTATGACGACGGGCTGGGTACACATTCATTCACCCTCACCAGGCTTTTGTAAACTAACCCGGCCCGATTTCGTCGGCAAACCTTTTTGTTAGCAGTTTGGCCAGCTTTTCCATATGCAGACCGTAGGTAGCCAGGAATCACAGATCATGTTACAAGGCAAACATTCTTCGGTCAAGCAGAGTTTGTGGGAATTCGTCTACTACCTGTCAGGTTTATGGTGATTGACTAATTTCTTGAAAATTTATCTGGCATCTGATAACCACTTGTCCGCACCTTGTAACATCAATTTGATAGCCGTTCCTTCATCCGGACTTTATATTCCCGGCCGGACATTAGAATATTTCTTTCCTGGGTTGATAGTTTGGGACGAGGGAGGTGATACCTTTGGCTTTTCTTTCCTATCTGTGCCTATTTTCAAGTCCTCTCCTTGTCGGACAGTAAGGGTAAAAAATGAAAACAAAAATAAAATAAAGAAAGGAAAAAAAAAAAAAAAAAAAAAAAGGAAAGTTTTTGTTCGTCCAACTATCTTGGCGTATTCGAGGTCATCGACTGTTTTACTGTCGGTCACCTTGCGAACACCGGAAGTGAACTTGTCAATATACAGTGTCGACCAAATCTATTTGAGGAGGAGATTGCAGTGGACGTTACAGATGAAAAGGAGACTTTATTTATTTATTTATTTATTCGTACTTATTTTTTAGGCGACGGCCTGCTGCGAAGTTAACTCTGAGAAACATGCCGTTAGATGTGAGTACTCATAAAATAAAAAAACACAAAACCCGACCTCAAAATAAAATGGCCCAGTCGGTTAGGGCTGCAGAATACACCGACTGCATCTCTGCAGAGAGGTAACTCCCCCCCCCCTACAATAAGTGTCCGAGAAATAACTCTAAGCAATCTGATGGTGAGGCTTCAGTAATGCTGGAGCTTTGGGGAATGCGGAGTACTCCTTCATTGCGTGGCCCAGTCAGCTGGGACTGCAGAATAGACCGACTGCATCTCTGCTGAGGAGTAAGAACCCCGCAACGCTAAGCTGAATTGTTTGGACGAGGCTGATTGCATTTTCACATAGCACTAATACCCTTGGGAAAGGTATGAATCCAATTATTTTCCCTCAAGCTATGGGTAAATAGTTGGATAGACTAGGTTCTTCAGCCTTGGTGAGGCAACTAGTCTAGGAGAAGGAAAACTCTGAATTCAAACCTGTTAAACTTCGCTTAAAAATTGACCTTGTGTCATATCCTGCCCAAACGGAGGGGTTGGGTAAATAGGATTTGGCCGAAAGTGAACGTATTAGTGCGAGTGAAGTTCGAACTGGCTCCCAAAGTGGTCGCAGTCCAGTAAATTAAATCAGAGTGTCATGGCGTCTCTCCTGCACGTGACCGAATTCATTATGTTTTATTCCCCCCCCTTAGGAGACTTAGTTTATCATCAACTAGAGATGCTTTTTTTAAAACATTGATATTTTTTTACCTGCAATTGTGCAATTTACTTATATCGTTTCTTGCCCAGTCGGCTGGGGCTGTAGAATACACTGACTGCACCTCTGGAGAGGGGCAAGCCTCCCCCCCAACGAGTGTCCTGGATATGACACTAAACAATCTGATGGTGAGGTTCCAGCTGTGCTGGAGCTTTGGGGGAATGCGGAGTACCCCTTCATTACCATCGGTCCCAGGTCCACTCTGGCCCGGAGTGGTAGCACCTGATAGGGCCCTATCTATGGGTTAAATAGAACTAACAGCATACTTATGCTAAAATGAATTGAGTAAACTGAATAACTTGAAATAGAAACGTTTTTGACAATTGAACCGTACTTCCACTTAAACTGCGTGCTTATGCTTAACTGAATTATTTGAAATAGAACTGTTTTTCGACATTAAAACTGTATTTACACTTAACTGAATTATTACATATAACTGTTTAAATAGTTTGAAGTGGAAATGTTTTTGACAATTGAATTGTGTACTTATGCTAAACTGAACTGTTTTCAATAGAACAGATTATTTACATAAAAATGGATTTGGCGTTAAATAACCTACAAAGGTTGATATGCCATAAAACAAAACAAACCAAACCAAACCAAACTTATATCGTTTCGTTAAAGACAAAATATATCTAAAAACGTTCGCCAGTCTTTCTTCTAGAAAATGATTAAAACAACGGTGATAATAAAAGTAAAGTTACTTAAAACAGGGAAAATATATTTTAAGAAATAATTTTTTTTTGTAAGATAACACCACCCCCAAAGTCTTTGATCAAAATTTAAACTTAATCACCCTTCATTTCAAGATGATATTCTGGTCAGTTTAAGAGTCTTTGACCTAAAAAGTTTTTTTTGGGGGGGTACGTATCAATAACGCCACCCCCGTGTCATAATGGCCTCAATGTAATTGAGTTCAAACTACTGACACGCTCTTACGTTCTCTTTTAAATTAATAAAAGGGATGTCCTCGTGGTGTAATGGCTAAAGCGATGAACTGCCGAATCGTAGTAAGCGAGTTCGTACTCCAGTCGCGCTATTATGTTCACTTTCGGGCAAATACCCTTGGGAAAGGTATAAACCCTCTTATCCTTCCATCTATGGGTTAAATAGTACCACTAGGAAAATATCTTTGGCATTGAAAAACCTATGAAGGTTGATATGCAATTAAAACAAAGAAACCAAACCAAACCAATCAAATTAATACCATTAGGAAAGGCGTGAAACCACTTTTCCCTTAGCTATGAATGGCTTTGGCATTAAATAACCAATGACGGTTGATTTGCCATTAAACAAAGAAAACAATCCAGAACACGCCCCCAAGTCAGCTGCTTATATGTACCAAATTTTGTGTGAATTGGTTGAGTGGCTTTTCTGTTTATAAAAGTTGTTTGTTCTGTTTATAAAACAGACACACAGTTCATTTTTATAATACCGATGTAGGATTAAGACTGTACTTATATGTATAGAATTATTGGTAGTGAGGAATAGCTCAGGACTCAGATAAGAGTCAGCCCAGTCGGCTGGGGCTATAGAATTCACCAATATAGTTTCTTTTCTAATCCTGGACGAGGCTGATTGCATTTTACATAGCACTAATACCCTTGGGAAAGGTATGAATCCAATTATTCTCCCTCCAGCTATGGGTAAATAGAAGGACAGAGTGATTTCTTCAGCCTTGGTGAGGCAACTAGTCTAGGAGAAGGAAAACTCTGAATTAAAACCTGTTAAACTCCGCTTAAAAATTGACCTTGTGTCATATCCTGCCCGAGCGGAGGGGTTGGTAAATAGGAATATAGTTTCTTTTCTTGATCTTTTCATTGTCTTTTTTCAACTCAGTCGGCTGGGTCAATCGTATACACCAATTGCATCTCTGGGGAAAGGTAAGGCCCTATCCCCCGGTAAAGAGTGTTCTGGATATGATATTAAACAATCTGATAGTGAGGCTCCAGTTTAGGGAATCCGGAGTACCCCTTCACTGCCATTACTTCTAGATCCAGTTGGCCCAAAGTGATAGCACCTAAAAGGGTCCTATCTATGGGCCGAATAAAACTGTTTGATATTTAAACTAGGTGCAATCAAATGACTTATGCTTAACTGAATTGTTTGAAATAGAACAGTTCGATCATTTAACTGTGTGTAAACAAACGACTGATGTTTAATTGAATTGTTTGTGATACATAACAATACTTGGAAACATTCAACTTCATTGACTAGTGATAAACTGAATTGTTTGAAATAGAACAGTTCAATCATTTAACTGTGCGAAAACAAATGACTGATGTTTAATTGAATTGTTAGTGATACATAGCAATACCTGGAAACATTTAACTTCGTTGACTTATGAATTGTTTGAAATTGAACGGTCGGATCATTTAACTCTGTGTATGCACAATATGTGTTTTCAAATTATATTTGATATATATACATGAACAAGTTTTGGCATTAAATAACCGACAATGGTTGATATGCCATAAAACCCAACCTAAACCAATCAGATCACTGTTAATCGATTCCTGGTTATCAATACATTTTATGAAGATTTTAAGGGAGCAGTTTTTGAAATTCATTCAAAGTATACAACTGAAGGGTTTATATAAATTTTGTTTATATATATATATATATATATTCCCAGTCGGCTAGGATTGTAGAATACTCCGACTGCACCTTTCATCGGAGTAAGCCTGCTCTTCTTCGCAACGAATGTTATCGTTATGACTCTAAACTGTATGATGCTGGAGCTTTGGGGAATGCAGAGTACCCCTAAATGCCATCGCTCCCAGGTCCACTCTGGTCCGGAGCAGTAGCACCTGAAAGGTCCTATCGATGGGTCAAATAGAACTAAACTGCGTACTTATACTAAACTAAATAACTTGAAATAGAACTGTTTTGACGGGAAAAATATTTTGCGTCGCTACTTATTTGGAGACAAAATCATTCAAAACTGTCTCAAAGTAGACGCAACTGATTGATATAGGCTGTCTCAATATACATGGGATCCACGTGACTGCAAATATCACTACTTGTGTTCTTTTTTGTTTCGGATTTGAAAATAGTATACTGTAACGGCTATTAATCCTCGATCACAATGCCTTGGACAAGAGAGGAAAAATATTTTGTGTCTCTACTTATTTGGAGACAAAATAATTTAAAACTGTCTTGAAATAGGTGCAATATGATAATGCTTTATTTCTGAGAAAAGAAACTAAAAAAAAAGATTGCATGTCCTGGAAGCTGATTTAATAATCACAAAAAAAAACAACAACATTGATTTGATGTATTTTGCTCAAAGGATGTATTTTTTTACTGGACGTGTTCCAAATGCGGTTGTTTCAGTAATAAATCATTATCATATTAATGGGTTGCAGCTATTTTGAAACACTCTGTATCAAGAAATACGTCACGTTTTCTCAAAATAAATTTCCGTACACGAATTACTTCACATAAATTTGAACCAGAACCCCGCCAACGGAAATAGAATGTTTAAAACGTTCTCTTCTTTTCGTTTCATTTTAAAATTCATACCCCCTGACGATAGTTAAAAAACTGAAACGTTGAACATTGTCAAAAAATTCAAACTATCAATAAATTCCTCCTTAGAAGAATTTTTTTTTCATATGAGAACATTTTCTTACTGTCGTATATATTTCCAGTTTTTCCCCAGATATTCACATATAAATGAACACACACTCAGAATATTTTTGTTTTGTCATAATTTATACATATATCAGTAGGTTGGCCGACCGTAGTTGAGGGAGGGCAAAAGCTTCCTTTTCAATAGATACTACACCGAGGTGTTGGGAAGGGTGCAACTACTTTCCATGGATTGCTCCACTTACCTTTGATCTGTACCTTATAATGCTGAGCGTTAAGCAAATAGGCATCAAGTATCAGAACACACACACACACACACACACACACACACACACACACACACACACACACACATATATATATATATATATATATATATATATATATATATTGTCATCTACAGACAGATTGTATCACAAGTCTTCTGTGTGGTTAGACACGTAAGATACTTCAAACTGTGATCGAAACCAGACTGACGTAAAGTTACCTCTGAGTTATCGCCAATCTCAGCGTAAGCGAAGGAATTTTTTAGGTATATATTCATATATACGTTATCGGCTACCAGGGTGTTCAATTCATGAAAAGAGCTTTCCATTTATGAGTATGTGGTAACTGGCAATTCATCGCTTCAGTGGTTGATGTGTTTTCTCTGATATTTCTGTCATAGACATTAACCCTTGTGCTTTCACTTTTACTTTTCATTTGCTTAGTTGTACATTTTCTATTCGCAAGACATATTGCTTTCATGCCTTCCATAAGTCAGCAAATATACTTTCTTTTCATGATCTTTCCATTGTCTTTTTTAACTCATTTTTTCAACTATAGAATATACCGACAGCATCTCTGCATTTGGTTAAAATTTCACATCCCAACGATTGTCCCAGATACGACACTAAATCTAATGAAATTCTAGTCTTAGAGCTTTGGTGAATGCAGAGTATCCTTTGATTGCCATTGCTTCCTTGTCCATTCTGACCCGAAGTGGTGGCACCTGTTAGTGTCCTATCTATGAATCAAATAGAATTCTGACCATTTAACTGCAGTATAAAAATGAAGGAACTCAGTGGAATAGAATAATTGGAGTTTAATAGCAATAATTGAAACCACTTCACTATGTGCAAACAAAAGATTAATATTTAATTGAAATATGTGTGTTAGATCGTAATAATTGAAACCATTTAATTATGTATACACAATAGCAGTACTTGTGAGCAAATAAATTAGTTCTTACTCATTTAAAAATAGATTTACCTACAATTGGTTTGATTTGGTTTTAAGGCATATCAACCATTGTAGGTTATTTAATGCCAAATATTCTTTATACATATATATTAAATATATATGATTTGGTTAGATTTGGTTTTATGGCATATCAACCATTGTAGGTTATCTAATGCCAAATACTCTTTATACATATATATTAAATATATATGATTTGGTTTGGTTGGGTTTTATGGCATATCAACCATTGTAGTTTTTTTAATGTCAAATCTTTTTTATACATATATATTAAATATATAGGATTTGGTTTGGTTGGGTTTTATGGCATATCATCTATAGTTGGTTATTTAATGCCAAATTCTTTTTATACATATATATTAAATATATAGGATTTGGTTTGGTAGGCTTTTATGGCATATCAACCATTGTCGGTTATTTAATGCCAAATTCGATTCATACGTATATATTTGATATATATATGATTTGTAAACATAAATCAACGAAGTTAAATGGTTCCAAATATTGTTATGTATCACAAACAATTCAATGAAACATCAGTAATTTCTTTACACACAGTTAAATTGTCAAACAGTTCTATTCCTAACAACTCAATTTAGTGTAAGCCAACAAATTTAAGTTGTTCTAAGTATTACTCTGTACCACTAACAATTCAATTAAACATCGGTTATTTTTTACACTCACTTAGATGATCAAACAGTTCTATTTCTAACAATTGAATTTAATATAGATCCTTCATTTGCATGTAGTTTAAATGGGAAACAGTTCTATTTGATCTATAGATAGGACCCTATCAGGTGCTACCAATTCGGAACAGAGTGGACCTGGGAGTAATGGCAATGAAGGGCTATTCTAGATACACCAAAGCTCCAGCATTACTGAAGCATCACCATCATATTGTTTAATGTCATATGCAAGACACTCGTTGGGGGCGAGGGTCATACGCTTTTGCTGAGATGCAGTCAGTGTATACTACAGCTCCAGCCGACCGGGCAGTAAATTTGGAAGAGAAATAAATCTACAAACCATTCTTATTTCTCTAAAACCTTTTTTCGAACTTTTAGAATATAATTATTTTTAAAATGCAAATAAGAGTCGTCCTTTTGAGTGAAACGAACTAGAACAATAATCATTTACGAACTGCGATTCTGCTTGCAATTAACCTCCACTGGAGAAAAAACGAAAGTCTTTAATGACGTCAGTATTTTCCAAGTCGACCCACGTGTTCCTCTGCCCTGCTCGTGACCAAATCATCAAGTCAACCCTCCGGGGACAGCTTTATGGCAAGCAACATAGCGACAAATATGCAATTTCCGCTTCCTTCCATAAGATTTTGCGAGTCTAAACTTTAACTGAATTTTTGAAGGGATACATTTTTGTTAACATTGGTGTTCGGCTGGCTTCAACTGTTTAACACTTTTCGTGACGGTATTTTATAACTTTCCATTGTTTCTACTGACGTATTTCTCAAAAAAAAAGGTAAAAAAAAAAAGCACCACTCCCGACACTTTGGATTACGGATGTGTCGGGTATTTGTGAAGATATAATTGACCGACAACAAATCAAAGTATAAAGAGGATTTAGCATTAAATATCCTACAATGGTTGATATGCCATAGAATCCAACCAAAACAAATCATATATATCTAATATATATGTATAAAGAGAATTTGGCATTAAATAACCTACAATGGTTGATATGCCATAAAACCCAACCAAACCAAATCATATTTATTTGATATATATGTATAAAGAGGATTTGGCATTAAATAACCCACAATGGTTGATATGCCATAAAAGCCAACAAAATCAATTCATATATTTATATAGATGTATAAAGAGGATTTGACATTAAATGTCCAACAATGGTTGATATGCCCTAAAACCAAACTAAACTGAACCAAATCTTCCACATTATCGTAGTCGATCGAGAAATAAGGTCTTCAATACAATGAATTTTTTTTACATTATATAGAATTATGAAACTCGTATAAAAAATTTTGATTTTGTTTTCTTTATTTAATGGCATATCAACCTTTATGAGTTATTTAATGCCAAAGCCATTTAAAAGAACTGTAGTGGTACTATTTAACCCATAGCTGGGGTGGGGGGAGATAAAGTGGGTTGATATCTTTCCCTAGGGTATTAGTATTAAAGTGAACATATTGGTGCGACTGGAGTTCGAACTCACGACTGTTTTGCAGACCAGCACGTTAGCTGCTTCATCTCGGGATTGTCATACTTCAAACAATATAACTCTTTGTAAAGAAATCATTATCATGAGATAGGAATTCTACCCTAAAATTATTTATGTATAAATTATTAGTACAGGGTGTCTCAAAATAGATGCAACCCATTAATATGATAATGATTTATTACTGTGACAATCGCAATGGCGGTCATTAGGAACACGTTCTGTAAAAAACCCAGAGCTAGAGACATCTAATCTATGTATTTATGATTGTTATTATATCAGATTCCTGGACATGCTATCTTTTTTTTTTTGATTTTCTTGTTTTAGTAATAAATCATTATCATATCAATGGGTTGCATTTATTTTGTGAGTTTTGAATGATTTTGTCTCCAAATAACTATTGACGCAAAGTATTTTCCCTCTTTTGTCCAAGGCATTGTGACAGAGGATTAATAGTTGTTATAGTATACTGTTTTCACATCTGAAACAAAAAGGCGTTTTAAGTATATTGTAGCATTATCTTCGGCTATTACAAGTTCGAGGGTACGTGTGCTCCCTATTAGCAGCTGAGAGAAAACGGTCCATTTAATCGAAGTAATAAATGCTTGATAAGGAAGAATTTTTCCTTGGCGTCAGGAAGCCCCTCTTTTTAGGCATTCGCCGATTTCACTTCCGGGAAACCGTTACTTTTTATATTTATTTATTTTCTTTTTTCTTTTACTTTTTAAATCTCCACACAGAAATACATATAAGTATGTACAAATTATTACCTGGGTTCAATCCCAGGTCGAGTCATACCAAAGACTTTAAAAATGATATTTGATACTTCCTTGCTAAACACTCAGCAATATAATGTACGTATCAAGGGTAAAGTGGAGCAACCCAGGGAAAGGGGTAGCGCCCTCCCCTACACCTCGGTGTAGTAGCAATTTAAAAGGGAGCCTTCTGGTCACCCTTGTCTGTGGTCGCCAACTTACCTACTATTTGTATTAAAAGTAGTTACTCAAATTTATAATTTCTAACAGTCACTTAAAATCATATAATTGCCTAGAAAACAGGACTGACTTCGGCGCCAAATAACTCAACAAGGGTTGACACACCCTGAAACCAACCAACCAACCGTTTATATGCTAAGTCGCTGCTTATGATCGTTGTGAGGAAAGATTAGATTAACTATCAAGTGATGTGAAGTGTGACAATTTGGGGGGCCAGGTATGATCGGGTAGATAAGTCAAACCTTTCCTGTTCTTAAATACGGTTGGACGACGTGTCACTCAGTATCTTATGGCGGTACGGTCTCTCGAAAGCTTTTCAGAAGAAATGCTGAGTTACCTTCCAGAACGAGATGTCAAATTGTCGTTTTTCCACCCTTTTCACGACGAGCCGGTTCAAAGGTCCCGGATGTGACATTCCGCTATGACGTGACTTCCGAACAAGCTTCATATTCCGTTGTGTCACTGTGTTGGGTGTCTTGAGACATGTCCACAAGTCAATCTATCTATCTATCTATCTATCTATCTATCTATCTATCTATCTATCTATCTATCTATCTTCTTATTTATTACCGTATCTATCTATCTATCTATCTATCTATCTATCTATCTATGTATGCCTGTTCATATTCATCTCACGAGCAAACTGTATTATTCATTTTGTAAATACTTAAGCAATTAAAAAATAGCAACCCGTTTTTACTCATATTCCAACAAGATGACACATGTTAGGCTTCAGTGTATATTATAATTCTTCAAATGTTCTAGATTTAATGCATTCCTCTCTTTTTTTTGCTGTTACTACTGCCCATGTCCTTAAAGTTTAGAAATGATCGTACAGTAAAAAGATGAATGTTTTTGATATTCGTATCAACTTACACATACGCTCACACGCACGCGCGCGAGCGGGCACACACACACACACACACACACATACGCACACGTATATATATATATATATATATAATTATTATTTGGTCCAGTTAAACCGGAATTGGGAGTAATTCCATCAGGACAAGAAAACTATTCAAGAGTGAACATTTAAATTTTCCTGGTAAAGAGCTCAATGTAACAGACATTACAGAGCAATAATTTCATTAAGAAAAAAAAAACAACAAAAAACAAACCAGTCACATTAGGATTATAAATTTATTTCCATCCTGTTACGCGTTTTTGAAAATGCGTAACAGGATGGAAATAAATTTATAATCCTAATGTGATCGGTTTGTTGCTTTTTCTTAATGAATATATATATATAGATATATTATCATTATTACTATAACTCGGAAAAAATAACAGAAAATGCAATTTGTTAATAAAAAAAATATTACACAAACTGATATCTGAAAAAATAATTTAAAAGGAAAAGGCCAAAATATCCGTACTGCTTGAAAATAATCAACCAGCACCGCAATATCTAGGCAAAAGAAAAAGAACACCGACAGTTACCTAAGTTAATACGCAAAAGTACTCCATAAACAAGTAGCGTAAAACCAGATGTCCTAAGGAATCCGAAAATACCTACCCTGGTTTCTACCAACGGATCTTCAGGATAATTCTGATTAAAGAGGGTTGGATCAAACATTTTATTATAAAAGTGGCCACCAGAAAGAAAAAAAAAAATTGGCATAAAAAAACCCCTAATTAACATTCTATCCGCCAAGGAGCCAGGCTTTTAAAAAAAATGGCTGCAAGTATTTAATATTTCAGATCTCTGATTGAGTAATTCATTGGGGGTTATTATAAGAAGCTATAGCTATCTTTTCTTCCAAATATAGAGGACATTATCTTTCACCAGCCCTATATTTCCGGCATTTTTAAATATTCATTGCTAGGTTCTTTTTGATTTTTACACGAAGATAAACTAGTCGTAAGTCAATGAATTTTGTGTGCGAAACTACTTCTAAGGTTACAATAGCGTTTTTAAATGCTCCTTTGGTAGAGCCTACGTACACATTATGACTATATATATATATATCCATCCTCTCACCCGGGATTTGAAAAAGCTGACTGCACCTCCCTTAAAAGGGGTATCCTGTTAATGAGATTAAGCTGCATCCGGTGATAATATTACAGTTCTGAAGTTCTAAGGGAGGGTTGAATACCCTTTCATTGTTTTATTCCCATGTTCACTCTGACCTGGATTGGTTGAACCTGTTTTGATACCATCTATGATTCCAGTCATACACAAGAATGCTGCGAGCAATATTGAATAAGTCCTGGAGGCAGCACCCCTCAAAGCAGCAGCTGTACGGCCACTTACCACCCATCACGAAAACTATCAAAGTTAGACGAACCAGAGATGCGGGACACTGCTAGAGAAGAAAGGACGAGCTCATAGGTGATGTACTCCTGTGGAACCCTTCATATGGCCGAGCAAAGGTAAGACGACCAGCTAGAACATACATACAGCAACTCTGTGCCGATACGGGATGCAGTCCTGAAGACCTGCCGGAAGCTATGGACGATAGAGAATTGTGTCGAGAAAGGGCCAGAGATATCCGTGCTGATGGCAGGACATGTTGATGATGATAATGAGGATTTCAGTAGATCTGATTAAAAATTATTTGTATTCTGATTCTTTGTTTAATGGCATATCAACCTTCGTGGGTTATTCAATTCTTGTAGAATAATAATAATTGTACTTTTTAATCGATATTTGTGGAGATAAGGGGTTACATAGCTTTCCTAAACGTAATTGTCTAAAAGTGAACTTAATAGAATGACTGGTGTTCGAACCCGGTAACTCTGGTGTCGAAGTCCAGCAAGTTAACCATAACACCATGAGGATTCCCCTTTATGCATATATAATTGAAATAATTGCAATCATGTTACGCTGTAAATTATTTGTATTAAGAATAGTTACTTGAAGCTAGAATTGTTTACTAAGGATTATTATTATTATTTACTTGAAACCATCTAACTGTGTGTAAATTATTTGTATTAAGAATCGTTACTTGAAGCTGGAATTGTTTACTAAGGATTATTATTATTAGTTACTTGAAACCATATAACTGTGTGCAAATTATTTGTATTAAGAATAGTTACTTGAAGCTAGAATTGTTTACTAAAGATTATTATTATTATTATTAGTTACTTTAAACCATATAACTGTGTGCAAATTATTTGTATTAAGAATAGTTACTTGAAGCTATAATTGTTTACTAAGGATTATTATTATTATTTACTTGAAACCATCTAACTGTGTGTAAATTATTTGTATTAAGAATCGTTACTTGAAGCTGGAATTGTTTACTAAGGATTATTATTATTAGTTACTTGAAACCATATGACTGTGTGCAAACAAAAGACGGTTATAAAAGAGAAAAAATCCCTTAAATTATTAGTATTAGATAGAAATACTTGAAAAGATATAACTGTGTGCAAACAAATGACTCTCATAAAAAAAAATAATTGATTGAAACCAAATAATTATTTGATATAATATAACTGAGGGAAAAATCCTTAAAATCAAGTACACAAAAATGTAAATATGCTTACTTGAACCTATAATTGTCCGCTAAGGATTATTATTATTAGATAATTGAAAATATGGAAATGTGTTATAATTATTAGTATTAGATAGGAATACTTGATACCATACAACTATTTGGTTTGGTTTAGTCTGGTTTTATGGCACATCACAATTGTAAGTTATTTAATGCCAAATCCCGTTTTATACATATAAACATTTCTAATTCAAACAGTTTTGTTTAGCACAAATACGCAGTTTAAATATCAAAAACAGTTTTATTTCAAACAATTCAGTTTAGCATAAGTGATAGCAATGAATGGGTACTCCTCATTCCCTGGCTCCCGCATTACTGAAGCCTCACCATCAAATTTAGTGTCATATCGAGGACATCCGTTGGGAGTGTCTTACCCCCTCTGCAGAGATGCAGTCGGTGTATTTTACAGCCTAAGCCGACTGGGCCACATACAACTGTGTACAAATTATTTGCATTAGATAGAGATACTTGATATATAACTTGGTGCAACCCCCCCAAAAAAAAGACAAACCAAACTCTTACCCAACAGCACAAAAAATCTAAATTGAAATAATTACCGTATATGGCATATAAGACGTTCGGGTGTATTAGACGCACCCCAATTTCAGCTGAGCAAATCAAGGAATCTTTTTTGTAAGTATCTATATTCATATTTACCATATCCTCCGCTCGGGCAGGATATGACACAAGGTTAATTTTTAAGCGGAGTTTAACAGGTTTCAATTCAGAGTTTTCCTTCTCGACTAGTTGCCTCACCAAGGCTGAAGAACCCAGTCTAGCCTACTTTTTACCCATAGCTGGAGGGAGAATAATTGGATTGATACCTTTCCCAAGGATATTAGTGCTATGTGAAATGCAGTCTCGTCCAGAATTTGAACTCGTGTCGCCATGTCCATTCCCTACGACGATAACCATTACACCACGGGCACCTCCTTTGTAAGTACTTATATTAAACGTGAAGAAATTAATATAATGAAAATTATCAATGATAAAACTTTTAATCTGCGTAAGAGCCTTTTAAATCATGACAATAGGTATATGAAAGTTTCTCTATAGTCTAAAGTAATAGGAGTTGTCAGGTAGCTAATTTCAGTCGACTATCACGAATTTTAAATGTACACATAGCATATAAGACGCAGGGGAATTAAAAAAATAGTTTAGTAAAAAAGTGCGCCTTATATGCCGTCAAATACGGTACTTGAAACCATGCCTCCCATTTCAAAAACCACCATGTTCTTTTTAAAGAAGAACCACCCCCAAAATGTCCTTGCCCAGTCGGCTGGGGCTGTAGAATACACTGACTGCACCTCTAATGAGTGTCCTAGATATGACACTAAACAATCTGATGGTGAGGTTCCAGCAGTGCTGGAGCTTTGGGGATTGTGGAGTACCCCTTCATTGCCATCGCTCCCAGGTCCACTCTGGCCCGGAGTGGTAGCACCTGATAGGGCCCGATCTATTGGTTAAATAGAACTAACAGCATACTTATGCTAAAATGAATTGAGTAAACTGAATAGCTTGAAATAGAAACGTTTTTGGCAATTAAACCGTACTTACACTTGAACTGCGTGCTTATGCTTAACTGAATTATTTCAAATAGAACTGTTTTTCCACATTAAAACTGTATTTACACTTAATTGAATTATTACATATAACTGCTTGAATAGTTTGAAATGGAAATGCTTTTGACAATTAAACTGTGTACTTATGCTAAACTTAATTGTTTTCAGTAGAACAGATTATTTACATAAAAATGGATTTGGCGTTAAATAACCTACAAAGGTTGATATGCCATAAAACCCAACAAACCAAACCCAAAATGTCCATACAGAAACCAATACTCAATCAAGCACATTTTGATAGAATGCACAAAACTAAACGACACCAGGAAAAAAGTTTTATAAGGCGAATAGTATGAAGGAACTATTTAAAAAAATTGCTCTCAAAAACATAATCAACTTCTTAAAAACAATTGGCCTCCTATTAAAGATATAGACTATGTTACCAACACCTTCGACCATCAAGTTTATATAAACAAAAAGCTTTGATATTTATACATACACACACATACATATCAGAATTTAACACTCAATGACCCTTAAGAGGTCAATTTGCCATAAAATCAAACCATCACCAACCTAAACATTTGCTTTTACAAATTATATATATATATATGTGTAAAAAGGCTCTGGCATTAAGTAACCTATAGAGGTTGACATGCCATTTAATCCATCCAAACCATGTAAGACGAAGAAAACATGCCGGAGAACCAAGAATGTTCTGATAACTGAACTTCTTCAGTGGACTCTTATAAATGTATCAGTGTTTGCCGACCACAAGAACTTATTTTTATCAGCTCTGTGTGGACACAGGATTTAGTTTGGAAAACCTCCTGAGGGCGACGGGCAACAGGGACGGATGAAGAGAGAGAGAGAGAGAGAGAGAGAGAGAGAGAGAGAGAGAGAGAGAGAGAGAGAGAGAGAGAGAGAGTCATGATGATGATATAATCATTAAAATTATATAGGATAACTTGAAATCATATAACTGTGTGCAAGCAAATGACTATTTTAAAAGGGGAATGATGACTAAAAACGATATAATTATTTGTATGACATAGGAATACTTGAAATCAAATTATATTTTAAGATACATGAAACTAGATAATTGCTTGCAAAAGAATAAGATAAAAGTAAATAAATAAATAAATAAACTGATTTCAGCATGAAATAACCCCATAACGGTTGTCTTTCCGTGGAATCAACCAACCAGTGTATATATATATATACATGGTGTATTCAATAAGTTTCTACACTTTTTTTGTACAGGCATTTAAAATTGTCGGAGACTCAATATGTTATTGCTATACATCTTATGAGGTGACTGACCAATTTTTATGATTTCAGCTTCAAATGAACAGCTACAGCCTGATTGTCACAGCTGGTGAATTTCAAAAATGCAATCTGACACTTTAGAAGAACGATATGCAATTAAATTCTGTTTTCAACTTGGAAAAAATGCCACAGAAACGTATGGAATGCTTTAGACTGCTTTTCGACCATCTTGCATGAACCGAACATCAGTTTTTGAGTAGCATATAGTCTGTGAGGGATGATGAGAGGTGTGAGAGGAGTAGGGAAGTCAATACACCAGAGTTGATTGGCCAAAGGGTTAGGATTAGGGTTACTATATTGAGGTTTTATGGGAGTTCAGGAAGAGATTCCGTCGGAAGAGGCCAGCACTCTTCTAATCGGCTCAGTGGCATTTCCACCAGGACAATATACCAGTCCACAACTCCATCCTTGTCACAGACTATTTGACCAAGATGGGCATCAAGACAGTTCCTCACCCTTCCTATAGTCGAGACCTTGCTCTCTGTGACTTTTGGTTATTCCCTAAGCTCACAGGCTGTCATTATGAAACAATTGAGGAGATGAAAGAGGCAGTGACGAAGGTCATTGACACGCTCACACAAGAGGACTTCCATGGGGCCTTCCAGAAGTTGTAACAGTAGAACAAGTGCATTGCAGCCGGAGGAGATTACTTCGAAGGGGACTAGAGTTTCATGTGTGTACTATCAATAAAAGTGCTCATACGAAAAAAAGTCTGGAAACTTATTTAATGATTCTCGTATAAAGGATGAACACACACACACACACACACACACACATGTATCATCATTATCATGTCGTGCACAGATATCCCTGACCCTCTCACGCCACTTCTCCCTATCGTTCATCGCCTACGGCAGGTCTTCAGGGCTACATCCCGTATCCTCACATAGCTGCAGAATGTATGTTCGAGCTAGTCGTCCTGCTTTTACTCGGCCATATGTGGGGGTCCATAGAAGTACATCACTTATGAGCTCGTCTCTGCTTCTCCAGCAGTGTCCTGCGTGTCTGGTTCGTTTAACTTGGATAGTTTTCGTGATGGGAGACAGGTGGCCGTATCGTTGTTGCCTTGTGGTGTGTTGCCGCCAGGATCTTGTTCAATATTGCTCGCAACATTCTTGTATAATTGCCGTCGAGCTTCTTCTCCAGCCGTTTTTTTAGCGTCTAAGTGGTGCATCCATACAGCAGTATCGACACAACCGCTGCCTATATATATATAAAGGATGAACAAAAGTGATAAAGAATAATAATATCACTTTCATATCGCTTATTTTGCTGATCCTATTTACCAAACCCTCCGCCCGGGCAGGATATGACACAAGGTCAATTTTTAAGCGGAGTTTAACAGGTTTTAATTCAGAGTTTTCCTTCTCCTAGACTAGTTACCTAACCAAGGCTGAAGAACCTAGTCTGTCCTACTATTTACCCATAGCTGGAGGGAGAATAATTGGATTCATACCTTTCCCAAGGGTATTAGTGCTATGTGAAATGCAATCAGTCTCGTCAAGGATTTGAACTCGTGTCGCCGTGTTCATTTCCTACGGCGATAACAATTACACCACGGGCACCTCCATTTTTATTTTGCTGATTGTTCTTAACTAGTTTCTTGCCCAATTGCCTGTGACTGTAGGATACACCCACTACATTTCTGCAGACTGTAATGATTCCCTCAAGGAGTGTCCTAGTTATGACACTAAACAATCTGATGGTGAGGCTTCAGTAATGCTGGAGCTTTGAGGAATGTAGGAATGCCTCTTTATTGCCATCACTTCCAGGTTCACTCCATCCCGGAGTGGTTGCAACTGATAGAGTCCTATCTATGGGTCAAATAGAAGTCTTTCGCATCTAAACTGTGGACCTATGCTAAACTGAATCGTTTGAAAGATAACTGTCTTTACATTTAACAGTAAAAAATCTGTTAACTTATGCTTAATTGAAATGTTGTAAATAGAACTCTTAGACCATTTAACTGTGAGCAAACAAATCACTCATGTATAATTGAACAGTTAGTTTTAAATAGCATCATCTTATCTTGTCATGTCATCAGCACGGAATACCCTAACCCTCTTTCGCCACCCCTCCCTATCGTTCATCGCTTCCAGTAGGTCCACAGGGCTACATCCCCTATCATCACAGAGCTGCTCTATGTAGGTTCTTTTTTTTTTTAACTGATTCTCTTTCAAAATTTTTTGAAGATCAAAAAAAATTTCGAGAATTCATAAGCTATACGAAAAGTACAGTAAAATGTACCGTTGGCATAGAATGTGTGTATTCACGCGCAAAGGATCTTTCAAAAAGTTCTAAGCTTCACTTAGATTTTATATTTTTCTTATCTTTGTAGCCCGCCCCCCATTCCCAACACAGAACCTAAGACAAAAATCTACATTATTTTTTCTAATTTTATAAGTAGATGTCGGGATTCGCAATAACAAAAACGTCCGGATATCGCTGTTCTTTTCTGGACGAAGCTTAAAACTTTTTGAACGATCCTAATATATATATATATATATATATATATATATATATATAGTAAATCAAAGAAATGCAGAGCAGGAAAAAAAACTTAAAGAAATTAAAATCAAAAGTGAAATTTTTTATAAATAATGTATGAAAAATGTATAAAAAATGTATAAAATGTATAAAAAATGTAAAAAATGCATGAAAAATAAATGTTCAAAAATATATAAAATGTATAAAATGCATAAAAAATGTATAAAAAATATAAATACATAAAAATATATAGAAATGTATAAAATGTACAAAACATAAAAATATATCAAAATATATAAAAATGTACAAAATGTATAAAAAATATATCAAAATATATAAAAATGTACAAAATGTATAAAAAATATGTAAAAACGTATAAAAACGGACAAAATGTATGAAAAAATATATAAAAATATATAAAAAGTAAATGTATAAAAACGTATAAAAACATAAAATAAATTCAAATCTTACCTCTTTTTATAAAAGTCTCATTACTATCAGTAAGGATACAATGAACACACACACACACATACACACACACACACACACACACACACATATATATATCTAGGTCCACAGATGAATTTCAGTGCGGTGTTTTAGTATTTCATTTTTTTCGACACGTATTTCGGGCGTCGTGTTTTTTTTTATCCAGCGGCTAAAAAAGTCTTTGTTTTGACTGGAATGGAATTCTTTTTAATTCAAATTTATCTGTTCATCCTTTTTTTTTTTAACTAGTCGATACTTTATGTTCTTATTCATGTATACATTCGTATACACAAACACCCCAGTTAAAACAAACGCTTTAAAAGTGTCTTGAAAAGGACCACGACGTTCGAAAGACGTCTCGAGATAAAACCTTGAAATACCACATTTAGATTCATTTACGGAACCATTTATTTGAAAATATTTACTTTTCTCTAATTGGACTAACAAAAAATTGTATATATATATATACATATATATAAGTATTATTTGGTCCAGTTAAACCGGAGTTGGGAATAATTCCATCAGGACAAGAAAACTATTCAAGAGTGAACATTTAAATTTTCCTGGTAAAGAGCTCAATGTAACAGGCAATACATACTCTTCAAGAGTGAAATTTTTTTGTTAGATTTTTTCGTGTTTTTGAATTTTTCAAAAATGCGTTACCGGTTTGAGGTTTTTCTTTTAAGAAAGTATATATATATATATATATATATATATATATATATATATATATATATATATGAAGGTAACAGAAAAAACATAATCCAAATAGGTGAATATATTATGATGTAAAGTCGACGTTAACGTTTCGGTTTCAGTTACCATCATCAGGACTTGGATATCAAAATAGTTCACATAGCGATGGATGCTTGCTGAGATGACAGGAGCAAATAAAGAAATATACAACGAAAAGATACACAAACGTGCACATAGCGTTCATAATTCAAAAGTCATTAGAACGTATCTGGCACGTGGAAAAATATTTGAAAATGTTAGATTTTCCAAAGAAACGAGACAAAACCTCCCGTTTATTGAGAAATACACAACAAGTAAGTTTTAATATGTATAGATCGTTTGGAATCAACTATGTTAAATGTTATGTAAGACTGTATTTGGTATTTGTTTTTCCATCGCTATGTGAACTATTTTGATATCCTTGTCCTGATGATGGTTACTGAAACCGAAACGTTAACATCGACTTTACATCATAATATATTCACCTATTTGGATTATTCTGTTTTTGTTTATTGTGTTTCGATGCCGAAAAATTTGGCAAGAATTAATACCTAATAATATCCGTTAATTATTGTTTAATGTTCCGCCAGTAATAATAAAATCCCAGTATTTTCAGCTGAGAAAATTAAGTTTAAAAGATTCTTTGGGGCGATACTATACACGTATGTGCATGCAATTTATATATATATATATACGAACGTGTGTGTGCATGTGTGTGCGTGTGTTTGCCTGCGTGCATGCGCGGAATTTGAACGGAAGTTGTCGGTTTCGTCTTGTCTCTGTACGGGAATAAATTTTAAGGAACCAGGAAACGTAATTTAAACGAGAAGTTTTCAGCGCCCAAGAAATAAAATAAAAAAAAAAGCAGTTCCTCTGATTACCAACGCAGACCCCCAAATGAACATTTGAAGGGACATGTGAACGGAACCCCTAGTGAAGCAGTTAAGGACCGCCTGAGGCGAGTAAAAAAGTAAAATTTTAGAATCCTCCATGCTGATTTTCAATGCAGGAAGCACTCGTTCCACGTGAAAGAGTGGGAAATAACTTTTCATCGAGCTGGGTCAGAAGAATGGATCGGTGAAAACGTTGTCGATAAAAGCTAAGATAACAAATGGTATCTGTTGTGGTCTTCAGATAAGACCGGTGGAAGAACAACTCAAACAACGAGTGATAGGTGAACGTTATTGTATTAGCAGAAAAAGGAAGTACTAGCCGTTCTCGGCTTGTCAAATGTCTCGGAAGAAACAAGATGTCTTCTCCGAGCGACCTAAGCTCGGCGAATAATGTTTAGGTTGGACGAATCCATCTTTGGGGTATGGTAGGATATGTCCCCATAACAGTATCAGTAGTCCGGACAACTCAAGGGCATGTCAATGACACCACTCAAAATTGCAGAAGATATATACCAGACAACTTGTAAAATTTATTAAGCCTTTAAAATGCATCAGACAGAGTGTTGTGTTTAAGAATAATGGAAACAAAACGAACGAGATCAGTAGTCCGAACAACTCAAGGACGTGTCAATGACACCAGTCAAAATTACAGAACCTTTTTCCGGTACAAATTGTGAAACTTATGAAGTCAATAGAATATATACAGACTTTAATTTCAGGAGGTTTTCTTTTTTTCTCTATTATATCAATGGGCGTTTTGTGACGCCTGTTTTTTTTTTCTTTTTAGTGTATTTTCATTGATTGCAAAATTTTTCTTTTTATATATAACATCGGTTGTCTTGAGATTTCTCGTGTTGACTAAGAACGGTCGTTCACTTAAATGTGACTATTCCAGATTTCGTGAGTATCGAAATATGCGAACAATGTCTTCCGAATTGGGTTTGATGTCAGCCATCAATGAACCAGTTTATAAAGAGAAGCCCATTTACGCCCCCCCCCCACAAAAAAAACATGTTTTCAGAAATCTTCACCAGTTGATTGATTGCTTTTAATGGCATGCTAACCTGTCTAGAGTATTTCTATGCCCAGGGGCAAGAAGATCGCGTTAATGCTAGTGTACCATACCCATACATGAATACGTGAAACGTACATTGAATGTTCATATATATATATATATATATATATATATAGAACATAGGAATCCCGAAACACGAAAAACACTTACGACTTCTAAGTTCAGGTACGAAACTTTTTATTAACTTTGAGTTAAAAGGTTTTTCGATATAAGAAGAGAGGCACAATCTCTCTACGATGGCTTTTCCATCTGCCCCAAACCACGTGCGAACTCGACACAAGGCCACGGCGAGCAAGCGAAAGTCAACCGTCTTCTCCTGAGGCAGCACTCAACACTACTAACTTTTTCAAAATCCCCCAAATCCTCTGCGCGCGCTTCCGGTGCATGACGTCATTCACATCCACTGGTCAACGTTTCTATCTGGGATTTATATTTTGACATCTGTGAACGACACATCCTCCCCGCGCGCGCGTCAACACCTGCGCTCCTGTTCGCATGCACTGAGCCGAAAGGTTCTCAGCCTAACTAAACCCAAAGGCAATATATATAAAACGAAATCCCTCGGCCATTATATTACACTAGGTATATATTTTTGTGTCGTTATTTCTTCAGAATTTTATCTTGCACTCAATTTCCTATTCAATAAAAATAAGTTTTACCCAGTTTTATAGTTTCAAGTATTTGTATCTAATACTAATAATTATATAATAAAGTAAAAGTAAAGTTGGTGACTGTAGTCGAGGACGACCCGAAGGCTCACTTTTCGATAGCTACTACACCAAGGTGTAGGGGACGGCGCTACTCCTTTCCTTGGATTGCCCCACTTTACTCTTGATTCGTACATTTTAATGCTGAGTGCTAACCAAGGAGACATCAAGTACCTTTTTGGAGCCTTTGGTATTACTCGACCTGGGATTGAACCCAGGTCTCCAGGGCCATTGGCGAACACTCAAGTTTCATTTAATTATTTCAATTTAATAATAGTCATTTGCTTACACAAAATCATATGGTTTCAAGTATCTAATAATAATAATCCTTAGTAAACAATTCTAGCTTCAAGTAACTATTCTTAATACAAATAATTTGCACACAGTTATATGGTTTCAAGTAACTAATAATTATAATCCTTAGTAAACAATTCTAGCTTCAAATAACTATTCTTAATACAAATAATTTGCACACAGTTATATGCTTTCAAGTAACTAATAATAATAATCCTTAGTAAACAATTCTAGCTTCAAATAACTATTCTTAATACAAATAATTTGCACACAGTTATATGGTTTCAAGTAACTAATAATAATAATCCTTAGTAAACAATTCTAGCTTCAAGTAACTATTCTTAATACAAATAATTTGCACACAGTTATATGGTTTCAAGTAACTAATAATAATAATCCTTAGTAAACAATTCTAGCTTCAAGTAACTATTCTTAATACAAATAATTTGCACACAGTTATATGGTTTCAAGTAACTAATAATTATAATCCTTAGTAAACAATTCTAGCTTCAAGTAACTATTCTCAATACAAATAATTTGCACACAGTTATATGGTTTCAAGTAACTAATAATTATAATCCTTAGTAAACAATTCTAGCTTCAAGTAACTATTCTTAATACAAATAATTTGCACACAGTTATATGGTTTCAAGTAACTAATAATAATAATCCTTAGTAAACAATTCTAGCTTCAAGTAACGATTCTTAATACAAATAATTTGCACACAGTTTTATGGTTTCAAATAACTAATAATAATAATAATAATCTTTAGTACACAATTCTAGCTTCAAGTAACTATTCTTAATACAAATAATTTGCACACAGTTATATGGTTTCAAGTAACTAATAATAATAATCCTTAGTAAACAATTTTAGCTTCAAGTAATTATTCTTAATATAAATAATTTGCAAACAGTTATATGATTTCAAGTAACTAATAATAATAATCCTTAGTAAATAATTCTAGCTTCAAGTAACTATTCCCAAAACAAATAATTTGCACATTGTTATATGGTTTCAAGTATCTAATAATAATAATCCTTAGTAAACAATTAGAGCTTCAAGTAACTATTCTTAATACAAATAATTTGCACACAGTTATATGTTTTCAAATAACTAATAATAATAATAATAATCTTTAGTACACAATTCTAGCTTCAAGTAACTATTCTTAATACAAATAATTTGCACACAGTTATATGGTTTCAAGTATCTAATAATAATAATTCTTTGTAAACAATTTTAGCTTCAAGTAATTATTCTTAATATAAATAATTTGCAAACAGTTATATGATTTCAAGTAACTAATAATAATAATCCTTAGTAAATAATTCTAGCTTTAAGTAACTATTCCCAAAACAAATAATTTGCACATTGTTATATGGTTTCAAGTAACTAATAATAATAATCCTTAGTAAACAATTAGAGCTTCAAGTAACTTAATGCTATTAATTTGCACACAGATATATGGTTTCAAGTATTCCTCTTGAATACTAGTAATCCTGCCATTTTATGTAATTATTTCTTTTTAATAAAAGACTCAGTTATTAGTATCAAATAAATAATTATAATAATACTTAATAAATAATCACAGCTTCAAGTAATTATTCTTTATACAAATAATCTACAAATCTATGTCAACAAATAATACGAACGTTTTTAGAATAGATCTATTTTTTTCCATAGCTTGAACCACAACAATTACTATTGGACCAGCTCAGAGTCGACTTGGGACTAATGGCAATGAAATGAAGACGCCTTAGTTCCTATATCTTCAGAACTGGAGCCTCACCACCAGATGCTGTTTAATATCATAGCCCGGAGACTTTTTTCTGGTGATGGTGGTGATAGTGGTGGGGTTTTCCTCCTCAGCAAGTGTTACAGTCTGCTTATTCCAAGCCCTGCTGACCGGGTGAAAATCTACCCAGGCGATTTTAGTTAAACAACTCCGTTCACCGAAAAAAAAAAAAAAAAAAAAAGAGACGTCGAAGGGAAAAACAGAGAAAATGAAAGAAATATTGGATAAAAAACCAGGTAAGTAAATTACAAGAAGCGAGTGGAAAGGTAGGTCAGTTTTTAAGCAGGAAGTAATGGAAGGCGAACAAATGTAATTCACATTTTCTTTCTTTCTTTTTTAAAAATTCTGTATCTGGGTCGATCCCATTCCCACGATGGCAGTGCTCATATGTACAGCACTGTAATAATAGATGAGGGCAAATGAGCGGTGAGGTCTCGAGTTTTTGCTTTGAAAGCGAAAATCAATCCCTGTGAATCAAATATCCAAAATTTTTACTCGTTGTGTTCGTTCGAAAAGTGTCTTCTCTCTATTTGCATTTGCATTAACTGAAAAAAAAAACAAAAAACAAAACAAAAAAACAAAAATCAAACCACCTTTTCGGGTCTGTCGGAATATTGGAGGGATTAATAAATACCCAATCTAGCCTGAGAATAAAAAGGCCAGAGAAAATGTTTGGGAGTCGAAAACTGATTTTGTGAAATAAAAATATTGATACGATTACTTATAAAGAATGACAGCAAACAGATACTCCACTATGAGTATTTCCCTTAGCGAAGTATCGAGACTGAAGCTGTATTTCCAAAGATATAAATAAACTGTGAATGAAACGTTAATTTTCTTCAGAATACAAGGTGTATTAAAAAAGTATCGAGATTGAAGCTGTATTTAACAAGACTGAAATGAACAATGAATGAAGTATTCACTTCCCTAAAAATTGTTCCCTTGGCTGCGACAGAAGCTGTATTTACCAAGACTGAAATGAACAATGAGCAAAACGTTAATTTTATTTAAAATAGTTCTCTTGGCTGAGACTGAAGCCGTATTTACCAAGACAGAAATGAACAATGAGTGACATGTTAATTTTTCCTCAAAAAATTTCTCTTAGCTGAGACTGAAGCTGTATTTACCAAGACAAAAATTAACAATGAGGGAAACGTTAATCTTCTGCAAAATAGTACTCTTAATATTAAACACATTTATTTCAGTGATCGAAGCACTTCTGTGACTCGAGACGGTGTGAAGCTGCATCATTTTTAATTGAAGCATTCTCAGATGGTTCGGCAAACTTCGTGCTTTTATCGAGTAGCGTTCTATTTTAATCTTTAACTTGTTAGATGCGTGCTGGCACTAAACTGCTTCCGATGGTAAGGTTTCAGTTCTGGAGCTATGGAAAAAGTGGAGCACCTATTCATTGTAAAGATTCCCGGGTTCAATCTGAATCGGAAAGTTAGCACCTGTTCGGGTCGAATTTGTGAGTCAAATACAGCTGTTTGAACATTATTTGTGAAAGATAAGAATACTTCCTTTCATATGATGATATATAAAGTTTAGTTTGGTTTGGTTTGGTTTCATGGCATATCAACCATTGATGGTTATTTAATGCCAAATCCTCTTTATACATGTATATTAAATATATAGGATTTAGTTTTGTTGGGTTTTATGGCATATCAACCATTGATGGTTAATTAATGCTAAATCCTGTTTTTACATATATATTAAATATATGATTTGTAAACACATTTTGGTTTGGTTTGGTTTGTTGGGTTTTATGGTATATCAACCTTTGTAGGTTATTTAATGCCAAATCCATTTTTATGTAAATAATCTATTCTATTTAAAACAATTCAGTTTAGCATAAGTAAACAGTTTAATTGTCAAAAACATTTCCATTTCAAACTATTCAAGCAGTTATATGTAACAATTCAGTTAAGTGTAAATACAGTTTTAATGTCGAAAAACAGTTCGATATCAAATAATTCAGTTAAGCATAAGCACGCAGTTTAAATGTAAGTACGGTTAAATTGTCAAAAACATTTCTATTTCAAGCTATTCAGTTTACTCAAATAATTCATTTTAGCATAATTATGCTGTTAGTTCTATTTAACCCATTGATAGGACCCTATCAGGTGCTACCACTCCGGGGCAGAGTGGACCTGGGAGCCATGGCAATGAAGGGGTACTCCGCATTCCCCAAAGCTCCAGCACTGCTGGAACCTCACCATCAGATTGTTTAGTGTCACATACAGGACACTCGTTAAGGGGGTCTTACCCCTCTGCAGAGGTGCAGTCAGTGTATTCTACAGCCCCAGCTGACTGGGCAACACACAGAGTTAAATGTCAAACAGTTTCATTTCAGAAAATTCAGTTCAGCATAAGTACACAGTTTAGAAGTCAAAACAGTTCTATTTCGAGCCATTCAGTTCAGCACTAGTACGCAGTTCCAATGTCAAAACAGTTCTATTTTAAACAATTCAGTTTAGCATAAATACGCGGTTTAAATGCAAAAATCATTATAGTGAAAGAAGCTCAGTTTAGTTCAATTTAACCCATTGATTGGACCCTTATCGGGTGGTACCACTCCGGGCCAGAGTAGACCTGGGAGCCACGGCAATGAAGGGGTACTCCGCATTCCCCAAAGCTCCAGCACTGCTGGAACCTATCATCAGATTGTTTAGTGTCATATCTAGGACACTCGTGGTGGGGGTCTTACCCCTCTTCAGAGAAGCAGTCGGTGTATTCTACAGCTCCAGCCGACTGGGCAAACACATTTTGGAAATAAGTCGATAAATTTGAATAGTTCGAAGTTTTGCTATGTATCACTTACAATTCAACTGAAAATCAGTCATTTGTTTACACGCAGTTAAATGATCAAACAGTTCTATTTTGAACAATTCAATTTAGCATAAGTCAACAAAGTTAAATGATACCAAGTATTGCTATGTATCGCTAACAATTCAATTAAACATCAGTTATTTTTTACAAACAGTTCAATGAACAAACAGTTCTATATTTACCAATTCAGTTTAGTGAGTCGTTTGTTTGCACAAAATTTAAATGTCAAACGGTTTTATTTGACCCATAAATAGGACACTATAAGGTGCTACCACTCCTGGCCAGAGTGGACATGGGAGTGATGGCAATGAAGGAGTACTCCGCTTTCCCCAAAGCTCCGGCATTACTGGAACTTCATCATTAGATTGTTTGATGTCATATCCAGGGCATTCGTTGGTGGGGGTATTACCTCCCCGCAGAAATCCAGCCTGTGTATTCTACAGCCACCAGCTAAGTGGGTAACTGTATATATAGAAATGATTATCATTGGTTCGAAATAGTTATTTGTAACCATTAAAATGTGTGTAGATTATTGGATAGGTATACTTGTGTAAACGAATGTTTATAGATGAATAAAAAGGGTTAATATATATATATATATATATAGATAAACACATATACATATATACTCATATATACTCACATATACATATTTATTCATACATATATCGACATATATATATATATATATATATATATATATATATATATATAAGTAGAAAGTGAAGTTGGTGACCCGAAAGCTCCCTTTTTAAGAGCTACTACACTGACGTGTAGGGGAGGGCGCTACTCCATTCCTTGGATTGCTCTACTTTACCCTATATATATATATATATATATATATATATATATATATATATATATATATATATTGTCATCCACAGATAGACTGTTTCCTTATATCACAACTCTTCAGTGTGGCTAGACCCGTAGGACGCTTGAAGCTGGGATCAAAACCCGCCTAACTTTACGTTAGAATTTGTATCATACAGCTCAGCCAGCAAGCAAACCACGTCAGCTTGGGAATTATAAGACTTTATGTAGTAGCTTTCGTTTGTTTACATATATATATATATATATATATATAAGCAGGATGCGACACAAGGTCAATTTATCGTTCATGAGTTCAGTTCTTGTATGCCTTTTCATAACTAGTTCCCAGAAAGTTGCTATGAAGAGGAATTATTCGCGGAACCGTTACGCTATGTGTCCTGCTGGACACATAGCGTAACGGTTATAGGCGTTGGTTCCCTAAGCTTCTAAGGAGACAATTATCTGGAGGTTGCAGGTTCAATCCTGGCTGCAGGAGAATAACAATACAGGAATACTTAACTCTTGTACCCGGTTATGGCTAACGGAATTAGAACAGGTGACCCCTGTGGATTTAATAAAGGACGTAGTTCGAAGTTCCGTGTAGGTTCCCGCGTTCGACAAACACCTGAAGAAGGCTGGAGGACATATCGGCTGAAACATCGTGGAAATAACAATAAAGATGAAGACAATAGTCCGAAAACCCTTGATGATAAAAATAAGAATAATTATTTTAAAAGCCTAATTGTTTATGATTGATCATAATTATTAGTTAATTGAGACCATTTAGTTGCTAGAAAAATGACTGACTTCAGCTTTAAATAAACTAACAGTGTTGACATGCAATCAACCAACCAACCAACTGCTATTCCCGAGTATTGATTGCAGAGCGCTCACTAATAAGCAGCATTTTCTTTAGTCTAATAAGTCGAAAAAATATAAGCACTAACGTGAATATCAAGGGAAATGAATACCACGATATTTTTTCTTTTCCTTTTCTTTTCCTTTTTTTTTTTTTTTTTTTAAGATCTATAGAGAAATAAAGGCCACGATGAACGTGGAATTTTTTTTTTTACCTTTTAAACTCACTGAAATGTGAATTTCGCGAGCTTAAGATATTTAGCTCGTTTGATACGCTGACACTTATTTGAGACACTTCCAATGATCCCAGACGAGTCACGAAAACAATTTTTTGAAGCTTGATGAAAAGGGGTTGGGCCTATTGTTGGGGTTTACTAAGTTTTTTGCTTAGATGTGGCACAAGGCCATATGAATGGGGCACCCAATGTGACTCGAACTCACTGGTGAAGGTTTGCTAGTGTAGCTTGGAGACCATTAATCTAATCGAGGCGCCTAAAGTTATTTACTAAGCTTTTTGCTGAGATGTGGAATAATGCTCGACGAATAATGTACCCAATGTGACTCGAACCCACTGGTGAAGGTTTGCAAGTGTAGCTTGGAGACCATTACATCACTCAAGGCGTTCAGGTGAGCACCTCCTCTTTGGATGAACGGGGGTATAGACAAGCCACATAACCCTTTAGATCACCAGCGGGGGTATTCTGATTGATTCCTCTTCATAGCATCCTTGGGGATTACTTGGCAGCTTTCATTACCTCTTTTATGACATACTATTTATCTCAGTCTGTGCATATCTATCTTCGAGGATCATTGAATAAGTTTCCAGGCTTTTTTCGTATGGGCACTTTTATTGATAGTATACATATGAAACTCTAGTCCCCTTCGAAGTAATCTCCTCCGGTTGCAATGCACTTGTTCTACCGTTCCATAAATTTCTGCAAGGCCACATGGAAGTCCCCTTGTGTGAGCGTGTCAATGATCTTCGTCACTGCCACTTTCATCTCAATTGCCTCATAACGACATCCTCTGAGCTTTGGGAATAACCAAAAGTCACAGGGAGCAAGCTCTGGACTATAGGGACGGTGAGGATCTGTCTTGATGCTCATCTTGGTCAAATAGTCTGTGACAAGGATGGAGTTGTGGACTGGTGCATTGTCCTGATGGAAATGCCACTGACCCGATTTGAAGAGTGCTGACCTCTTCCCAAGGAATCTCTTCCTGAACTCCCTTAAAACCTCAACATAGTAACCCTAACTCTAACCCTTTGGCAATCAATTCTGGTGTATTGACTTCCTTACTCCTCTCACACCTCTCATCATTCCTCACAGACTCCCTGCCTTCCTTGAATTTCTTATGCCACTCAAAAACTGATGCTCGGTTCATGCCAGATGGTTGAAAAACAGTCTGAAGCATTCCATACGTTTCTGTGGCATTTATTCCAAGTTTAGAACAGAATTTTGTTGCATATCGTTCTTCTAAAGTGTGCTCACGCCCAGATTGCATTTTTGAAATTCACCAGCTGTGACAATCAGGCTTTAGTAGGGTGTATTCCAATTGCTGCTGTAGCTATTCATTTGAACCTGAAATCATAAAAATTGGTCAGACATCTCATAAGATGTATGGCAATAAGATACTGAATACCATTAAACAAAGAAAGCAAACCAAAGTAAACCGAATCTACTTCATACAATGAAGACGATTCCCTAACTTCAAGGCATGAAATAATCCTTGACGAGTTGACATGCCATTAAAATCTATCTATTTATTTATATTCATTATCTATCTATCTATCTATCTATCTATCTATCTAAGTCTGTTCATATCTATCTATCTATCTATCTCAGTCTGTTCATATCTATCTATCTATCAATCTATCTATGTGCAAACGCAGACCTGTTTAAAAGTTATCTGAGGCTTTTTCCATAAATTCTGCTTCTTGTTTCATGTTAAATCGGTTTTATGTTTCAATGCAATTATCAAGTGGATTAAACGTACCAGCTTGCCCTCCGTGTCAGTATATGAATCAGAAAATATCTTTGAGTTGGCTGGTTGGTTGGTTGTTTGTTTTACGGTGCATCAACTCTTTTCGGGTCATTTAACGCCGAATTCAATTTCAAACAATTCAGTTTTGTATAAGTATAGTTTTTGTTTACAAACAGTTAAATGTCAAAACATCCTCCGCATTCCCCAAAGCTCCTGCATTCGTGGAGCCTCACCATCTGATTGATTAATGTCATAAACAGGACACTCGTTAGTGGGGGTCTTCTCCTTTTGTAGAGAAGCAGTCGGTGTAGTCGGCAGCCCCAGCTGACTGGGCAATCTACGTGCAGACTGTAGCAGTTTAAAGAGTTGCATTCATTTGGATGGGCGTTGGTTTTCTTTTCTCTAGGGTTGGGCCTGTCAGAGCATAAGAAAAAAAAATCTCGTAAAATAGAAAAAATGTATACGCGTTTTAAGCAAGAACTAACAGTAAATAAAAAGGAAGACAAGAATGAACTGAAAAGGCGTCAAAAATCTCCTAATAAAAAAAATCTCGATAAAAAAATATTGATTGATAAATGTAGCAATATTTTATTGCAAGCAGAGAACAGTTGTTTGATTTAAAATGTTTTGGGTTTTTAAGTGCATATATATATATATATATATATATATATATATATATATATATATTTGATCTAAAATTACCATGATCTTTAAGAAACTATTATATCCAGTATAACCTATAATACAAATATAACACACACACACACACACACACACACACACACACACACACACATATATATATATATATATATATATATATATATATATATATATATATATATATATATATATCAGTAAACAAAAAAAACTTAAAAAAAACGGTATATTGCGAAAAAGAGAGATAGATATGCGAACACACTTATACGTCTCTTCCTTCCTGAATATGTGGTGTATATACATACATACATGCATATATATAAATATATATATATATATATATATATATATATATATATATATTGAGATTGTCAGTTTCTTGGTGTTTGAGGAGAGAACCTGACACACACGAAAGGCTGTTGACTTTGTGGCTATGCTATCCTAACTTTGATATATATATATGCTCTATCACCGATATTGAGCACTTTTATTTATCGATATAGCGAATGACATTATATATATATATATATATATATAAGTATTTATGATCCGAGAGAAATAGTCTAGGGTTTAGACTGTTAAGTGGTAATCAAAGGTGAATTGGAATTTCGATTTCAGTGCTCACTGTCAACGGCTATCAAATATATAATTAATTTCAGATTAAAAATATATCGAAACTCAAATCCAGAGCAAAAATATATTTTTAAAGAATATCTAATGGAAAAAACTCAATTCAGTGGTTCCATTATAAATTTATTTCTGGTACAATGACCCTCTTCAGATTGAGATAACGCACGCACGCACGCACGCATATATATATATATATATATATATATATATATATATATATATATATATATATATATATATATAAATGTTTGTTGTAAGTCAAAAGAAAGAATAAAAATATATTTTAAAATAGGTAGGTCCACGAAGGGATTTGTATTTTTTTTAGATTTCAAATCTCTTCGTGGACTTACCTATTTTAAGACATATATATATATATATATATATATATATATAGAGAGAGAGAGAGAGATGGGTCTCTTACAGGTATAATCACTCCGAATTAGTGAACCTGTGAGTGATAGTAATGTAGGTATATTCCATGCGCTTCACAGCGTAGGTATTGCATCCTCACCACCGGAAGCAGTTTAATACTATACCCAAGCCACCCCTTTTTGTAGGCATATTACCAATTTGCCGATAGCAGAGTCAGTGCATTCTAAGCCTACCCCAAACACAGCTATATATATATATATAAATGAAGCGTCGTTCAAAAAGTTCTAAGCCTCACGTAGAAAGAAGGAGTCACAGGTGAACTTTTTTATTGTAGCAATTCCCTATCCCCTCTTACAAATCTACACAAACTAATTCAGAATTTTTACAAGTTTTATAAGAACTTGTAGTGTGTTGCCACTGCAAGGATGTTTAGTTGTTACTCTCATGGAATAGGCTTAGAACTTTTTGAAGATCCCTTGTACCCCCACCCCTCACACACATACATACATATACATATGCATGTATTGGGAATATGCAAAACCTACGAAAAATGTTGGGAAGAAGAATGAATAATTCTTGGAAATTTAATTAAATTTTTCGAACATATCTTTATTTAAATTATCATTCCATCGACTTCTCAGATCTTTTGTAGTGTAAATTAGCAAAAACATTCAACTGATTTGTCGACTTAGTTTTTGAAATACATGGATATTTAAAAATAAGTTTATTTCTTTTTAGAATTATAAAAGCTTTCTATTAAAGTATCGCCCTAAACTTCGAAAACTTCTCACCGTCTTTTCACGTCAACCTTTAATATTAATACAATATACGTCAACCTTTAATATGAATACAATATACGTCAACCTTTAATATTAATACAATATACGTCAACATTTAATTTTAATACAATATACGTCAACCTTTAATATGAATACAATATACGTCAACCTTTAATATTAATACAATATACGTCAACCTTTAATATTAATACAATATACGGGTCAAATTGAGAGAGTTTCCCAAAATGTCCTTTTAAATTATTTTTCTTACTATTTTTTCTGAAATTATCCAATTCAATGATTTTTTTCTTCATTTTTTTATATTGATGCAATTTTCGATCTGATTAGATAATATGTTCCAAAAATATCTTACTCCATTAGCGAAATAAAAAAAAAGAAAGAAAAAGAAAAAGAAATGAATAAATAAATAAATTTAATCCAATTGGTTAGTCGACTTAGTTTTGGGAATCTTTATTTATTGTACATTTTAAGTTCGACGAAAATATAGAAGAAATATTTACCATAATTATTTCAAAATTAATAATACTTGAAGTCTTATTTTAACCAGACAAATAATTTGTTGGGGTGTCTCCCCTACAGATAGACTCGCCCTCATGTGACATATACCGGCTAAGCTCTCTTCTGAGCAGACTCGGCGAGCCGTCAGAGGTCCCCGCGGACTTTCTCGAAACCTATGTATGGCACTAGACCTTGCTGTCTAGTTCAAGCCATAACCTGGCATACGTGCCCGGACCCACATTTGGGTTCGTGAAACTGCTTGCCTCATCAGGCTCACATTGCACCAAGTGAGTCGATGAGCAGCATCGACCAGCAGGGTTCGAGTCTCGGCTCGTTCCCGACATTCCCCTCCCCTTTATCCCCACTTTAATCGGCCTTCGGGCTTTTGACCACGTGTCAAGTCCTGTCTGGTGTGAGACAGCGACAAATAAATAAACAGACTCGGCGAGCCGTCACCAAGAACGGTAATATTCATGATTGTGTTAAGCTGAGGAGGGGTTTCTCCCAGGTATCGTTTATGTATGTAGTATTTCCTTTCAATATATTTCTTATCACACATTTCCGAGTCGTGTTATCATTTGAACCTCCCCTTGACCATAATATAATTCGATATTATTTCTTTTTAATTTTGTAAATTCAAATCTTGCTCGATTAGTTTCATCTTCTAGCAACATAAACCCTCGTTGATTATTGTCCATTGTTAAAAGCCCCTTCTCAATCAGAGCTTATCTGCAAGCGGACAACAGTTTTTAACGTTTGAATCATCCTTTTGGTTTAATAACACTTCCCAAAATACTTCGTTACTTTTCCCAAACTTTTTTCTTGATACATTCTTTGTAACTAAATTTAATTTCTATTCATCCCCAAATAAATTAATTGAATATTAAATTATAAAACATAGCTAATTTACCTGTGTTTAATACAATTTATATAAGAAAAGAATCATCTCATTATTATCATTATCAAGGCAAGCCGGTAGCAGGGATTCCTTTCACTCGTTCACACCATCCGTTCCTATCAGCCATCACGTGTTCGCATAGAGCTGATGAATGTAAGATTTTGTTGATCGGCCAATATTGGTGTGTCCATGTGTAGGAGCCCATAGGAAAATGTTCTTCTGTAAACTGTAAATGCAAATACACTTTTAATTCTTGAATTGTTTTTTAGTGGGAAGGATAGGTTTGGTGGGTTTGAAGGAGATCACGAATATTAGGTTTGTGAATTTGTGTAGCAACTTACCAGGTTCTGTGTTTAAAATGCTTCTCTGTTTGCTTAGTAAATAATGCACATGGCTAAATCCAGAATTCACCATATACGAACTTAAGAAAATCTACTAAACTGAACTCAACAATGGAATACCTTGCTGTCGTTTTTTTTTTTGGTATTTTTTCCTATGTTTTTTCATCCGTTAATATATAATTTCTTTTAATATATTGATAGACTTTGCTTTGATACTAAAAGTTATTTCAATAAGAATCTAAAGTTTGCCTTTCCGCTTTAACCTGAAATAGTTTTTGCTCAGTCGGTAGGCCTGTAGAATACACCGACTGCATATCTGCACAGGGGAAAGCCCACCCACAACGAGTGTCCCGGACATTAAACTATCTGAGGATGAGGCTTCAGTTTTGGATCTTCGGGGGAATGTGTAGTACTCATTCCTTGCCATAGCTCCCCTGTCTACTCTGACCGTGAGTGGTAGCATCTGATAGGGTCCTATCTATGGTCAAATCAAATTGTTTAACTATTAAAACTACGTGCAAACAAATGATCTATGCTAAACTGAATTGTTTGAAATAGAACTGTTTGATCATTCAACTGTGTGTAAACAAATGACTGATGTTTGATTGAATTGTGAGTGATACATAGCAATACTTGGAACCATTTAACTTTATTGACTTATGCTAATTCGAATTGATAGAAATAGAACTGTTTGACCATTTAACTGTGGGTAAACAAACGACATGTTCAATTGAATAATTAGTGATACATAGCAATACTTAGAACCGTGTGCAAACGAAAGAGTAATGTTGAATAGAATTATTAGTGTAAAATAGGAATACTTGAAACTCATTAAATACGTGCCAAATGTTCAAAATTGTTAGTGATACATAGCAATACTTAAAACCATTTCACTTTGTTGACTTATGCAAAATTGAATTGTTTGAAATAGAACTGTTTGACCATTTAACTGTGTGTAAACAAATCTCTGATGTTTGATTTAATTGTTAGTGATACATAGCAATACTTGGAATCATTTAATTTGGTTGACTTATCCTAAATTGAATTGTTTGAAATAGAACTGTTTGACCATTTAACTGGGTAAACAAACGACATGTTCAATTAAATAATTAGTGATACATAGCAATACTTGGAATCGTGTGCAAACGAAAGAGTAATGTTGAATAGAATTATTAGTGTTAAATAGGAATACTTGAAACTCATTAATTGAGTACAAAAACTGAATTATTAGTATTGCATAGCAATACTTGCAACCATTTGACTGAGTGAATGAAAGAACAGTGTTGATGAGAATAATTAGTGTTGAATTGCAATACTTGTAACCACTTCATAATCAGTAGACAAATGATTAATATTGAATAGATTTATTAGTGTTTGATAGCAATAACTGAAACCATTTAACTGTGTAGAAACAGCAATTCTAAATTGCAAACAAATTAGTTCTAACTCATTTAAAAATGAAATTACCAACTAACTAGTCACTTAAAAAACATATATGTATATTCATTTAAATGTGTGATATGACTGATATTAAACAGTTAATGTTATGTAGCAATATTTGAAACCATTTAACTGTGTGCAAACAAATGTTTAATTGTAAAAAGAATTATTCGTGTTAGATAAAAATACTTGAAATCATTGATTAAATATATATATATATATATATATATATATATATATATATATATATATATATAATATATATATATATATATAAAGAGGTTTCGGCATTAAATTACCTACAATAGTTGATATGCCATAAAACCCAACCAAACCCAATGCCAAATCCTCTTTATACATATATATTAAATATATATGATTTGGTTGGGTTGGGTTTCATGGCATATCAACCATTGGAGGTTATTGAATGCCAAATCCTCTTTATACATATATATCAAATATATATGATTTGGTTTGGTTAGGTTTTATGGCATATCAACTATTGTAGGTAATTTAGGTAATCGCTCGGGCAAGGTCAATTTTTAAGATGGTTTGAATTCAGAGTTTTCCTTCTCCTAGACTAGTTGTCTCACCAAGGCTGAAGAACCCAGTCTGTCCTACTGTCTTCTGGAGGAAGAATAATTGGATTCATACCTTTGCCAAGGGTATTAGTGCTATGTGAAATGCAATTAGCCTCGACCAGGATTTGAACTCGTGTCGTCGTGTCCATTTCCCACGACGATAACCATTACACCACGGGTACCAAATCCTCTTTATATGCATATATTAAATATATATGCATATATTAAATATATGTTTAAGAACTAGTTGTTAAATCAATAGAAATTATATCAGCTATTTTATTTTAAATGTGATTAAACTTAGAATTTTTCCGTCGTTTTCTCTGTTTTTATAATATTCGTTGCAAAATGTATTGCAATTTATCCACGAAATACAACAAAATAGAAAGAACGAAATTTATCCAAAGTGGAAACCGAAAAAAGAAGGAATTTATCAAAAACAAAAAAACAAAACAAAACACCCCCCCCGCCAAAAAAAAAAACGGAAAATTAGTTTCCCTATACTTTGTGCTTATTCATATATTCTTCTTACTATCATATAAAATAAAACAAACAAACAAACAAACAAATAAATAAATAAATAGCAACCGATCAGCTGTATTGAAGATGGGCATTATATTTATTGTCTTCATCTCACTTTTGACCCTCTGTGCCTCCTCCTCTGGATCTAACGGCTCTTTTTAGTCCTTGAGTTTGGGACCTTTGATATAGAAAGAAAATCAGAATACTGCCTTTAACGTTAGTCAAATAACGAATAGTCTCGTGTCACGCGGCTTTCTAAGAGCAAAAATTTAGCCTAATATTAATGGGTCACATCATACACGAGCGACACATTTTGTGTGAGTTAATAGCTGGCTAATGCTGTGCCTAGGCCCAGGCCAGGTGATACGTCTGCAATTTCTCACTGCAAAAGTCGTTAAATAGTTCAAGATAGTATCGGTTGATACTCGAGTATTTTTACGAAAGATGTGTAATAGTTTGGGAAATTCAATATAAGAAAGATTAGCAAATACACACGCAAAGGATTGCTCATTTACAAATACCGTTTCATTCAACTCTCCCGAATAGCCAAGAGTTTAATAAATAATATCTCACCCTTTTTTTTGTCATCGATAAAACATGTCAAAGTCTACGACATGCAGATGGCGTAAAAGCCCTCAATTATAATGGTATTTTGAATGGATACCATAAGAAGTATGTGCCGTAGTTTTTTTGGGTTTTTTTTTTAGGGTTTTTTGTTTGTTTCGACTAGAATTCTTCGCCACAAAATGAGAATACTTCGTTTGTCTTAGTCGTTACATCGGCTCTTTTTCTTCATCTCTTAAATTTACCTTGTGGCTCCGCCTTTTCTTAGTCGGGAGCATGCGCATTGTGTGTCTTGCCGCCTCATGTGGACCGACAGCCATTATATCATATGTTACACGCACGTGGCGTTATCAATGTCATCCTCTCTGTTCGCAGCTTTCGCCATTTGTTGAACAGCTTCTTCTTCTTCTTCTTCTTCTTCTTCTTCTTCTTCTTCTTCTTCTTCTTCTTCTTCTTTAAATATCTTTAAATTCTTAGGTTTCAAACTATGTCTCATCATCTTTTAATGTTTTTTTCATCCCTTTCCTTCTGTTTTCTGTTTGTATCTTTTTTTTTTTTCACTTTTATTTTTGATTTTCTTTCTTTCTTTCTTTCGTTCTTTCTTTCTTTCTTTCTTTCTTTATTTATTTATTTCTTATTCGGCATCTTTATTTTTTTTATTTATTCTCTTTCTTTCTTTCTTTTAATTTTTTACCTTATTCTTCTGTTGTTTTCTAAATTTATTCATGGTTGTTTGTATCTTTTTTTTTTTCATTTTTTCACTTTTAATTTTGATTTTCTTTCTTTCTTTCTTTCTTTCTTTCTTTCTTTCTTTCTTTCAGATTCGTCATCTTTATTTATTTATTTATTTTCTGTCTTTCTTTCTTTCTCATTCGGCATATTTATTTATTTATTCATTTTCTTTCTTTCTTTCTTTCTTTCTTTCTTTCTTTCTTTCTTTCTTACTTACTTACTTTCTTTCTTTCTTTCTTTCTTATACGGCATCTTTATTTATTTATTTTCTTTCTTTCTTTCTTTCTTTCTTTTTTTCTTTCTTTCTTTCTTTCTTTTTCAGCATCTTTCTTTCTTTCTTTCTTTCTTTTTTTCTGATTCGGCATATTTATTTATTTTCTTTCTTTCTTTCTTTCTTTCTTTCTTATTCGGCATCTTTATTTATTTTCTTTCTTTCTTTCTTTCTTTCTTTCTTTCTTTCTTTCTTATTCAGCATCTTTCTTTCTTTCTTTCTGTCTTTTTTGTCTTCCCCCATTCATTTCTTCTTCTTCTTCTTCTTCTTCTTCTTCTTCTTCTTCTTCTTCTTCTTCTTCTTCTTCTTCTTCTTCTATTATTTTTTTCTACTCTTTTTATTATCAGGTATTTTAAGATTATTTGTTTTTCCTTTTAATACAATTGTTAATCATTTAATTATCTAAAGAAATCTATCTATCTATCTATCTATCTATCTATCTATCTATCAATTGTTTTATAAAATGCTACTCACAACAGTTTTCCAATTACCTACTATCGTATGCAGATTATCCCAAAAAGTTTCCTTTATGTAGCAAATTAGTATTAAAAAGATATATTTTTACTCGTTAAGCAGAAAGTACCTTCACGTGCGTGTAAAAACCTTGCAGACTCAAGCAACGCCAAAACATGTCAATTATTTTCGCAATTCCATAGATTCTATATCATTTTTCTCACTCACTCACTGACTCGCCTCTCCCCTTTTGGGGTGATTGCCCCTCCTTATTTGTTTTCTTTTTTCTTCTAACTCTCCCCTCTTTTGTTTTTTTTTACTCTCCCAGGGGAGAACAACATGCATTCTCCCTGTCCTTTCTCATTCAATCTGATTTTTCTTTTCAAAACACAGACCTGCACCCACTCTGAAAACTGCCATCTCTCTCTCTCTCTCTCTCTCTCTCTCTCTCTCTCTCTCTCTCTCTCTCTCTTGTTTTTTCTTTTTCTTTTGTCATTTTGTCTCATTCTTCTTATTGTCGTTTGCTTTCGTTTTCATCTTTGGGCACATATTTTTTCTTTTTCTTCTTTTTCTTTATTTTTCTTTTCCCCCTTCTTTCTTTTTCTGCTTTTCTTCTTCTTTCTTTTCTTCTTTCTTTCTTTCTTCCTTTCTTTCTTTTTTTCTTCTTGTTTCTTCCCCATTCTTTCTTTTTCTTTTTTCTTCTTCTTTCTTTTCTTTTTCTTTTTTTTCCTTTTTCTTTTCTTTCTTCTTTCTTTCTTTCTTTCTCTCTTTCTTTCATTTTCTTTTTTTCTTTCTTCTTTCTTCTTTTCCCTCTTTTTTCCTTTTTTCTTTTTCTTATTTCTTGTTTTTTTCTTTTTTCTTCCTTTTTTTGTTTTCTTCTTTTTCTTCGTTTTTTTTCCTTTTCCTTTTTCTTTTTCGTCTTTTTTCATTTTTTTCTTTTCCTTTTATCTGCTTTTTTTATACTTCTTTTCTTTTTTTTTCTTTTTCTTTCTTTTTCTAAAGTTTTTTTTTCCAATTTTTTTTCATTTTTACGCATCTTGCCGTAGATGGGCCCCTCACCTGATGTTTTTTGCCGTGCAGTTTCTGCTGGTGACAGAGCAAACGAGAATAGACCCAGATGGGGTGGGGGGGGGACGAGTGTCACTATGTCATGACACCCCCCTGCCCATCTCCCTCGGGCATGACATCCCACCAATCCACGCCGGTGGATACCCATTTATTTTTTTTTTGAATTTTTTCTTTTATGTAAATTGTTTCTTTTTTTTCTGATCATTAAGTTCAGCATGATACTTCCTTTTTTCCTTCCTTTTTCCTTCCTTTTTCCTTCTTCCATTTCCTTCTTTAATTTCTTTCTTCTTTCCGTTCTTCTTTCCTTTCTTGTTTTCTTCCTTTCTACTTTCTTTCTTCTTTCCTTCTCTCCTTACTTCCTTTCCTCATTCCTTCCCCCCTTCCATCGTTCTTCCGTTCTCTTCATCCTTCCTTCCTTCCTTCCTTCCTTTCTTTTTTTATTCATTTTTCTTCCTTCCTCCTTCTTTCGTTATAGTTCCTTTCTTCTTCTCTTGATTTCCTTTCTTCATTCCTTCTGCATTCTCCCTTCTTTTCTTTCTTCCTGTGTCCCTCTCTTCTTTCGTTTCTTTGTTTTCCTTTTTTTCTTTCTTCCTTCTTTTCTTCTTTTGTTCCATCATTTCTTCATTTTCTTCATTACTTTCTTCCTTCCATCTTTCCTTTCTTCCTTCCTTCCTTCCACCATTGTTTAATCCTTTCTCTCCGTCTCCCCTCTTTATTTCCTTCCTTCTTTCCTTCTTATTTCCTATTTTCTTTCTTTCTTTCTTTCTTTCTTTCTTTCTTTCTTTTTTCCTCCCTTCCTTCCCTCCTTCTTCCTTCACTAATTCCTTTCTTTAAAGAATACATACTCGATGCTATAATTGTACACAAAAGTTTTATAATCATCATTAACATTCACTTGAAACCATATAACAGTGTGCAAATTATTTGTATTTAGAATAGTTACTTGAAGCTAGAATTGTTTACTAAGGATTATTATCATTAATATTATTATTAGTTACTTAAAACCACATAACTATGTGCAAATTATTTGTATTTAGAATAGTTACTTGAAGCTAGAATTTTTACTAAGAATTATTATTATTATTATTAGTTACTTGAAACCACATAACTATGTGCAAATTATTTGTATTTAGAATAGTTACTTGAAGCTAGAATTGTTTACTAAGGATTATTATCATTAATATTATTATTAGTTACTTAAAACCACATAACTATGTGCAAATTATTTGTATTTAGAATAGTTACTTGAAGCTAGAATTTTTACTAAGAATTATTATTATTATTATTAGTTACTTGAAACCACATAACTATGTGCAAATTATTTGTATTTAGAATAGTTACTTGAAGCTAGAATTGTTTACTAAGGATTATTCGTTTTATTGGTGACTTGAAACTATATAACTGTAAAATCCATTCTTCTCCACATAGACGACGCCCTTCTTGTGGGAGATAAATCCTTAAGCATCTTCACATAATCTGCTGCTTTTCGTCGACCATTGACAAATTATAGTTTAAGTTTTCCTAAAGATGAGAAGGCCCCCACCACAGATCATAAGAGATCCTCCTCCACTAGGCCTTGTTGAGTAATTTTCTTCTGGAAAATTTTTTGCATAACTGTGCTTCTGAAAGCCATCTGAACCGTCTAAAAAGAAATTTCTTTTCATACGAAAAGATAACTTTTTGCCATTCTTTAGCACTCATGGTTTGATATTGACCAGAACATTCCAGTCATTTATCTTTGTGCTTCATAGGTAACCTTGGACGATGAATTCTTTTCTTATGCTTAATTTTGTGGTTGTTAAAATATCTTCAAACTGTTTTTGTACTGCAGGGAACATTCACTAGAGATTTCAATATTTTTGATGCTGACAAAGTTTTCTTCTTTACTTCACGAATAATTCTTCTCTTGAATTGTGGTGATAGTTTTTCTTGCCTGCCAGTCGGTTTTCTTGTTCCATACTTATTTGGACTTTTCAAGTAATTGCAGATAACGGTTTTACTGCATCCTATGGCCTTCGAAATTTCTCTCTGAGATTTTCTGACTCTTTTCAGAGCTGTAATCTTGCCTTTCTTAAATTCAGATAATTTACTTCCTTTTTTAAGTTTTACAGTTTTAATAGCTTTTATATTACATGGATTATATATAATAAATTTTTCAATTTAAATAAGTCTTTTTTCTTTTGTTTTAGTTGGTGGTCTGATATTTATGTCAAAAATAAATTTTTAAATTTACGTGGAGCCTTCAATAAGTTTCCTGACTTTTTTCGTATGGGCATTTAGAATTGTCGTAGACACTTGAAAATTCACTATGTTATTGCTATACATCTTATGAGATCACTGACCAATTGTTATGATTTCACGTTCAAATGAACAGCTACAGCAGCAATTGGAATATACCCTACTAAAGCCTGATTGTCACAGCTGGTGAATTTCAAAAATGCAATTTGGACGTGAAGACACTTTAGAAGAACGATATGCAATAAAACTCCGTTTTAAACCTGGAAAAAATGATTCCACAGAAACGTATGGAATGCTTCAGACTGCTTTTCGACCAACTTGCATGAATCGAGCATCAGTTTTTGAGTGGCATAAGAGATTCAAGGAAGGCAGGGAGTCTATGAGGGATGATGAGAGGTGTGGGAGGAGTAAAGGAAGTCAATACACCAGAGTTGATTGGCCAAAGGGTTAGGGTTAGGGTTACTATGTTGAGGTTTTTAGGGAGTTCAGGAAGAGATTCGGTCGGAAGAGACCAGCACTCTTCAAATCGGGTCAGTGTCATTTCCACCAGGACAATGCACCAGTCCATAACTCCATCCTTGTCACAGACTATTTGACCAAGATGGGCATCAAGACAGTTCCTCAGCCTCCCTATAGTCCAGAGCTTGCTCCCTGTGACTTTTGGTTATTCCCTAAGCTCAGAGGATGTCGTTATGAGAGAATTGAGGAGATGAAAAAGGCTATAACGAAGGTCATTGACACGCTCACACAAGAGGACTTCCATGGAGCCTTCCAGAAGTTTACGGAACGGTACAACAAGTGCATTGCAACCGGAGGAGATTACTTCGAAGGGGACTAGAGTTTCATGTGTGTGCTCTCAATAAAAGTGCCCATACGAAAAAAGTCTGGGAACTTATCGTTTGCATCTCGTATTTCATATAGTATGGTATCCCATTGACTAAAACAGTTTCAAGGAACTCACATTTGAATCTCACATTTGGCAAAAAGCACTTTTGTTAGCGTGGATCTCGAAAAAATCTCATATGGACCCCCTGGGACATTATGTACTCCAGGTGAAAACTACTTCTGTAGAAATTAATTTGCAATATTCGTTGTTTAGTAGCCCATGATTTCCACTTGATATGAGGACACACAATCAGCTTTTTTAATAAGGATATCTTTGTTTCTTGTAGTTGGTAAAAAGAAGAAAATTGGGTCGGTCTCTTACAATTTTTCTCTTGTGTTGAAAACCGTGTCCTTCAGGAACCCCATTGTGCAATGGGAAAATCTATGCCACATGTACTTAAGCTGTTGGTTCTGTGCGACTTTGCACTCAATACCTGCAAAGTAAGGACTCGATTACCTAATGTGACATTTGTTTGAAAGTCCTTAATGAAGACTTTATCAGAATGTCAACCGTATTTTTCACATAGTATGAAGAATACTCACGTATGTGTGCTCTCTCTCTCTCTCTATCTCTCTCTCTCTCTCTCTCACACATACATACAAAGGTGCTCATGGTGCAATAGTTATCGTTGTTGGAAATGGACGAGGCGACCTGAGTTCAAACCCTGGATGAGGCTGTTTGCATTTTATATAGCGCTAATACTTTTGAAGAAGGTATGGATCCAACTATTCCCGATCCAGCTATGGGCAAATAGTAGAGTAGACTGGAACCTTGGTATGGCAACTGGTCTAGGAGAAGGAAAAATAGTGACATCAGACCTACAAATTCCGCTTCAAAATTGATCTTATATCTCATCTTGCTCGTTTGGAGGGGTTGGTAAATACACACACACACACACAGAGAGAGAGAGAGAGAGAGAGAGAGAGAGTGTGTGTATGTGTGAGATAGAGAGAGAGAGAGAGAGAGAAAGATAATCATTTTAACGAAATAGTTATCATTCTTAAATAAAAATAGTTACTTGATGCTATACAATTTATTTCAAGTTATTAGTATTAGATAAGAATACTTGAAACTCTATTACCGTGCGCTTAGAATCGAATAAGAATAATTGTCTTCTTATTGGGGATCCTTTTGAAATGAGGCTTCTTTATCTGAGAATTAATTTTTTATTGCGGACTTTTGTCCTCATCTTGGTAGTTTTTTTTCTCACTACGTTTCGGCCAAATTTCACCTCTGGCCGTCTTCAGGTGATTAACCGCGACCTTGGATAGGAATGCTGAGTCTTGTAACCGTATCCACAGTAATTACTGCCCTCCATAGTTGTTGTCTATCGCACCACGTTTTGACCAAGTAACCCGCTGGCCGGCTTGGGTAGGAATTGAAACCGCTATTTTCTGACAATGCTCACCTGGAACCGTAGAGACTCAACGCCTCTATCCGCTGCGCCAATTAATTCTCAAATAAGAATAGTCATCTAAAACTACACAATTCTTTTTAACAAATTGGTATTCGAAGGCTTGAAACCATATTTTTGCGCAAACAAATGATTATTTTTAAAGAGAAATAATTACTTGAAATGAAGAAATTGCTTGCAAATCATTAGTAACCTTAATTGAAATTATATTGTTGTATATCGATCTCAATAATAACAGTACAGACACGAACGAAACACTAAAATCTATCTCTCATTTTATTTTCGAAAAGGAGCCCATAGTTTGTTGTTAGTTGAGAGATAGATGGAGAGACATATACTCAGAGAGAGGACTTCTTTCCATATCTTCAGTGCCAGTGGGTGCCAACGCTTGCACCCCCTTGCAAGCCGAGACACCTCTGATCAGCTGCGACTCCGATTCTCTGCACTCTGTGTAAAACTGACCACGTGGTTCTCATCACGTGGTCTCCTTCCGGTCACACACCTGCTTTACTCGACTGCACTGATCATGCTGTTATCTTCCTGTTCACTAATCAAAATGTAACGGCTTGCCAAAGCACTCGGGGTCACTAGGAACGAACCGAAAATCCATGTCATATGTAATATAACAATATTCCCGGGTGCTAATAAATGATTATTATCAAATATGAATAGTTACTTGAACCCATACAATTGTGTATGAATTAGTAGTATTTGATAGGAATACTTGAAACTGAAGCAGATTAATATATCGGCTTTTGAAATATTGATATCATGACTAAAGTAGAAAGGGTTTCTCTGTTTCATGACCATTTTTGGCCCCGGTTTCAGCTGGGCCACTCTCGGGTGGACGAAAGTTCAATGATAAGCATAGCACTAGACCTTCAGGTCTAGTGATGGCCAACAAAGTCACCTGGCATACGTGCCGGGAGACTTGGCAAAGGTTAGAATAATTTATATTACACTTTGTGATTCTAAGACTAGCATTGTCCAGCAGAGGACTAATCTCGGTTCGTGTGCGACTTCCTCCTCCTCTCCCTTAAACTTCCACTGTTAAATGACCTTGTCAGTCGAGACAAATACCGTTTCCCTGTTTAAAATTGGAAACTCCAATTGTTTTACTCAATACAGCATCACATAATCCAACAAGGCTTATCCGGCGAAAGCAACGATGTTAAGTAAGAGTGAATATCTTTTTAAGGGAGAAATCCATATTATTCAACATAGCTTTGCTGTCTGAGAATTAATTTTTTATCTATTGCGGACTTTTTGTCCTCATCTTGGTAGTTTTTGTGTTTTTTCACCTTCTTCAGGTAATTTACCGCGACCTCGAATAGGGATCCGTATCCCCAGTAATTACTGCCTTCCATAGTTGTTGTCTATCGCACCGCGTTTTTGACCAAGTAAACCTCTGGCCGGCTTGGGTAGGATTTGAAACCGCTATCTTCTGACAATGCTCACCTGGAACCGTAGAGACTCAATGCCTCTATCCACTGCGTCACGGGCCCCGAAGGATGGATTTTTTGGTCTTATAAATCCAATTATTTGTTCTTTTTATCTGGTCTTCCATAGTCGGGTCCGTACCGAATTTGTAATTGTCTTTAATTGGAATCATTTTGAGATGAGGTTTCTTAATCTTAGAATTAATTTTTTATTTATTGCGGACCTTTTGTCCTCATCTTGGTAGTTTTTGTGTTGTTTCTTCTCTGCTGGTGTCACTGTTCATGCTAAAAATATTTGACTAAGAGTTCATTCGGTGTACTCTTACAATCTTAATATAAAAAATAAACACGTTGATGTTATAACGTTTTTCCTGATTAAAAAACAATGGGCTCGTCAGAAATGGAACAAACACGAAACCGTCATAACTGACCGTCAACTAACGTAAATTGCGGTGTACAATGTGCGGTGTACAGGGCGCAGTGTACAGTGTGCGGTGTACAGGGTGCAGTGTACAGGGTGCAGTGTACAGGGTGCAGTGTACAGTGTGCGGTGTACAGGGTGCAGTGTACAGTGAGCAGTGTACAGTGTGCGGTGTACAGTGTGCAGTGTACAGTGTGCGGTGTACAGGGTGCAGTGTACAGTGTGTGGTGTACAGGGTGCAGTGTACAGTGTGCGGTGTACAGTGTGCGGTGTACAGGGTGCAGTGTACAATGTGCAGAGTACAGGATGCAGTGTACAGGGTGCAGTGTACCGTATGCGGTGTACAGGGTGCGGTGTACAGGGTGCAGTGTACAGGGTGCAGTGTACAGTGTGCGGAGTACAGGGTGCAGTGTACGGTGTACAGTGTGCAGTGTACAGGGTGCAGTGTACAGTGTGTGGTGTACAGTGTGCGGTGTACAGTGTGCAGTGTATAGTGTGCGGTGTACAGTGTGCGGTGTACAGGGTGCAGTGTACAGTGTTCGGTGTACAGTGTGCAGTGTACAGGGTGCAGTGTACAGTGTGCGGTGTACAGGGTGCGGTGTACAATGTGCGGTGTACAGGATGCAGTGTACAGTGTGCGGTGTACAGGGTGCAGTGTACAGGGTACAGAAACGAAATTAGGAATATTTGCGTGGGAAGTTACATTTGTTTTGTTTTCTAAAAAGCCCCATATAGCGTAATTAAGGGGGTTAAGGTCTCGGCTTAAATCTCGTTTAATTGCTGTCTTTATAGTTTTCTCATGGACTTTCAATTCATTAGCATACTTTCTTATTGACATTGTGGGGTCCTTTTAATCGTCGTAGCGAGAGCAGTTAAAAAAAAACCTTTTCGTTTTTTGTTCAAATCTTCACTTTCTTTTTTCTTTAAAAAGCTCTTTTTTTGTAAAATTTTTTCTTTGCTTTGCATACGGTAGACAAAGAAACTTTGGATTGGTTTTGGCGTTAAGCAAATAATAGATTCTTTGTCGTTTCTTTTCTTGCTTACTCATATTAGGCTGAATTTTACTAAAATAAAGTGTTTGAATAATAGTGCTTGAAAATTTAGATTTATCGCGTTTTTTTTTTTCAAATATTGGACGAATCAGATAAAAAAAAGTTTTAAAAATTATTGCATATTTTGTTGCGCACACTGTTAATCTTTTATTAAATCTCATTAAAACCGAGGGTAAAGTGAAGCAATCTAGGGGAAAGAGTAGCGCCCTCCCCTACACCTCGATGTCGAAGCTATTGAAAAGGGAGCCTCCGGGTCACCCTCGACTAACTAAAGGTCGCCAACTTTACTTACTTTTTTATAGTCTGAATTCCTATTTCTTTATCGCTATTACCCATAAAATATCGTGATTTCTAGATATGACTCAAAACGACGACTTTTTTTTAACGGCAACTTCAACAGCTACATTTTTAAAAATAAATCAAAAATAAATATCTGTCTTCATGTGTGTGTGTTTTTTTTCGAGAAAGAAGAATCCCAAATTTTGGTCGACAAAGAAAAAAGATTAACTTTTCATTTATTATCACGTAAACTGTTGTTGTTTGTCTCAGTGTGTGTATTTTGTTTATGAGGCGGGGGATTTCCCGTTGTGTAGTGGTTAAAGTACTTGACTGCGATATTGTAATTACCGAGTTCGAACTCTCGTCGTTCTATCACGTGCACTTTTGGACTAACTTCATTGGAAAAATTATCAACCCTTTTATTCTCCCTAGTTTCGGCTTAAATAGCACCGTTACTTTTTTTCTATGAGGATGGCACTGGCATTTTATTATTCACGAAGTTTGATATGCCAATAAACGGAGAAACTGAAACTTTTGGCTTATCATGTATGTATTACCCCCCCTCCACTGTTGGTAAGATTTGACACTAGGTCGATTCTTAAGTGGAGTAAAGCTGGTTTGAAGTCAGAATTTTCTTTCTTCTCGACTGGTTGCCTTACGAAGCCTAAAGAATAGAGTCTGTTTAGCTGTTTACCCATCGCCGGGATAGAACAGTTGGATTCATGCCTTTCAAGGGCATTAGCGCAAAGTGAAACGCAAACAGCTTCGACCTGGATTTGAACTTTGACGGTCAATCCCATTTCCTATGACGATAACCGTTATGATAATCACGCCACTGTCGTTGAAAATCATTTGGTGGGGGGGTTGATCTTCCGGTGGGTAAGTTTGACTAACTGAAAACATGATTTGTTATTGTCGAATGTCAAAGATAGCTAATTCTTACAAGGCTAAACATTCCTAGCAGCCTGATTAAGTCTGATTTTTTAAAATCTTTAATGGCATATCAACCTTCGTGGGTTATCTAATGCCAAAGTCATCCTTGTCGAAGTATTTCTGCCCTTCCCGAGAATATTAGCCCGAAAGTGACTGTAATAGCACGACCGAAGTTCGAGCATGCTTGCAGCGAGGTTACTGGGTTTTTCGATGGGTGCCCAAAATGGCACAAAATGGGTAATGTTTAAGGGATAAAGAATATTTCGGGACTGCCGCGCATAAGTCTCAATTCGTGCGTGGCCTTTCACAATAAAAAAAGACTTGATGCCAAATTTGGCTTTGTAGGGAGATGTATAAATATCTCGCTTACAAACATGTAACCGTCTAACACTTTAGCCACTACGCCACAAGGACTCTACGCCACAAGGCATGGTATCACAATCCAGTATGTTAGCCACGATGCCACAGGAACTCTCCCCTGAACGGTATGGTGTCGCAGTCCAGTATGTTTGCCACTACGCCACGAGAATTTTCCCCTTTATTAACCATAAATTGAGGGACAAGTAGTTTTATGTCTTTCTTAATGATATTAGAACAAATAGAAGCTAATTATGCCAACTTGAGTTTTAAATCGTCTTGCCGAGTCCAATCTTCGTACTATTAACAGTTAGGCTGGCGGCATTTCCGCTAAAGCTAGAATTACATATCAATCATGAGTTGAATACGTTTTTGTTTCGCTCTCTGTAGAACCATTATGAAGATTTCAGACCTCCCACTCACCAAAATGCTTAGGAAATAAGAATGAAGCAGAATTAAAATTGGGTTAAAAGTGAAATATCTTGTTTACATGGAAAAGTTTCAATTTTCTGCTTGCATTGCTTCATTAGTAAAAGTTAACAATTTACATTTTAAGCATTTACATATCGGTAAGAGCCAAGTCGGCTGGGGCTGTAGAATACACCGACTGGATCTCTGTAGCGAGGTAAAAAAACCCTACCCACCAATGAGATTTATTTGTTTGTTTGTTCGGTTGTTTTAGTTTTATGGCATATCAACCTTTTTAGGTTATTTAATGCCTAATCCATTTTTATACAAAAACAGTTCTGTTTCAAATAATTCAGTTTAGCATAAGTACACAGTTTAATTGTCAAAAACATTTCTATTTCAAGCTGTTCACTTTAGTCAAACCGTTCTGATTTAAACCATTCAGTTTAGTATAAGAATAGTTTTTGTTTACACGCAGTTAAATGTCGAAGCAGTTCTATTTCACACAATTCAGTCTAGAGTAAGTACAGTCTCGATGTCAAAACAGTTCTATTTCAAACAATTAAGTTTAACGTACAAAAACAGTTTCATTTCAAACAATTCAGTTAAGTATAAGTACACAGTTTAAAATTGTCGTAGACTCGTGAAAATTCACTATGTTTTTGCTATACATCTTATGTGATGACTGACCAATTTTTATGATTTCAACTTAAATCAACAGCTACAGCAGGAATTGCAATACACCCTACTAAAGCCTGATTGTCACAGCTGGTGAATTTGAAAAATGCAATCTTTAGGACACTTTAGAAGAACGATATGCCATAAAATCCTGTTTTTAACTTGGAAAAAAGGATTCCACAGAAACGTATGGAATGCTTCAGACTGCTTTTCGACAATCTTGCATGAATTGAGCATCTGTTTTTGAGTGGTATAAGAGATTCAGGGAAGGCAGGGAGTCTGTGAGGGATGATGAGAGGTGTGGCAGCAGTAAGGAAGTCAATATACCAGAGTTGATTGGCCAAAGAGTTAGGTTTACTATGTTGAGGTTTTAAGGGAGTTCAGCAAGAGATTCCTAGGGAAGAGGCCAGCATTCTTCAAACGGGTCAGTGGCATTTCCACCAGCACAATACACCAGTCCACAACTCCATCCTTGTCACAGACTATTTGACCCAGATGGGCATCAAGACAGTTCTTCACTGTCCCTATAGTCCAGACCTTGCTCCCTGTGACTTTTGGTTATTCCCTAAGCTCACAGGCTGTCATTATGAGACAATTGAGGAGATGAAAGAGGCTGTGACGAAGGTCATTGACTTGCTCATACATGAGGACTTCGATGGGGCCTTCCAGAAGTTGTTGGAACGGTACAACAAGTGCATTGCAGCTGGTGGAGATTACTTCGAAGGGGACTGGAGTTTCATGTGTGTACTACCAATAAAAGAGCCCATAAAAAAAAAGTGTGGAAACTTATCGTATGCACTTCGTTCCTCACTTAAAAATAAAATTACCTTCAAAATTCGTGTTGGATAGAAATACTTGTAACCTTTTAACTGTATGCAAAAGAATGAGCTTAGACTCGTTTAAAAATATCTTTAACGAAATGCGTTTACAAATCATATATATTTAATATATACGTCTACAGAGGATTCGGTATTAAATAACCTAGAAGGGTTGATTTGCCATAAACCAAACCAAACCATTTACGCATCCCCACGCATAGATGGGTTAAAACAGTTACTTTATTTTTAACCCCTTGCGAGTGTGAGTAACAGCAAGTCTTTTCAGGTCTCCAGGACTTTACTCAGTATTCTTGTCGATCTCAACAATGCTGTAGTCTGGACGGTGTCGATTCGTCCTCCGATTTCTAACTCTTTCAGCCCTCTTTCCAAGCCTTTCGGGACCGTTCCAAGTGCTCCAACCTCAATTGGTATCACCGTTACCCTCATGTTCCATAGCTTTCTTAGTTCTCTGGAAAGGTCAAAATACTTGTATAGCTTTTCAGTTTCTTTGATTTTTTATCTGTTCTTCGCAGGGACAGCAAATGTGACAATTCGACAGGTTCTCTTTTTTTTCTTTTCATCTTTTTTTGAGGGGGAGAGTTTGTTATCCCTTCGTCTGGTCTTCTAATCGGGATTAGGTGATCCGTTTGTATCTCAAAATCCCTATTATTATTATTATTATTATTAGTTGAACTGAATACATGTGCTTTAATCAAAGAGGCGATATCTCCTCACTAAAGGGTGGTCCTCTGAAACAAGTGGACATGTTCACCTACCTGTTCGGAAGCAGCATCTCATCAACTGTGGGGTTTTAGGCTTAAGGTCAAGGGCAAAGGGCAAGGCAGTGTTGCCGTTTGAATGTCTGACTCCATATTTTGGTTATTTTATTTACCCCACGTTGGTTAGTCGGTGCAATGCCTTGCCCAAGAAAGTCCCCCCAAAAATTATACAAAAGAAAAGACAGCAACAAATAAGAGACGAAGACGTTTATTTTATACCTTCCTTTATTTACTGGGTTCCACAACCATTTCATGGATGAGGAAGTTTTTTCTGAATACATTGAAATGGTTGAATCCCCCAGTTAAGGTGTTAAAAATACGTTAATTCGTTTCATGTGTGTAGGTGTTCGCATTTGGTATTTCGGACTTCCATAAGGGTTAGTTTTCTTTTGGAAGTTTTGTCAAAGTCCGGTAAGGGTTAGTTTATAGTTCTATAGTGGGTATTGTATATTTCAGCATATGACATATGCGTGGTGCCCAAACACCAGAAAGCAACGATGTTATCAAAACACTGGTCACTGCCTGAAAGAAAAAGAATGCCCGGTCCTCTTTGTCAAGAGGTATGTCTTTTTTCTTTTACGCATGCGTCATCTCCTTTTCCTGTAAGGGACCTCTGGGAGTTTCTGTAAATTCAATAGTTTTCTTCTTTTTTTTTTTAATTTGATTAAAAAAATTTTAAAAATTTATTTATTCATTCCCTACACAACCGACCCAGATATCAACATGCGACTAGCCAAGGCATGGAGAGCTACGATAGGCTATCGGTCATATGGAAGTCAGACCAGACCGATAGAATAAAACGAAGCTTTTTTCCAAGCATAAGTCGCGTCAATACTGCTATATGGATGCACTGCATGGACGCTAACTAAACGTATGGAGAAAAAGCTTGACGATTGATATGGTTAATTTTTTGTTTGAAAAGTGGGGGTTATTTGTGTGTGCCTAAGTTTGTGCGTTATCATATTTACCAACCCCTCCGCTCTGGATATGACACAAGGTCAATTTTTAAGCGGAGTTTAACAGGTTTCAATTCAGAGTTTTCCTTCTCCTAGACTAACTGCCTGGCCAAGACTGAAGAACCCTGTCAGCCCTACTATTTACCCAGGGCTGGAGGGAGAATAATTCATACCTTTCCCAAGGGTATTAGTGCTATATGAAATGCAATCAGTCACGTCCAGGATTTGAACTCGTGTCACCGTGTCCATTTCCTACGACGATAACCATTACACCACGGGCGCCTCGATAAAGTTTGGGCGCTTTTGAATGTTAGTATGTTTGTAGATTGCAAGATGCACGAAACCCAAAGTCACAGATACAACGATGTAATATATATATATATATATATATATATATATATATATATATATGGAAGAAAATAATAGATAGTAACCCGACAATTTGTGAAGAAAAATTGACAACAAGTAATCCAAATAGAAAGTAGGGATTTATAGAGAAACAAAGTCAGTCGACACTATAGCGTTTCGGTTCTGCTGAACCATCATCAGGACTTTGAGGGGTTTTATTAGTGATGTTAAGTGTAGATGGATGTATAAAAAGTGTAAAAATATATCATCATCATCGTATCGCGCTGGTAGCACGGATATCCCTGACCCTCTCTCGCCACTCCTCCCTATCGTTCATCGCCCTAGGTAGGTCTTCAGGACAACATCCCGTATCCTCACATAGCTGGAAAAGTTGTACAACTGTTTATGACAAGAAAAATTGGCCGTTTGATCAATGAATCAGGAATGGTTCGAAATCTCGTGATGAACTAACGGAACGTGGATTATGCACAATGTTTCTAATATCAGGTGACGTATTTTAAAGAAACGAATGCTGATTCATAAAAATTCATATAAATCCCTACTTTCTATTTGCATTACTTGTTGTCAATATATATATATATATATATATATATATATATATATCCATATAACCTTAGCTTAATGGGTTGAAGATGTAGAATACGTCAACTGCACCTCTGCAAGGGGGTAAGAACTCCCACCATTAAGTGTCCCTGATGTGGCACTAAACCACTGACTGTGAGGCTCCAGTCGTGAATCTTTGGAGAATTGCCATTACCCCAGGTCTACTCTGTCCCAGAGTGGTAGTACCTATTAGGGTTCCATCTATAGATCAAATAGAAGTGTTTGATCATTAATTAATCTTAAAACCATTTAAATGTGGGCAAACGGTTGAATAAGGTTGAATAGAATTACTAGTGATTGATAGCAGTAATTGGAACCATTTAACTGTGTGCAAACAAATGAGCCCTGGCTCATTTAAAACAATGTTACCAACAAACTATTTGTTTACAAATCTTATATATTAATACATATGTATAAACAGAATCTGGCTTTAAATAACGTACAAGGGTTGATATGCCGTAAAATACAACCAACCAATATATATATATATATATATATATATATATATATATATATATATATATATGGAAGAAAATAATGGATTGTAAACCGACATGTATATATCATAGTGGGAATGAGACGACTTTAATATTAGACAACCAAATATTTTGCGTCACTACTTATTCAGTGACAAAATCATTCAAAACTGTCTCAAAATAGATGCAACTCTTTAATGTATGCTGTCTCAATATACACGGGACCCATGTGACTGCTAATGATAATGTTGTGTTCCTTTTTGTTTCAGATTTCAAAATAGTATACTATAACAACTATTAATCCTCGATCACAATGCCTTAGACAAGATTGGAAAAAGATTTTGCGTCACTACTCATTTAGAGACAAAAACACATTCAAAACTCTCTCAAAATAGACACAACCCATTGATATGATAATGATTTATTTCTGAGACAAGAAACTCAAAAAAAGATTGCATGTCCAGGAAGCTGATATAATAACAATAAAAACAAACATCTATTTGAAGTCTCTAGTACAAAGGATACATTTTTTACCGGACGAGTTCAAAATGACCGCCATTGCGATTGTCTAAGTAATGAATCAATATTAAATTAATTGGTTACATCAGTTTTGAAAAACACCCAGTACAAGTTAAAAGAAACATTCAAGATCGCTCTTGCCCAGTCAGCTGGGGCTGTAGAATACACTGACTGCACCTCTGCAGAGGGGTAAGACCCCTCCTAACGACTGTCCTGGATATGACTCTAAACAATCTGATAGTGAGGTTCCAGCAGTGCTAGAGCTTTGGGGAATGCGGAGCACCCCTTCATTGCCATCGCTCCCAGGTCCACTCTGGCCCGGAGTGGGAGCACCTGATAAGGGTCCTATCTATGGGTTAAATAGAACTAACAGCATTCTTATACTAAACTGAATTGTTTGAGTAAACTGAATAGCTTGAAATAGAAAAGTTTTTGACAATTAAACCGTGCTTACACTTAAACTGCATGCTTATGCTTAACTGAATTATTTGAAATAGAACTGTTTTTCGACATTAAAACTGTATTTACAGTTAACCGAATTGTTACATATAACTGCTTGAATAGTTTGAAATAGAAATGTTTTTGACAATTAAACTGTGTACTTATGCTAAACTGAATTGTTTTAAATAGAACAGATTATTTATATAAAAATGGATTTGGCATTAAATAACTTACAAGGGTTGATGTGCCATAGGACCCAACAAACCAAACCAAACCATCAAGATCGCCCCATAGGCTTCCCATCTTTGTGAATTGATCAGAAATTTTTTTTTAGATATATCTTGATATAAAGTAAGAAACGTTGGCGACCGTAGTCGAGGGCGACCAAAAGGCACCCTTTTCGATAGCTACTACACTGAGATATAGGTAAGTGCGCTACTCCTTTTCCTGGATTGCTCCACTTTACCCTTGATACGTACCTTGTAGTGCTGAGTGTTAAGCAAGGAGGTATCAAGTACCATTTTTAAAGTCTTTGGTGTGATGCCATCTTGGATTGAACCTCGGTCTCCCGGAGCATTGGCGAACACTCTACCCACTAGGCCAATTTTTATAAGAGTTTCAGGAAATTAGACGCTAAAGATCTCTCTTTCTCGCTTTCTCTCTCTCTCTCTCTCTGATTCTCCCACTCTCTCACTTTTGCAATCTGTCTTGCTACTATCCTAATCTTAAAGCCTATAAAAATTTATTAATTAAAGATTATAGAGTACAACCCCCCCTCCCGCAACCCCCACCAAAAATTTTTTAAAAACCCAACAAAACAAAACAAAAAAAAAAAAAAAGGATCGACCGATACATTGGTGCGTACGTAGACCTTTAAGAAAATACTTGACTTGTCTGCTGATTTTCCTAGTATTTTCATTCTCCAGACATCTACGTTTGAATCATCAGAAGTCGTCAGATACAAAACTAGACAGAATGGGCGCACCCGGCACCCGGCACCCAGACCTCAAACCTCAAACCTCACCCCCACCGACAGCATGCCAAAAATGCAGAATGGGGTGACCAGGGGGAGGTGTGTCTGGAATCCAGTAACTTCTCTTTACCCCGAAAAAAGTAATTTAAGGTACAATACGCCCGTGAACACACACACACACACACACACACACACACACACACACACACACATATATATATATATATATACAATTTAAGGTACAATACGCTGACAATATGTCATTTGTGTTTCTGCAGGCGTGTGCCGAATTATTTACAAAAATCTGCTTGCTAAAAACAAAAATGCATTCAACTGACTATACACAAACACACATCTTCCAACCCATATACTCCCACAGAGGCACACGCCATTATATATATATATATATATATATATATATATATATATATATATATATATATATATATATATAAAGTCGTTTCATCCTCAGTATAAAATATACATATATATATATCTATATGTGAAGCCAGAGAACAGTAAACCGTCTTGGAAAAAGAAAAGTTGACAAAATTTTTTTTTATTATTTTATACATTTGGGGAAAGATATCTTTTTAAAAATATATTTATATTTTGAGCCTGTTGGGATATAAAAACACGGTATATTTACGAATTATGCGAAAATTCATACGCGATTTTTGCTTACATCTGTTTCCTCTGAAAAAAAAATTGTCCGCCTATCAAAATTATTATTATTATTATTATTATTATTATTATTACTCATTAGAGTTTTTCACATCAGCGTAAACTGATGGTCTTTCAGTGGGGATTGAGTGACAGCAAGTCTCCTTAAGTCTCCAGGACTCTTCTCAGTATTCTGGCCGTTTTTAATAATACTGTTGTTTGGATTGTCTCCACTCGGCCGCCAACTTCCAAGTCCTCCAGGCCTTTTAATAATCCTTTTGTTACCGTGACAAAAACTCTAATCACTATTGGTATAATTGTCACCTTCATGTTCCATAGTTTTTCAATTCTCTAGCAAGGTCGAGGTACTTATCTCTCTTTTCACATTCTTTCAGTTTTATTCTATGGTCAGCCGGGACAGCAAAGTCGACACTTTTCTTTTTTTTGTTGATTATTATAAGGTCTGGTCTTCTGGCCGAGATTAGGTGATCCGTTTGTATATGAAAGTCCCGTTGGAGTTTGTGTGTGTCATTTTCTAGGACAGGTGCTGTGTTGAGCATGGTATTATAAATATAATTATTATTGTCATTATTATTTTACTCTTTTTATAGTTTTTCATACAAGCGTTAGCTGATGGCTTTCCACTGGAGGCTGAGTGACAGCAAGTTTCCTCAAGTCTCCAGGACTCATCATCATCATCATCATTACTACTACAACAACAACTACTCAGGAATTATTTCTTAAGACATAATTGTGTATCGATTTTTACTGTTAGATGGGATGGTTGGTTGGTTGGTTGTTTAGGTTTTATGGCATATTAACCTTTGTAGGCTTTTTAACGCCAAATCCATTTTTATGAAAATAGTTCTACTTCAAACAATCCAGATTAGTATAAATACACAGTTTAAATGTAAGAACAGTTTAATTGTGAAAAACATTTCTATTTCAAGCTATTCAGTTTAGTCAAACAGCTAATTCAATTTAGTATAAGTACAGATTTTCTTTACACATAGTTAAATGTCAAAAGAGTTCTATATTAAAGAAATCAGTTTAGTGTAAGTACAGTTTCAATGTAATTAAAACAGTTCCTTTTCAAATAATTCAGTTCAGCATAAGTACGCAATTTAAATATAAGTACGGTTTAATTGTGAAAAACATTTCTTTTTCAAGCTATTCAGTTTACTCAAACAATTCAGTTAAGCATAAGTATGCCGTTAGTTCTATCTAACCCATTGACAGGGCCCTATCAGGTGCTTCCACGCCAAGCCAGAGTGGAGCTGGGAGCAATGGCAATGAAGGGGTACTCCGCACCCCACCAAAGCCCCAGTATCACTGGAACCTCACCATCAGATTGTTTAGTGTCTTATCCAGGACACTCGTTGGTGAGGGTCTTACCCCTCTGCAGAGGTGCAGTCGGTGTATTCAACAGCCCCCACCCAGTAGACTGGGCAATGTTACATGGGAATACTTAAAACTATAAAACTATGTGCCAAAAAAAATTACTCGTTAAAAAATTAAGTTACCTTCAAACCATTCCCTTAGAAATTATATATATATATATATATATAATTATTAATGAATATATATATATCATCATCATGTCGCGCTGGTAACACGGATATCCCTGACCCTCTCTCGCCACTCCTCCCTATCGTTCATCGCCCTATGCAGGTCCTCAGGACAACATCCTGTATCCTCACACAGCTGTTGAATGTATGTTCGTGCTGGTCGTCCTGCTTTTGCACGGCCATGTGTGGGGATCCATAAGAGTACATCTCTTATGAGTTCGTCCCTGCTTCTCCAGCAGTGCCCTGCATATCTGGTTCATCTAACTTGAATAGTTTTCGTGATTGGAGGCAGGTGGCCGTACAGTTGGTGTCTTGTGGGGTGTTGTCGCCAGGACTTGTTCAAGATTGCACGCAGCATTCTTGTGTAATTGCCGTCTAGCTTCTTCTCCAGCCGTTTTCTTAGCGTCCATGTAGTGCACCCGTATAGCAGTATCGATGTGACCGCTGCCTGGAAGAAACTGCGTTTCATTTTATCGGTTAGGTCTGATTTCCATATAATCGATAGCCTATTGATAGCTGTCCATGCTTTCGTTAACCTCGTGTCGATGTCCTTTTCGGTTGATTCGACGCTGCTTCCTAGGTAAGTGAATTTGTCTACTAGTCTAAGAGGGGTTCCGTCTAGAGTGGAGATGTCCCCCGTTTGATTATAGCACATATATTCTGTTTTGTGTGCATTAACATAGAGGCCTATGCCTGCGGCTGCTTGTTCCAAACTATGCAGTAGTGTATATATATAAAACGTTTGTCGACCATGGATGAAGAGCAGAGGAAAAACTGAAGAGAATTAAAAGTAAAGTAGGCGACCATAGTCGAGGGTGACCCGAAGGCTCCCTTTTCGATAGCTTACTACACCAAGGTGTAGGGGAGGGCGCTACTCCTTTCCCTGGATTGCTCCACTTTACCCTTGATCTGTACCTTATGTTGCTGAGTTTTAAGCAAGGAGGCATCAAGTACCATTTTTTGAGTCTTTGGTATGACTCGACCTGAGATTGAACCCAGGTCTCCCGGGCGATTGGCGAACACTCTAACCGCTAGGCCAATGTCCGGTAAGTAATTAGAGAATTAGACATTATTAAAAACTAATTTTTAAGTTTTGTTTTATATCTCCTTTTATTTTCTATAATTTTAGTTTTCTTTAATTTCAATTTTCTTTTTTCCCCCTTTTTTTACTTTTCCTTTTCTCCTTTTTACGTTACAAATTTTGCGTACTTATCTCCAGTTCAAATGTATCAATAACTAAATGATTTTCTTACACATGAAACGACAATATACGAGGTGCATACGATAATTTTCCAGACTTTTTTCGTATGAGCATTTAAAATTGTCGTAGACTCTTGAAAATTCACTATGTTATTGCTATACATCTTATGAGATGACTGACCAATTTTTATGAAATGGGGTATATCGATTATGCAGAGTACCGTACCACTGGTTGACCACTCACTGGTAAAGGTTTAAATTCTTGCCTTGCTGTATAAGTTGACCCTCGGTTTTAACGAGATTTAATAAAAGATTAACAGAGTGCGGAACAAAATATGCAATAATTTTTAAAACTTTTTTTTATCTGATTCGTCCAATATTTGAAAAAAAAAAAAAAAAAAAGTGACAAAACTAAATTTTCAAGCACTATTAATCAAACACTTTCTTTTAGTAAAATTCAGCCCAATATGAGTGAGCAAGAAAAGAAACGACAAAGAATCTATTATTTGCTTAACGCCAAAACCAAGCCAAAGTTTCTTTGTCTACCGTATACAAAGCAAAGAAAAATTTTTTTACAAAAGAAAGAGCTTTTTAAGGAAAAAGGGAAGTGGAGGGTTGAACAAAAAGCGAAAAGAGGGTTTTTAAACCACTCTCGCTACGGTGATTAAGAAGGACCCCACAACGTCAATCAAAAGCACGCTAACGAATTGAAAGTCCACGAGAAAACTGTAAGGACAGCAATTAAACGAGATTTAAGCCGAGACAATACCCCCCCTTAATTACGCTGTAAGGGGCGTTTTATGTAATATAATGGCCGAGGGATTTCGTTTTATATATCTTGCCTTTGGGTTTAGTTAGGCTGAGAACCTTTCGTCTCAGTACATGGTTAGTTCGGTGCAAACTTGAACACAGGTGTTGACGCGCGCGCGGGGAGGATGTGTCGTTCACTGATGTCAAAATGAAAATCCCAGAGAGAGGATGTGACCAGGGATGTGAATGACGTCATGCACCGGAAGTGTGCGCGGAGGATTTTGGGAGATTTGAAAAAGTCAGTAGTTGAGAACTAGACTCTGAACGGGAAGGGTCAACTTTCGGGGCTCGCTGAGGTCAGACAAATTTGTGCGCTACGGGTACCGCACGTGGTGGGGGGCAGATGGAAAAGTCATCATAGAATGATTGTGCATCTCTCTTCCTTATGTCCAAACCTTTAACTCAAAGGTAATAAAAGGTTTCATACCTGAACTAAAAAGTCGTTACGTACTTTTCGTGTTTCGGGATTCTTATGTTCGATGTATATATGTTATGAACATTCTATGTACGTTTCCCATATTCATATATGGGTATGTTACATTTAGAAAACAAAACAAATGCAACTTCCCATCCAAATATTGGTTCCCTTAAGACTGCTATTGAGCAGGAATGGAATAAAATGTCTGAAGAATCTATTTGGAAGGCATACACATCATTTCGAAGTTTTAGATTCTATAATTGAAAAAATAGCGTCCATATTGAGTAAATTTACTGTTTTGTGTCTATCTTTTTATCTTGTTTATTTTTTTTAAATTAAAATTAATCTTGTTTTTAATAGAGTCGTTCATTATACTTGAGTATTCCTAATTTCGTTTCCGAACCTTGTAGACAACTCTATTGTAAGTAGATTTCTCCAAGGCATTTTTTCCAGACGCAGAGGTAAGATAGAGCTAATACTACTGGTCTTTCAAAAGAAACTGTTACCGCTAAAATAATGTGACACAAAAACAGGAAAGCAGCGGTTCCCCTAATGGTGAAACCGACTTCTTCAACATTGTCGCTGGAGTCTTGCAAGGAGATTAGCGCATCATCATCATAATCATCATCATGTCGCACCGCCAGCACGGATCTCCCTGACCCTCTCTCGCCACCAGTCTTTATCGTCCATAGCTCCCGGTAGGTCTTCAAAGCTACATCCTGTATCGGCACAGAGTTGCTGTTGATAGGTTCTAGCTGGTTGTCCTGCCTTTGCTCGTCCATGTGAAGGGGTCCATGCAGTGTTCTGCGTGTCTTGTTCGTCTAACTTGGATAGTTTTCTTGATAGGTGATAAGTGGCCGTACTGCTGCTGCTTTGTGGGGTGCTGCTTCCAGGACTTATTCAATATATTTGAAAAACTGCGTTTTATTATATCAGTCAGGTCTGACTTCCACATGGCCGATAGCCTTTTGATAGCTGTCCATGACTTTGCAAGTAGCGTGTTGATTTCTGTGTCGGTTGATGGGACACTGCTTCCTAGGTAGGTGAACTTGTCCACTAGTTTCAGAGAAGTACCATTTAGTTTGGAGATGTCGCCTATTTGATTAAGGCACATGTATTCTGTCTTGTGTGCGTTGACATGGAGGCCTATGCCAGCAGCTGCTAGATCCAGACTAAGTACCAGTGTTTCGGCTTGGGTGGGTGTATTTGCTAGAAGTGCTATGTCATCGGCGTTGTCGACGTCCGTAATTGTTTGTGCAGGGTATTTTTGCTATCTTTATTTATCGTTCATTTTATCAATAGACGTTCTAAGCACGTAGTCTTGACAGATGATAAAGAGGTATGGGGCTAATGTGTCTTCTTATAGCACATATGCTACAATATCAAAGTAGTTTGTGTCTTCTTCCGGAGAGGGGACTTTTACTTTCGTGTTTTTATATAGCATCATTATGGCTGCGACGGTTTCTTTGGGTAGGCCGTAGGCGAGTGGTATTTGCTCCATTTCATCTCTGTGTATGGAGTCAAAGGCCTTGGAGAATTGACAAGTAATATTGTTGCCTCAAGGTTTTTGCATGTACATCTTCAAGAATTCGACGGATAGCCAGAATTTGTGATCGATTTCTCTGAAAGCTATTTTGGTTCTTCTAAAGTATCTTCTCAATTTTGGGTTCTATGCGGTTCGCGTAGAAGAGCATTGTAGTTCTTGACCGCTATGGATGTTAGGGTTATACCTCGGAAGTCTGGGCTATTCTGAAGTCACCCTTCTTACGGAAAGGGAGGATATGCCCCTTTGTCCATCTGCCTATTATGTTTTGGTTATATACGTCATTCCAATGTTATAGAATTCCCTGGTCTTCCATACTTCTGGAGGTATTTCATCAAGCCCTGCTGCTTTCCTACTTTTAATTTTTCTTAGTACTGAGTCAAGTTCTTCTTAAGTAAACGGTCCTAGTAATTTTCGCGATTGGTTCATGAGTAGCTTTTACTTTGGCATTGTATATTCCAAATTTTGATATGTCGTTAAACTAACCAGCCAACCGACCAACATCTAAAATAATTCTGTTTTTAGTGAACTAAATATTATGGTAATTTTTTTGGTGGTGGTGGGGGGTAGCCTTTTTTAAGACGAGCAGATCTGGTGAGGTACGCAGCTCAAAAGTGGTTCCTGTCTGATCCTATTTACCAACCCCTCCGCTCTGGCAGAATATGACACAAGATCAATTTTTAAGCTGAGTTTAACAGGTTTGAATTCAGTTTTCCTTCTCCTAGACTAGTTACTTCACCAAGGCTGAAGAACCCAGTCTGTCCTACTATTTACCCATAGCTGGAGGGAGAATAATTGGATTCATACCTTTCCCAAGGGTATTATTGCTATGTGAAATGCAATCATTCTCGTTCAGGATTTGAACTCGAGTCGCCGTGTCCATTTCCTACAACGATAATCATTACACCACGGGCACCTCTGTCTGATATATATATAAATAAGTTTCCAGACTTTTATCGTATGGGCACTTTTATTGATAGTACACACATGAAACTCTAGTCCCCTTCGAAGTAATCTCCTCTGGCTGCAATGTACTTGTTTTACCGTTCCTACAATTCTGGAACGTCCCATGGAAGTCCTCTCGTGTGAGCGTGTCAATGACCTTCGTCGCAGCCTCTTTCATCTCCGCAATTGTCTCATAACGACAGCCTCTGAGCTTCGGGAATAAGCAAACGTCACAAGGAGCAAGGTCTGGACTATAGGGAGGCTGACGAACTGTCTTGATGCCCATCTTGGTCAAATTTTCTGTGACAAGGATGAACTTGTGGACTGGTGCATTGTCCTGGCGGAAATGCCGCTGAGCCGATTTGAGTGCTGGCCTCTTCCGACGGAATATCTTGCTGAACTCCCTTTAAACCTCAACATAGTAACCCTAACCCATTGGCAATAAACTCTGGTGTATTGACATCCTTAGTCCTCCCACACCTCTCATCATCCCTCACAGACTCCCTGCCTTCCTTGAATCTCTTATACCACTCAAAAACTGATGCTCGATTCATGCAACATGGTCGAAAAGCAGTCTGAAGCATTCCATACGTTTCCGTGGCAGTTTTTCCAAGTTTAAAACACAATTTTATGGCATATCGTTCTTCTAAGTGTCCTCACGTTCAGATTGCATTTTTGAAATTCACCAGGTGTGACAATCAGGCTTTGGTAGGGTGTATTCCAATTGCTGCTGTAGCCGTTCATTTGAACCTGAAATCATAACAATTCATCAGTCATCTCATAAGATGTATAGCAATAACATAGTGAATTTTCAAGAGGCTAAGACAATTTTAAATGCCTGTACAAAAAAAGTCTGGAAAATTATTGAAGGCAACACGTGCTTAATTTGAACTGAAAATTTGAAAAGGACAGAAACGATTTAAATTAAATTTTAAACCTCTTATTTAAGATTAAAGTTCATGATCTCACACATTTTTAATAGACCTTGCGTAGTTCTAATTACATTTTATGACACTACAAAAATGTCAAATTAGTCTTTTAAGGATTATAATGCATTTCCGGCGGACTAAAATCTGACAAGAATTTTAAATCGTGGGCGGCACAGGAACAGATTTAAAGAAACAGTAAACTACCAAGCTATTTATTATGACGTTTCGCCCTCTACGAGCTTCATCAGATGTAAAAAAAACATTAGGAAAAATATTAAGAAAGTTACAACTGTCTATGAGGTTGTCGACACGACCGCTTCCAAACAGCGGCCGTGTCGATACTGCTATATGGATGCACTACATGGACGCTGACTAAACAGATGGGGAAAATGCTTGACGGCAACTACACAAGAATGCTGTGAGCAAATTTTGAACAAGTCCTGGAGGCAACACCCCATAAAGCAGCAGGTGTACGGCCACCTACCTCCCATCACGAAAACTCTCAAAGTTAAACGAACCAGATACGCAGGACATTGCTGGAGAAGCAGGGATGAGCTCATAAGTGATGTACTCCTATGGACCCCCTCATATGGCCGAGCAAAAGCAGGTCAACCAGCTCGAACCTACGTACAGCATCTCTGTGATGATACGGGATGTAGCTCTGAGGACGAACCAGAAGCGATGAACTATAGGGAGGAATGGTGAGAGAGGATCAGGTCTATCCGTGCTGGTTGCACAAGATGATGAGGTTGTCATTATTTTGTTTTGTTTGTTTTAATGGTATATCAAATTTCTTGGGTTATTTTATGCCAAATCCATCCTTCTCGAAAGAAAGTCGTGGTACTATTTAACTCATTGCTGAGAGAATAAGGGGGTTCATGCCTTTCCCAAGGGCATTAATCTGAATGTGAACGTAATAACGTGACTGGAGTTTGAACTCCCTTACTACGATTCCGCAGTCTAGCTCATTAACCATGAACCCATGAAGGTTGATATGCCATTAAAGAAAGAAATTTTAAGTAGTACCACTACTGTTCCTCTATAAGGATGACTTTGACATTAAATAACCCATGAAGATTGATATGCCATTAAAGAAAGAAACTTTAAGTAGTACCAATACTGTTCCTCTATAAGGATGACTTTGACATTAAACAACCCATGAAGGTTGATATGCCATTAAAGAAAGAAACTTTAAGTAGTACCACTACTGTTCCTCTATAAGGATGACTTTGACATTAAATAACCCATGAAGATTGATATGCCATTAAAGAAAGAAACTTTAAGTAGTACCAATACTGTTCCTCTATAAGGATGACTTTGACATTAAATAACCCATGAAGGTTGATATGCCATTAAAGAAAGAAACTTTAAGTAGTACCAATACTGTTCCTCTATAAGGATGACTTTGACATTAAATAACCCATGAAGGTTGATATGCCATTAAAGAAAGAAACTTTACGTAGTACCACTACTGTTCTTGTATAAGGATGGCTTTGGCATTAAATAACCCATGAATGTTGATATGCTATTAAACAAAGGAAAGAAAACAAACTTTATTAAAAGGTTTCTGTTTGGAATGAATTGACTCAGACATGAATATGTTGAAAGGTGGGTGGATCGTTGATTTGGTGATTCATTTGTTGGTTTTACATCACGTCAACTCCTACCGGGTCATTCTAAGCTGAAGTCAGTCTTATTCTTTGCTAGCAATTATATACTTTCAATTAAATAATGATAATCATATGAACTGAACTACCTTGATCAGAAAATCAGGGAAGAACTGCATGTGACATATTGTACCATACCCCTTCATGAATATGTGAAACGTACATATAATGTTCATAACATATATACATAAAACATAGGAATCTCGTAACACGAAAAACACTTACGACTTCTTAGTTCAGATACGAAACTTTTTATTACCTTTGAGTTTAAAGGTTCTTCGATATAAGGAGAGAGATACACATTCTTTTTATTCTAGCTTATCCATCTCCCCCCCCCACCAATACGTGCGCACCCGTCGCAAGGCCTCCGCGAGCAAGCGAAAGTCAACCGTCTTCTTCCGAGGTAGGACTCAACTCAACTAACTGACTCTTTCAAAATCCCCCAAATCCTCCGCGCGCTTCCAGTGCGTAACGTCACCCGCACTCTGTAGCCCCGTTTCTCATCTGGGCTATTGTGACATCTCTGAGTGACACGTCCGCTCCGCCCCCGCGCGTGCGTGAACACCTGCGTTAATGTTGCACCTAAGTAACCTATACACTGAATGGAAAGGTTCTCAGCCTAACTAAACCCAAAGGCATAAAACGAAATTCCTCGGCCATTATATTACAATATGGATCCACTAAACATCTGCTTTGACCTTATTAGGTCTTATCAGCAGTGTATACCGTAATCTCCCCCTCTAGATTCGAACCAGCAACTACAGAATGCAGCCGAAACTCTACTACTGGGCCTCTTGTCCACATCCCACATCGGGTGGTGTAGGGCACCTAGGGTGGTGTAATGGTTAGCAAGGTAGACTAGCAAACCTACACAAGTGAGTTCGATTCTCATTGGGTGCCCAATTCATGCGGCCTTGTGCTACATCTAAGCAAAAAAGCTTAGTAAATGTCCACATCCCACACAAGAGATACCAAATTATCAACTCACGATAAATGCACGACCAATTAACCTGGTGTATCTTGTAGTTACACTAACGTGGTTACCCCGGAAGTGACCCTGTCCTCTTTTAAGGTACGGATATAATTACAAGATCATCATCATCATGTCGTGCTGGTAGCACGAATATCCCTGACCTTCTCTCGCCACTCCTCCCTATCGTTCATCGCCTCAGGCAGGTCTTCTGGACAACATCCTGTATCCTCACATAGTTGCTGAATGTATGTTCACGCTGATCGTCCTGCTTTTGCACGGCCATGTGTGGGGGTCCATAGGAGTACATCACTTATGAGCTCGTCCCTGCTTCTCCAGCAGTGTCCTGCATATCTGGTTCGTCTAACTTGAATAGTTTTCGTGATAGGAGGCAGGTGGCCGTACAGTTGGTGTCTTGTGGGGTGTTGCCGCCAGGACTTGTTCAAGATTGCTCGCAGAATTCTTGTGTAATTGCCGTCTAGCTTCTTCTCCAGCCGTTTTGTTAGAGTCCATGTAGTGCATCCATATAGCAGTATCGATGCGACCGCTGCCTGGAAGAAACTGCATTTCATTTTATCGGTTAGGTCTGATTTCAATATAATCGATAGCCTATTGATAGCTGCCCATGCTTTCGTTAACCTCGTGTCGAAGTCCTTTTTGGTTGATTCGACGCTGCTTCCTAGGTAAGTGAATTTGTCTACTAGTTTAAGAGGTCTTCCGTCTAGAGTGGAGATGTCCCCCGTTTGATTATAGCACATATATTCCATTTTGTGTGCATTGACATAGAGGCCTACGCTTGCGGCTGCTCGTTCCAAACTATGCAGTAGTGTTTCGGCTTGGTTGGGTGTATTTGCCAGTATCGCTATGTCATCGGCGTAGTCGGCGTCGGTAATTGTTTTTGCTGGGTACCTTCTGCTTCTTTTCTTTGTCAGCTCGAAGCCGTTTTCTCTGATTTTGTCAATCCTCTACACCACTTTATCTCTCTCTTTTTTCCTTTTCTTTCTTTCTTTCTTTCTTGCTATATTTTCTTTCTTTGTTTCTTTCTTTGTTTCTTTCTTTCTTGTTATATTTTCTTTCTTTCTTTCTTTCTTTCTTTCTTTCACTTGGTTTCTTTTCCTCCTCTACACCACTTTATCTCTCTCTTTTTTCCTTTTCTTTCTTTCTTTCTTTCTTTCTTTCTTTCTTGTTATATTTACTTTCTTTCTTTCTTTCTTTCACTTTTTTTCTTTTCCTCCTCTACACCACTTTATCTCTCTCTTTTTTCCTTTTCTTTCTTTCTTTCTTTCTTGTTATATTTACTTTCTTTGTTTCTTTCTTTGTTTCTTTCTTTCTTGTTATATTTTCTTTCTTTCTTTCTTTCTTTCTTTCTTTCTTTCTTTCTTTCTTCCTTTCTTTCTTTCACTTGGTTTCTTTTCCTCCTCTACACCACTTTATCTCTCTCTTTTTTCCTTTTCTTTCTTTCTTTCTTTCTTGTTATATTTACTTTCTTTGTTTCTTTCTTTGTTTCTTTCTTTCTTGTTATATTTTCTTTCTTTCTTTCTTTCTTTCTTTCTTTCTTTCTTTCTTTCTTTCTTTCTTTCTTTCTTTCTTTCTTTCTTTCTTCCTTTCTTTCTTTCACTTGGTTTCTTTTCCTCCTCTACACCACTTTATCTCTCTCTTTTTTCCTTTTCTTTCTTTCTTTCTTGTTATATTTTCTTTCTTTCTTTCTTTCTTTCTTTCTTTCTTTCTTTCTTTCTTTCTTTCTTTCTTGTTATATTTTCTTTCTTTCTTTCTTTCTTTCTTTCACTTGGTTTCTTTTCCTCCTCTACACCACTTTATCTCTCTCTTTTTGACATAGAGTCCTCGTGGTGTAACGGTTAAAGCGATGGACTGCGGAAGCGTAGTACGCGAGTTCGTACTCCAGTCGCGCTATTACGTTCACTTTCGAGCAAATACCCTTGGGAAAAGTGTGAACCCCCTTATCCTTTCAGCAATGGGTTAAATAGTACCACTACTGTTCTTCTAGGAGAGTGGCTTTGGCATTAAATAACCTATAAAGGTTGATATGCCATTAAACAAAGAAACCAAATCTCCAAACTTACCTTTTGTGCCCTGGATAAAAAAAAAATCAAATTTATCCATTTTAAAGAACATTACTGATAGATTCAGTGTCGAGAAGATGAAAGAGAATTTTCTAGAAATTATTAAACATTTTCCTTTTGTAATACTTGTCAAAACTAAACAAATAATTGATCATACTTCATCTAATAAATTCAAATATAACTACTACTGCTGCTCCTACAACTAACCTGTTACTATTACTATGGGAGCTTTCCTGTTGAGTTTGACATAGATCCTATCACATCAGTTGAAATATAATTTCAAGTACATAATAATAATAATAATAATAATAATAATAATAACTTGGCTAAGAAAAGGAAACCTTAAGAGAGAAACGGAATCTCTCCTGATAGCAGCAGAGGACAACGCCATAAGGACCAATCATATCAAAGCGAGAATAGATAAGACTGAACAAAATAGCAAATGTAGGCTATGCAGTGACAGAAAAGAAACGATCAATCACATAATAAGCGAATGCAGAAAATTAGCACAGAACCCAGTCGTGTCTCGCCTTATACTCCATAAGGCGAGACACGACTGGGTCGGCAAGGTGATCCAATGGGAAAGAAATTTAAATTTGACCATACTAACAAATGGTATATGCACAACCCAGCACCTGTCCTAGAAAATGACATGCATAACTCCAATGGGACTTTAACATACAAACGGATCACCTAATCCCGGCCAGAAGACCAGACCTTATAATAATCAACAAAAAGAAGAGAATTTGCTAAATTGTCGACTTTCCTGTCCCGGCGGACCACAGAATAAATCTGAAGGAATGTGAAAAGAAGGATAAGTACCTCGACCTTGCTAGAGAATTGAAAAAGCTGTCGAACATGAAAGTGACGATTGTGATTGGTGCTTTTGGCACAATAACTAAAGGATTATTAAAAAGCCGGGAAGACTTGGAAGTTGGCAGACGGTTAGAGACTATTCAAATGACAGCATTGCTGAGAACGGCCAGAATCCTGAGACGAGTCCTGGAGACTTGAGGAGACTTGCTGTCACCCAAACTCCGGTGAAAAACCATCAGATGTCGCTGATGTGAAAAACTCTAGAGGAGTAAAAAATGATTGAAATAAATTTGACCATACGAACAAATGGTATATTCACAACCCAGTATCTGTCCTAGAAAATGGGACGCACAAACTCCTCAAGGATTTTGACATGCAAACGGATCCCCTAAACTTGGCCAGACGACCAGACCTTATAATAATGGTGGACTTTCTTGTCCCGGCTGTTCACAAAATAAATTGAAAGAAAGCAAAGAGCAAGATAAATATCTCAAACTTGCTTGAGATTATTTGAAAAAAATTGTGGAACATGAAAGTGACGATTATACCAATTGCAATCGGTGCTTTTGGTACAGTCACCAAAGGATTGATAAAGGGACTGGAGGACTTGGAAAAAGAAGATGAGTGGAGACCATCTAAACTACTGCATTACGGAGATCGGCGAGAATACTGAGAAAAGTCTTAGAGATTTGAGAAGACTTGTCAATCAAACTCCAGTGAAAGACCCCCAACTAACACTGACGTAAGAAACGCCCAAAGGAGTTACATAATAATAATAACAATAATTATAATAATTAAAGGAGAATAAGATGAAACATGACAGGGTTGGGAAGGTGATCCATAGGGAATTGTGCAAGGAATTGAAATTTGACCATACTACCAAATAGTATATGCACAAATCAGAATCTATCCAGGAGAATGAGACGCGCAAAATTCTGTGGGACGTTGAGACTCAAACACATCACCTAATCCTGGCAAGAAGATCAGACCTAGTGATAATTCAAAAAAAAAAAAAATATAAACCAAAAACGTGTCGTATCAGCGAACCACAGAGAGAAAGAAAGCCCCCCCCCCAAAAAAAAAACAAGTACTCAGATCATGACAGAGAACTGAGAAAATTGCTGAACATGAGGGTGACGGTAATGCCAATTGTAATTAGCGCACTTGGAACGGTCTCCAAAGGTTTTGAAAATTCCATTAACTATGGTCCTGAGGATAAAACGTTTGATTGAAAAGTGCTTCTGAGTGAAATCATCTGGAGGTTCCTGGTTCAATCCCACCTACAGGTAAGATCACATTGAATTCTTATTATAGCTTAACATTTGTACCGGAACATGGTCAACGATATTATAACAATCTATCCTTGTGGATTAGATAAAATGTTCAGTTAGAGGTTCTCTGACGGCTCCAGAGTTCGACATGAAACACCTGAAGAAGACAGGACATATCAACCGATAGGATGAGAGTGTAACAATGAAGATGAAGACAATAGACTGAATATTCTAAGTGACAATATTTTTTGTTGTTGTTCTTGAGTACAAAGTTCAAATTTGCAATTGCTTATGCCAAATATAAATGGGGAAAAACCGTTTTCTTTTCAAACTGCTTTTGTACAATTAAGAAATATATAACGAAAGCCTCATGGTTGACTATATAATTATTTATGAGTTTTTGTACAATTAAGAAATATATAACGAAAGCCTCATGGTTGACTATATAATTATTTATGAGTTTTTGTACAATTAAGAAATATATAATGAAAGCCTTGATGGGAGACTATATAATTATTTATGAGTTTTTGTACAATTAAAAAATATATAATGAAAGCCTTGATGGGAGACTATATAATTATTTATGAGTTTTTGTACAATTAAAAAATATATAATGAAAGCCTTGATGGGAGACTATATAATTATTTATGAGGTTTTGTACGATTACGAAGTATATAATGAAAGCCTTGATGGGAGACTATATAATTATTTATGAGGTTTTGTACGATTACGAAGTATATAATGAAAGCCTTGATGGGAGACTATATAATTATTTATGAGGTTTTGTACAATCAAGAAATATATAATGAAAGCCTTGATGGGAGACTATATAATTATTTATGAGTTTTTGTACAATTACGAAGTATATAATGAAAGCCTTGATGGGAGACTATATAATTATTGATCAGCTTTTGTACGATTAAGAAGTATGTAATGAATGCCTTGATGAGAGACTCTAATTATTTATGAGGTTTTGTACAATCAAGAAATATATAATGAAAGCCTTGATGGGAGACTATATAATCATTTATGAGGTTTTGTACGATTACGAAGTATATAATGAAAGCCTTGATGGGAGACTGTATAATTATTTAGGAGGTTTTGTACAATTAAGAAGTATATAATGAAAGCCTTGATCAAGACTTTATTGGGAAGCTGGAGCGTTCAAGTTACATACGTCAAAAATCACCAAGCATATTCAATTCTAAATATTTTTTGTTCGACTTTTGTAGGAATGCATATAACATTATCAAATATGGAATCCGCGACCCGAGCTCGAATCCTGAATTAGGCTGTCTGCATTTTCACATTGCACTGAGGAAACGTATGACCTAATGTCTTTTTCTATCCCAACAAATATAGAACGAAGCTGTCTGCATTTTCACATAGCACTGGGGTGTTTTTCCATCCCCACAGATATAGGACGAGGCTGTCTGCATTTTCACATAGCACTGGGGTGTTTTTCCATCCCCACAGATATAGGACGAGACTGTTTGCATTGTACATTAAGAAAGTTATGCATCCAACTACTGTCTTTCAAGTCAGGGTGAAATAGTAGGGCAGACTAGGCTCTTTAGCCTTGGCATAGCAGCGAATCTGGGAGAAGGAAAACTCTAAATTCAAACCTGTTAAACAGCGCTTAAAAAATTGACCTTATGTCGCATCCAGCTTGTACGGAGAGTTGGTAAATACATACAGGTAAAAAATAGGACAGATTTAGTTCTTTTGTCTTGGTGTGGCAACTAGTCTAGGAGAAGGAAATCTCTGAATTCAAACCGACTTTACTCGGTATAGAAAATTGACCTCGTGATACATTTGTATTAACTGTGATTCCGCCTTGCTAATGTTGGATACCTAAAATACATGACCTTTTGCCAGACTAAAGAAATCTTAGTAAATACAAATATATTAGGGGTTCGTCGCGGTGAAATTATTGTCAGGTAGTATTGACATGAGTCTGATTCTCATTGGGTGATCCACATAATGAGTGCTCAATTCTGCTTGTCTTTTGTCACTCAAAACTGTCTAAAAAGATATTTTTCACACAGAAAAAAACATTGTTATTGATTGGAAACTGAGCACAGGAAAATGGATTATGTGAGATAACTTTTGTGAAGGAGAGAGGAATCACGAATGGAATTAGGTCAGACTCAGATAGGCTAGGGGGTAGAGTCCGGGTAGGTAGTGAGAACGAGTAATCGGGTACCACCGGAAGATGTCAGGGAGTATCACTTCGTAATTTTTTACATGTTACGACTTTTTAGGAGTTGGGACACACACACTCGCCCACTCTCTCTCTCTCTCTCTCTCTCTCTCACTCTGCTACGTGTTCAGTCTTTTTCTTTCTTATTGACTGGAAGTCCCCGTGACGTAATGGGTGATGTGCAGGACTGCGGGCTCCAAGTAAACGGGTTCGAACTACAATCGCGCCATCACGTTTTCTTAAGCACTAATACCTAAGGAAATATATGCAAGCTCAGATATAGATTAAATATCATCACTGCTTTTCTTTTACACGGATGCCCTCGGTATTAAATATCCCATGAAGGTTGATATGCCATAAAACAACCAAACTATGTTAGGTTGTTTTTATCAAATTCTTTATATACATACATATATATATATATATATATATATATATATATATATATATACACACATATATATATGCACACATATATATGCACACACACACACACACACACACACACATATATATATATATATATATATAACTAAGTCTGTTTATATCTATCTGTCTATCTCCGTCTATTTATATCTACAATTTCAGACTGTTCATATCTATATTTCTATCCAATATATATATATATATATATATATATATATATATATATATATATATATATATATATATAAACAATTTTTAATTATGCTTATCTTCAATCTCTCTAATGTTTGATTTTTTTTTCAACCTCCTCCTCTCACAACTCAGTTAATACGATCTAATTTACATCTGTCTTTACCCAGAGCCACGATAATGACGTAAGTCGTTCAGTAGTAGCATTTTGTCGGTATGATGAACTTAAAACTTCTTCTCTTGTTCCTGTAAAGAAGCCCTGTAGATGGCCGCTTTGATACTAAACAATTTTAACAATCTTCTCTCTCTTTTTTTTTTTTTTTTTTGGCTCTCCACCCTTTCTTTCTTTCTTTCTTTCTTTCTTTCTTTTGAGTTAGCGATGAAAAGCTTTAGACGTTTCAAAGAAGAGCGAACATTGTGAAATCCCCCGAGTATTTGACATAATGCTTATCAGAAAGACGCTGAAATGACTCACAAGTTAAATCTTCTACAAAAAAAAACAAACAAAAACAAAACAAAAAAAAAAAAACAGAAAAAGAAAGAAAGAAAGAAAGAAAGAAAGAAAGAAGAGCCGTGTAGGAGAACTCCGACATCTGGTAAGTACGACATGCGTCTGCGCATGCGCCGATGAGTATGAGGCTGGATTCTCAACTGTGCACAGATATTCACCAAGCTTGATTCATCTCAAAAAAAAAAAAAAAAAGAAAAAAAAACTTTGGAGGGGACATACTCAGAACTAAAAATGGAACCGGCTAGTCGGGTTCGAATTTCAACTAAGTCAGTCTACTCATCACTTAACATAAATACCCTTCGTAAAGGCATGAACCCACATTTCCTTGCGCTCTGTTCTAAAATCATCTATGGTTCAAATAGATATGTTAAAAAATCATTTATATTTGATAGGACCATGTACAAAAAACAAAAAACAAAAAACAACTACACAAAAAAATGTTGATATGAACTCGTTTCCCTCACCTCTAGACAAAAAAATAATCCTAGACGGGTTAAAAATTAGTCAATCTTCCTAAAGTAAATTGCCCCTAGTATATGGTCTGCCTCGAGGGTTCGGAAATTACGTGCATTTATACTTATTGACGATTGAGTCATTTTAACGGCATGTCAACTGTATAAGGGGTTTTTATGCTAAGAGGTAAGGTTTGGTTTCTTTGTTTAATGGCATATCAACCTTCGTGGGTTGATTAATGCCAAAGCCATCCTTCAAGAAGAACAGTGGTGGTGGTACTATTTAACCCATAGCTGGGAGGATAAGGGGGTTCATACCTTTCCCAAGGGTATTTGCTCGAAAGTGAACGTAATAGTGCGACTGGAGTTCGAACTCGCGTACCACGATTTCGCAGTCCAGTACGTTAACCATTACACCACCCTCTAAGAGCTTAGAGAATAGCATTAATTATAAGTTCACATTTAGATTTTTTTGTATAGCTATTTCTAAAGAGCTTTTTTTTTACACACAGTTATATGATAGCAAGTATTCCTATCAAATACAAATAATTTGCATGCATCTCAATGATTTAAAGTATTCCTATGTAATACAAATAATTATTTGGATTCAATAATTTTTTTCTATTTAATAACAGTTATTTATTTGCACACAGTTGTATTTTTTAATTAACTCATAATAATAATCCATACGAAACAAGGGTACTACTACATTCCCTGGATCGCACCACTTTACCTTTGATCCTTACTTTATAGTGCTGAATGCTAAGCAAGGCAGCATCAAGTACCATTTTTAAGTCTTTGGTATGACTTGACCTGGGATTGAACCGGACCATTGGCGAGCACTCTATATATATCATCATCATCATGTCGTGCCGCCAGCACGGATATCCCTGACCCTCTCTCGCCACTTCTCCCTATCATTCATCGCCTCTGACAGGTCTTCAGGGCTACATCCCGTGTCCTCACATAGCTGCTGTATGTAAGTTCGGGCTGGTCGTCCTGCTTTTGCTTGGCCATATGTGGGGGTCCATAGGAGTACGTCACTTACGAGCTCGTCCTTGCTTCTCCAGCAGTGTCCGGCGTGTCTGGCTCGTCTAACCTGTATAGTATTCGTGATGGGAGGCAGGTGGCCGTACAATTGGCGTCTCGTGGGGTGTTGTCGCCTGGACTTGTTCAATATTGCTCTCAACATTCTTGTGTAGTTGCCGTCAAGTTTCTTCTCCAGTCGTTTAGTTAGCGTCCATGTAGTGCATCCATATAGCAGTATCGATACAACCGCTGCCTGGAAGAAACTGCGCTTCATTTCATCGGTCAGGTCTGATTTCCATATGATTGAGAGCCTATCTATAGCCGTCCATGCTTTCGTCAGTCGTGTGTCGATGTCGTTTTCGGTTGATGAGACGCTACTTCCTAGATAGGTGAATTTGTCCACTAGCCTCAGAGAGGCTCCGTCTAGTGTGGTAATGTTGCCCGTTTGGTTGTAACACATATATTCAGTTTCGTGTGCATTGACATGGAGGCCAATGCCTGCTGCAGCTCGTTCCAAACTATGCAGTAGTGTCTCTGCTTGATTAGGCGTATTCAGAAATATGAATAGTGCTCCAAAGTGATAAGGGAACTAATTCATCATTACATTGGCGAACACTCAACTCATTGGGCCAATGGCCCGGTAGTATGGTCAAACTTTTAGTCTCTTGCAGAATTTCTAATGGATTACGTTTCCCACCCATTCATGCATACTCTTGTACTTATTATGTGAATAACTGTTTCAAACTACCTTGGATGTTCTTCAGTGAATTATCAATTATTTCTCAGACATAATTAATTATTTTGCATTGCTATCAATAGAGTTTAGTTTGGTTGGGTTTGGTTGAGTTTTATGGCATATCAACCATTGTAGGTTATTTAATGCCAAATCCTCTTTATATATATATATATATATATATATATATATATATATATATATATATTAAATATATATGATTTGGTTTGGTTGGGTTTTGTGGCATATCAACCATTGTAGTTATTTAATGCCAAAATCTCTTTTTACATATATATTAGATATATATGATTTAGGTTGGTTTGGTTTTATGGCATATCAACCATTGCCGGTTATTTAATGCCAAATCTTCCTTATACATATATATTAAATATATTTGATTCGGTTGGATTTTATGGCATATCAACCATTATAGGTTATTTAATGCCAAGTCCAGTTCTATGCAAAAACAGTTCTATTTCAAACAACTCAGTTAAGCATAAGTATAGGTTTTTGCTTACACACTGTTAAATAAAAAACAGTTGTATTTCAAGCAAGTCAGTTTAGTGCACAATTTCTTTCTATTTGACCCAAAGATAGGACCCTATCAAGTGCTACCACTCTGAGGCAGAGTGACCTGGAAGCGATGGCAATGAAAAGTTACTTTACATTCCCCTAAGCTCCAGCATTAGTGGAACCTCTCTATAAAATTTTTAAATGTCATATCCAGAACACTCGTTCTTGGTGGTGGGGGTCTTACCCCTCTGCAGAAAAACAGTCAGTGTATTCTACAGCCCTAGCCGACTAAGCCATATCAATAGAGATTCAGTTATCGAATTCTTATAAAGTTTTGGTATTAGATTACTCATAAAGGGTTGATATGCCTTTTAACAAATAAAGCTTAACATACTAATTGTAGAGAAGTATCTGGCTTTACGATTGCTCGATTTTCGAATTTATGATCCAACGAAAGCGATGAACAGTGATGCCGTATGTGTTCATTGATGTGTCAATGCCAGGTAATAGTATCACAAAGTCTCAGTGACAATCACGTGGGTAAATGTGCCCGCGTTTTCAACTTCGTGTCATACGGTACATTTTCTGTCAGTCTTAATGATTACTTTTTTTAAAATAGTTTTTTTCCAATCCCAAGATAATTTCTACAAAACCCTTAAGTGTATCTTCCTGTGGTGAAAAAAAGAGGGGCGGGCGCCGTTATCTTAAACGAGAAACTTCAGATAATTCTCTTCACGGATTTTTTTCGAATTGCGAAAAGCCCCTCAGAACATACCACCCCATCGTATATAGAAGAGCATCGCTATAAGTAAATAAAGTTGGTGATCTTAGTCGAGGTGACCCGAAGACTCCCTTTTCAATAGCTACTACACCGAGGTGTAGGGGAGGGCGTTACTCTATTCCCTGGATTGCCCCACTTTACCCTTGATGCTTACCTTATAATGCTGAGTGTTAAGCAAGGCGGCATCAAGTACCATTTTTAAGTCTTTGGTATGACTTGACCTGGGATTGAACCCCGGTCTCCCGGACCATTGGCGAACACTCTACTCATTCGACCAATATAGAAATATGAATAGTGCTCCAAAGTGGAGCTGCGGTTAGAGAACTAATTCATCATAGCATTACCAATGTTCTGAGTTCGATCCTCATCGTGCTCCACACACTCATGGTGTACTACCATACTTAATTCACTCAAGCAAATACAGCGTCTCGTCGAGGAGTCATCATCATCATCATGTCACACTATCAGCACGGATCTCCCAGACTCTCTCTCGCCACCCCCTCCCTATCATTCATTGCTTCCGGCAGGTCTTCAGGGCTACATCCCGTATCAGCACAGAGCTGCTGTATGTAGGTTCGAGCTGGTCGTCTTGCCTTTGCTCGTCCATGTAAAGGGGTCCACAGGAGTGCATCAGTTATGAGCTCGTTCCTACTTCTCCAGCAGTGTCCTGCATGTCTGGTTCGTCTAATTTTGATAGTTTCGTGATGAGTGGTAGGTGGCCGTACAGCTGCTGCTTTGTGGGATGCTGCCCCTAGGACTTGTTCAATATTGCCCGCAGCATTCTTGTGTAGTTGACGTCAAGCTTTTTCTCCAAACGTTTAGTTAGCGTCCATGTAGTTCACCCATATAGCAGTATCGACACGATCACTCCTTGGAAGAAACTGGGTTTCATTTTATCGGTCAGGTCTGACTTCCATATGACCGATAGACTATCGTTAGCTGTCCATGCCTTTGCTAATCGCCTGTCGATATCTGTCTCGGTTGATGAGACACTGCTTTACTGGTCAAAAAGTTAGGCTATTACCTGTTCGAGTTCAAACATCTCATGATGCTCACCGCTTCTGGCCTTGCGCCAGATCTAGTTAAATTGGGAACATAGATTGCCTCGTCGAAGTGTAGTGATGAGCAAGCTAGTCTTGCAAACTATGACAGTTGGTTTAAGCTCAAAACACATGAATGCTCCGAATCTCTAGCCTTGCGCTAGACCTGGATAAATTAAACATTTATTTTGAGTAACTCACAGTGGCCAAGTAGTACGCAAGTTATTCTTGCAAACTATGACTGTTAGTTTGAGTATGATCCTCCCTGTGTGCCCCATACGTCTGATTCTCGTTAGACATAGATAAAGTATGTTTAGAGTGCCTCATCGTGGCCAAGTAGTACGTAAGCTATTCACGCAAAATATGACTTAGTTTGAGTATGATCCTCCCTGGGTGCCCCATACTTCTGGTTCTTGGTAGACATAGATAAACTATATTTAAAGTGCCTCATCGTGGTTAGCAGGCTAGTCTCACAAACTTGGATTGTTGGTTTGAGCGCGCTCCTCACACGGTGCCCTACATTTCTATACTTGCACAAGAACTAGACAGACTAAGCAGTTGTTTAGAGGGCGTCACTGTCGTGTTGTGGTTAGAAAGCTCGTCTCGCAGATCAGTAGTACTGATTTGAAGACGATCCTCACGGAGAGTCTTGTGTTCGTAACATTTAACTCTGTTAAGCTTGGTAAATATTGAGATAGATAGAAAGAAAGAAAAACAGGAAGAGAGAATTTTTGTTGTGTCTCACACACAAGACATCCAATATCGGACAATAATTCGTCTTGATTCGATTTAATCGTATCTTGGTCAATAGAAAAAACCACTTTTGAGCAATGCGAAGCTTGCATTCTACTCCGGTCACCTTAAGAGTCAGGCCGGAAATGAAAAATAAGCCTTTATTTTCTGAGGGAAAGAGAGAAAGAGAAAGAGAAAGAAAGAAAGAGAGAGTACACCAAACATAAAAAGTCTGTGTCAAGAAAATTAGGCCAGTTATTTGTGGCTTGATTACTGGTCCCTCAATTATCCACAGTTTCGTTTTTCGCGGTTTATCTTACACGGGGTCAAAGTCAGTTTTCCTAAGGTGCCAGATAGTCATATATATATATATATATATATATATATAGACAGATAGTTGTGTTTGGTTTGGTTTGGTTTCTCTATCAAATGACATATCGTGGATTACTTAATGAGAAAGCCATCCTTTGCAGAAGAAGAGAAGTCGTACTATTCAACACATAGCTAAGGGGATAAGGGGGTTCATGCCTTTCACAAGAGAATTAGGCAGAAAGTAAACGCAACAATTCGAATTCGCTTACTACGATGTCGCAGCCCAGCATGTTAGCCATTACGCCACATCGTACATTCTGTAAATTTCACATGGTTTGTACTTCTCAGCCAGCAAAAATTTGATGACAGGCCTCTGTTCAAAATGGGAATACTCTGCTTGATTTGCTAACATTTTGAATTGCGCCAAAACAATAATAGTAGTACTACTAGTCAAGTAAGAACATTAAGTTTATAAGTCCCAAAAATTCACTCTATGTGTCCAGCAGGACATCTAGCGTAACTAAGGAGACAATCATCTGCAGGTTGCAGGTTCAATCCTGACTGCAGGCGAGCAACAATACTGGAATACTTAACACTTGTACCCGGTTTTGGCTAACGGAATCAGAACAGGCGACCCCTGTGGATTCAATAAAGGACGTAGTTCCCGAGTTTGACAAACGCTTGAAGAGGCCGGAAGAGATATCGGCCGAAACGTTGTGGAAATAACAATAAAGATTACAACAAAATGCTAAAAATCATCAAGCTTCGTCCCAGAAATTTCGACAATTAGTGAGTTGGGTTGAGCACTCTGGTGAAGGAATTTTTCGGCCGCCGCTCGCATAATGCAAAGTTCTTCGAAAGAATTGAGCACTCTGGTAGCCGATAGGGTATAAAAATGTAAACAAACGGACGCTGCTGTTGCTACATAAATACCTTAACAATTCCCTTAGCCAAATGTGGTACGCTTGTTGGCCGAGCGGTCTGAGACTTAGTCTAACGTAAAGTTTCGATCCCGGCTTCGGGCGTCTAATGTGTCTAGCCACAATGAAGAGTTCTGATAGAACGAAACAGTCTGTCTGTGGATGACAATATAAATATAGTCTGATATATCTATATATTAATACCCATCCATCGAGTATGAAATTTCTCATATATTTTATCACTGAATAATTTCAAACAT
>OY757938.1:13073114-13118114 GCA_963585895.1 Sepioteuthis lessoniana | reverse complement strand
CTGAATTGATTTTTTCAATAAAAATTTTAAAATAAAGCTGTAGTGTTGTTTTCTTTAGGACGATAATTTTATCGTTCCACCCTGTACTCAATATTCCTCAGAATATGCAAAAATGACTTCATGGCGTAGAACCAAAAACACCCTCTGTTCTCGATCTGTTCTACTATTCCTATAATTATCAGTTTTTGAGTGGCATAAGAGATTCAAGGAAGGCAGGTAGTCTGTGAGGGATGATGAGAGGTGTGGGAGGAGTAAGGAAGTCAATAGACCAGAGTTGATTGGCCAAACGGTTAGGGTTAGGGTTGGGGTTGCTATGTTGAGGCTTTAAGGGAGTTCAGCAAGAGATTCCGTAGGAAGAGGCCAGCACTCTTCAAATCGGGTCAGTGGCATTTCCAGCAGGACAATGCACCAGTCCTCAACTCTATCCTTATCACAAACTATTTGACCAAGATGGGCATCAAGACAGTTCGTCACCCTCCCTATAGTCCAGACCTTGCTCCCTGTGATTATTGGTTATTCCCTGAGCTCACAGGCTATCGTTATGAGACAATTGAGGAGATGAAAGAGGCTGTGACGAAGGTCATTGACACGATAACACAAGAGGACTTCGATGGGGCCTTCCAAAAGTTGTTGGAACGGTACAATATTTGTATTGCAGCCGGAGGAGATTACTTCGAAGTGAACTAGAGTTTCATGTGTGTACTATTAATAAAACTGCCAACACTAAAAAAATCTGGAAACTTATTTAATGATCCTCGTATGTCTCATAATTCCACACAACAAACAATTAATCAACTCTTCCCAAATATGCAAGTCTCTCACAAACCTTCATATTTTTTTTAGAAGCTTTACACACATATACGTCTCATGAGAACATTTCTACATACATATTTTCATTTATTCTTTTTGTATTTTATTTAATCAAGTATTCTCCTTTTTTTTGTTTACGTAGGCAATAAAATGGAATTTACAAAAGAGAAGTTTTTACTACGATCTAAAATATAAAAACACAGTGATGTAATAAATGTCGCACGTATAATAACAAAAAAAAAAAGGGCTTAATCGACCACACAAGAGGAAAGCATTTACGGGTCACTGGCTTTAAAGTTTACGTTACCGGGAACCCGATATTGTCTTAAGGTTAAAAGATCGAAAGAATATATGTTTGATGTGCCCCTAAAGCGATAATAAATACTCTGTAATTTATAATAGGCGATACGAAGGAAACAGTTTATGAGTAGCTGAGGGAGGTACATGAATCAAGGGGATTTTAATGTCGCCTTTTTTTTAATGTGTTCTTATCAACCTTTGCATCAGCCATTTTGACTTCACTGCCTATCCTAATAATAATAATAATAATAGAAACAATTGCGAAGTATCTAGAAAAGGAGAGACCAGGGAAAATTGGAGAACAGAATGCTAAGCTGCTCGGATCATCAAAAAAAAAAAAGTCCAGGAGAGTTCGGAAGATATGCTTTCGGGGGTGTCCTCGTGGTGTAATAGTTAAAGCGCTGGACTGCGGAATCGTAGTAAGCGAGTCCGTACTCCAGTCGCGCTATTACGTTCGCTTTCGGGCAAATACCCTCGGGAAAGGTATGAACCTACTTATCCTCCCAGCTATGGGTTAAATAGTACCACTACTGTTCTTCTAGGAGAATGGCTTTGGCATTAAATGACCTACAAAGGTTGATATGCTATTAAGCAAAGAAGAAGAAGAAGAAGAAGAAGAAGAAGAGGAAGAAGAAGAAGAAGAAGAAGAAGATATGCTTTCACTCAGATTTCAGAGAAAGCTACCAGTTACTATTGGTGAGAAAAAATTGCAAGGGATCAGTGAATGAATCGAGACTATCAAGACTACAACATTGCTGAGACCAGCCAGAATACTGAGAAGTGTCCTGGAGACCTCAGAAGACTTGGTATCACTCAGTCTCTAGCGAAACTTCACCGGCTAACACTGATGTGAAAAACTGACAAGGAATGAAATATTCGGTAATTTCATAAAAAAAAACGCACCAAACATGATGTACGAGGAGCCTACGATAAGTTTCCAGACGTTTTTCGTATGGGCACTTTTATAGAGAGTACACACATGAAACTCTAGTTCCCTTCGAAGTAATCTCCTCCGGCTGCAATGCACTTGTTGTACCGTTCTAACAACTTGGAAGGCTCCATCGAAGTCCTCTTGTGTGAGCGTGTCAATGACCTTCGTCACAGCCTCTTTCATCTCCTCAATTGTCTCATAACGACGGTCTGTGAGCTTAGGGAATAACCAAGAGTCACAGGAAGCAAGGTCTGGACTATAGGGACAGTGAGGAACTATCTTGATGCCCATCTTGGTCAAAAGGTCTGTGACAAGGATGGAGTTGTGGACTGGTGTATTGTCCTGGTGGAAATGCCACTAACCCGATTTGAAGAGTGCTGGCCTCTTCCGACAGAATCTCTTCCTGAACTCCCTTAAAACCTCAACATAGTAACCCTAACCCTAACCCTTTGGCCAATTAACTCTGGTGTATTGACATCCTTACTCCTCCCACACCTCTCATCATCCCTCACAGACTCCCTGCTTTCCTTGAATCTCTTATTCCACTCAAAAACTGATTCTCGATTCATGCAAGATGCTCCAAAAGCAGTCTGAAGCATTCCATACATTTCTGTGGTATCCTTTTTTCCAAGTTTAAAACAGAATTTTATTGCATATCGTTCTTCTAAAGTGTCCTAAAGATTGCATTTTTCAAATTCACCAGGTGTGACAATCAGGTTTTAGTAGGGTGTATTCCAATTGCTGCTGTAGCTGTTCATTTGAAGCTGAAATCATAAAAATTATCTCATAAGATGTATAGCAATAACATACTGAATAAATCTACGACAATTTTAAATGCCCACACGAAAAAAGTCAGGAAACTTATCGTATGCACCTCGTATATGTTGTGCGAAAGAAAATTGAATCAACTGACCATTTAGTGTCCAGTTGCCCAATCCTAACGCCAATAGAATATAAAGAAAGACCTGATAAAATAGGACATTATATTCATTGGAAAGAATGAAAATACTGAATCAACTGACCATTTAGTGTATGGTTGTCCAATTCTAATGCCAATAGAATATTAAGAAAGACCTGATAAAATAGGACATTATATTCATTGGAAAGAATGAAAATACTGAATCAACTGACCATTTAGTGTCCGGTTGTCCAATTCTAACGCCAATAGAATATAAAGAAAGACCTGATAAAATAGGACATTATATTCAATGGAAAGAATGAAAATACTGAATCAACTGACCATTTAGTGTCCGGTTGTCCAATTCTAATGCCAATAGAATATTAAGAAAGACCTGATAAAATAGGACATTATATTCATTGGAAAGAATGAAAATACTGAATCAACTGACCATTTAGTGTCCGGTTGTCCAATTCTAATGCCAATAGAATATTAAGAAAGACCTGAGAGAATAGGACATTATATTCATTGGAAAGAATGAAAATACTGAATCAACTGACCATTTAGTGTCCGGTTGTCCAATTCTAACGCCAATAGAATATAAAGAAAGACCTGAGAGAATAGGACATTATATTCATTGGAAAGAATGAAAATACTGAATCAACTGACCATTTAGTGTCCGGTTGTCCAATTCTAACGCCAATAGAATATAAAGAAAGACCTGAGAGAATAGGACATTATATTCATTGGAAAGAATGAAAATACTGCGTCAACTGACCATTTAGTGTCCAGTTGCCCAATTCTAATGCCAATAGAATATAAGGAAAGACCTGAGGAAATAGGACATTATATTCATTGGAAAGAATGAAAATACTGAATCAACTGACCATTTAGTGTCCGGTTGTCCAATTCTAACGCCAATAGAATATAAAGAAAGACCTGAGAGAATAGGACATTATATTCATTGGAAAGAATGTAAATACAATGGAATCATAGATTGTGAAAAATGGTATAAACATCAGCCAGAACCAATTATAGAAGCCAAAAGGAGCAACAATTATTCTCTGAGACTTTGTTATCTAAACCGATTGAAAAATTAAAGATCCATAAACCAGATTTAGTGGTTAAGGACTATAAAAGAAAAAATATGCCTTCTAATTGATATGTCAGAATCAAGAGGTATAAATTAACATATTAGTCAAAGAATATAATAAAAGAAGTAAATACAAAGTGCTGGAAATAAGAACTGAAGTAAGGCACCTTTATAACCGTGCCAGTAATAATGGGAGCCCTGGGTATGATAAAAAAAGGACACGCGCGCGCGCACACACACACACACACACACACATATATATATATATATATACCGGCCCACTTGCCGAGTGGGTAGAATGTTCACCAATGACTCGGGAGACTGGGGTTGAATCCCTGGTCGAGTCATACCAAAGACCTAAAAAATGATACTTGATGCCTCCTTGCTTAACATTCAGCATTATCCAGTACGGATCAAGAGTAAAGTGGAGAAATATAGAGAAAGGAGTAGTAGCTATTGAAAAAGGGTGCATTTGAAATGAGTCGGTCCACGAAGAGATAAGTATTTTTTTCGGAATTATTTATTTATTTTGTTCTTACATATGTGTATGCTTCCAGCTTGTTGCTTTCGCCTTGTTAATGGAGTACTGGAAACATACACGTATGTAAGAACGCAATAAATAAATAAATCCTTAAAAAATACAAATCTCTTCGTGGATCTACTCATTTAAAAATATTAAATATTTCTGTCTCTCTTTGGACCTACAACAATATACATTAGTTGTCAAAATTTCTGAGACGAACCTTTGTGATTTTTATCATTAAGGGTTTTCGTACTATTGTCTTCATCTTTATTGTTATTTCCACAACGTTTCGGCCGATTTCCTCCAGCCTTCTTCAGGTGTTTGTCGAACTCGGGAATCTTCACGGAACTTCGAAGTACGTCCTTTATTGAATCCACAGGGGTCGTCTGTTCTGATTCCGTTAGCCATAACCGGGTACAAGTGTTAAGTATTCCTGTATTTGTTACTCGCCTGCAGTCAGGATTGAACCTGTAACCTCCAGATGATTGTCCCATTAGAAGCTTAGGGAACCAACGCCTATAAACGTTACGCCATGTGAAACGTTGTGGAAATAATAATAAAGATGAAGACAATAGTCCGAAAACCCTTAATGATGAAAAAACAATATATATATATATATATATATATATACTCCCCTACCCCTGTACGGTTGAGTTCTCTGGCGAAGAAGTAATCATGTTGCCATTAGCGTTTATTGCAAGCCTCTTCACATATGAATTGAGGTCTCGGTAGCCACTGAACGGATGTATGTAAACAATAGTAATTGTGATTCATAACCATTTAAAATTTACTTCGCAGCTAATGGCTTCTCGCGACTGAATGATTAGAAGCTTGGCTTGATGTTTGAGTCAATCGGGTTTCGTTCTCAGCTACGGGAAGCTAATGTCTAGCCACACTGATGAGTTCTGATAGAACGAAATAGATCTGTCTGTGGATGACTATATAGATATATATTTATATCGTTTGGTATATATACATATATCTCTTTATATAGATATATATGGTAAACTTTATCTTACACTTTTTAGACAGTAAAACAATCCCCAGTTATTCCTATTTATAATGTTAATTTTCGTTAAAAAGAAAAAAGACAAGGCATATCAATATATTGACGTGAAAATAACAAGACAAATTTCCACATTTTCTGACTATGCACAAACGATTTTTCTCGTCGCGACAATGAAAATGCGTTCATATGTACTAGATTAAGCCTCTTATAAAACTGCTTTCAAATTGTTGAATGTATGTGTGTGTGTGTGTGTGTGTGACAGAAAGAGTATGTTTTTTCAATTCCCTACCGAGGTCGAGGTACTTATCCCTCTTTTCACATTCTTTCAGTTTTATTCTGTGGTCAGCCGGGACAGCAAAGTCGACTATTTTGCAAGTTCTCGTTTTTTTGTGTGTGGATTATTAAATCCGGTCTTCTGCCCGGGATTAGGTGATCCGTTTGTATATTAAAGTCCCATAAGAGTTTGTGCGTAGCATTTTCAAGGACAGGTGCTGGGTTGTGCATATACCATTTGTTAGTATGGTCGAATTTAAATTTCTTACACATTTCCCAATGAATCACCTTGCCGACCCAGTCGTGTCTCGCCTTATACTCCCTCTGCGCTAATTTGCTGCATTCGCTAATTATATGAATGATGGTTTCATCTCTGTCACCACATAGCCTGCATTTGCTATTTTGTTGAGTCTTATCTATTCTCGCTTTGATATGATTGGTTCTTATGGCGCTGTCTTGTGCTGCTATTAGGAGAGATTCTGTTTCTATTATTATTATCATTATTTACTCCTTTAGAGTTTTTCACATCAATGTTAGCGGATGGTCTTTCACTAGAGTTTGAGTGACAGTATGTCTCCTCAAGTCTCCAGGACTCTTCTCAGTATTCTGGCCGTTCTCAATAATATTGTAGTTTGGATGGTCTCCACTCGTCCTCCTACCTCCAAATCTTTCAATCCCTTTAACAATCCTTTGTTGACTGTACCAAGACCACCAATCACGATTGTTATAATAGTCCCCTTCAGGTTCCACTGTTTTTTTTAGTTCCCAAGCAAGGTTCGGGTACTTATCCTTCCGTTCTTCTTCTTCTTCTTCTTCTTCTTCTTATTATTATTATTATTATTATTATTATTATTATTATTATTTACTCATTTAGAGTTTTTTTACATCAGCGTAAGCTGATGTTTTTTCACTGGAGTTTGAATGAGAGTAAGTCTCCTTAAGTCTCCTGGACTCTTCTCAGTATTCTGGCCGTTCTCAATAATGCTGTCGTTTTGATGGTCTCAACTCGTCTGCCAACTTCCAAGTCATCCAGTCCCTTTAATAATCCTTTAGTTATTGTGACAAAAGCACCAATCACAATTGGTATAATCGTCACCTTCATGTTCCATAGTTTTTTCAATTCTCTAGCAAGGTCGAGGTACTTATCCTTCTTTTCACATTCTTTCAGTTTTATTCTGTGGTCAGCCGAGGAAGCAAAGTCGACAATTTTGCAAATTCTCTTTTTTTCTTGTTGATTATTATAAAGTCTTGTCTTCCGGCCGAGATTAGGTGATCCGTGTCTATGTCAAAGTCCCATAGGAGTTTATGTGTGTCATTTTCTAGGACAGATGCTGGATTGTGCATATACCATTTGTTCCTATGGTTAAGTTTAGATTTCTTACACATTTCCTAGTGGATCACCTTGGCCACCCAGTCGTATCTAGTCTTATACTCCTTCTGTGTTAATTTGCTGCATTCGCTTATTATTATTATTATTATTATTATTATTATTATTATTATTATTATTATTTACTAGGATTCATATAACTATGTGCAAACAAATAATCATAAACTAGAAATAACTACTTGAAACTAGACAACTGTAAATAAATTATTTGTATTATATAGGAATACTTGAAACAATATAATGCTGATGTGTCAATGTGAGTTTGTTAGTGCATACGTGTGTGCAGCTGTCTGTATGCATGTGTATATGTGCATGTATATGTATGTGCGTGAGAGTGCATGTGTATGTGTCTGTGCTGTGGGGATGCTCTTAGCTTGTCATAAAAGCGCTTCATTGAGGACTAATTAAGGAATTTTATAATCATATTTCCTTTAACTGGTCCCACCCGCTTCGATCATTCCCTAACCACACCATCATACTCTCCCAGTTCTTCAGGTCCTCCACCTCTCTCTCTCTCTCTCTCCTTCCCCACCTATCACTCCCATCCCCCTTTCTCGGCTGTCCAATGTCTCATTGTCACAAATCGTACTAAATAAGTGCAATCAGGTTTGGAATGTTAATAACAGCTTCGCAAATAATCCGACCCCTCCTGCCCCAGGTGACCTGCGAATTAAGTAAGCAATGACATTGAATGTTGCACGTTTACAAGAAGCAGAGAAGGGAAAGCGGAAGTTGAGTTTTTGCTACTTCCGCTGTTAAGAAAATACTGCCCGATTTTAGCACAAACTTTAAATTCTATTCTAACATTTTAATACTAAAGTTGTCTCCCTTAGTCGAGGGCAACCAGAAGGTTCCCTTTTTAATAGCTACTACATCAAGGTATAGGGGAGGGCTCTACTCCTTTCCCTGGATTGCTCCACTTTACCCTTGATACGTACCTTATAATGCTGAGTGTTAAGCAAGGAGGTATCAAGTACCATTTTTTAAGTCTTTAATATGACACGACTTGGGATTGAACTCCCGGACCATTGGCGAACAATCTACACACTTGATCAATGAGCCGGTTTTAAATAGTAGTTGTATAAAAATATTCACATTCCTAATGTTAATTTTCGATCACTTCTTTCAGAATTTGATTTTAAAGGTTATATGCCCCTAACCATGAATATGTAAAGAGTGATACATTTACTTTTTAGTTTGGTTTGTTGGGTTTTATGGCATATCAACCTTCGTAGGTTATTTAACGCCAAATCCATTTTTATGTAAATAATCAGTTCTATTTCAAACAATTCAGTTTAACATGAGTACACAGTTTAATTGTCAAAAACATTTCTATTTTAAACTATTCAAGCAGTTATATATAAAAATTCACTTTAGTGTAAGTACAGTCTCAATGTCAAAAACAGTTCAATTTCAAACAATTCAGTTTAGCATAAGCTCGCAATTTAAATGTAAGCACGGTTTAATTGTGAAAAACATTCCTGTTTTGAGCTATTCAGTTTAGTCAAGCAGTTCTAATTCAGCTAATTCAGTTTAGTATCAGTACAGATTTTGTTTACACAGTAATATGTCAAAACAGTTCTATGTTAAACAATTCAGTTTAGTGTAAATACAGTTTCAATGTCAAAAATAGTTCTATTTGAAATAATCCAGTTTAGCATAAGCACGCAGTTTAAATGTAAGAACGGTTTAATTGTCAAAAACATTTCAATTTCAAGCTATTCAGTTTAATCAAACAATTCAGTTTAGCATAAATATGCTATTAGTTCTATTTAACCCATAGATAGGGCCCTATCAGGTGCTACCACTCCGGGCCAGAGTGGACCTGGGAGCAATGGCAATGAAGTGGTGCTCTGCATTCCCCAAGGCCCCAGCATTACAGGAACCTCACTATCAGACTGTTTAGTTTCTTATCTAGGACACTCATTGGGGGGAGGGGACTTACACCTCTGCAAAGGTGCAGTCAGTGTATTCTACAGACCCAGCCGACTGGGCAAGAGTGGACCTGGGAGCAATGGCAATCAACTGGTGCTCCGTATTCCCCAAAGCTCCAGCATTACTGTAACCTCACCATCAGACTGTTTAATTTCATATCCGTACACTCATTGGGGGGGGGGGCTTACCCCTCTGTAAAGGTGCAGTCAATGTATTCTACAGCCCCAGCCGACTGGGCAAGAGTGGACCTGGGAGCAATGGCAATCAACTGGTGCTCCGTATTCCCCAAAGCTCCAGCATTACTGTAACCTCACCATCAGACTGTTTAATTTCATATCCAGGACACTCGTTGGGGGGAGGTCTTACCCCTCTGTAAAGGTGCAGTCAATGTATTCTACAGCCCCAGCCGACTGGGCAAAGATTTACTTTTTAAGGTTGGTCATAATTTTATTTCATGATTATGCTCGGCCACATGGTGCCAGGATGACTCGGAAGAAGCCCAGAATATTAAACTTGGACACATCCACTATATACTCCGCATCAGTTGGCATCGAGACCTTTCGAGTTTTATTGTATAGGGATAAATAACTTTGATCATCGATGGCTGATATACGTGTTCAGGGATCATATTTTAGCTAATAACATGAGACAAATATGATTGATCAAATGGTGTAATGGTTATCGTCGTAGGAAATGGACACTGCGACACGAGTTCAAATCCTGGACGAGACTGATTGCATTTCATAAAGCACTAATACTCTTGGGAAAGGTATGAATCCAATTATTCTCCCCCCAGCTATGGGTAAATAGTAGGGCAGACTTGGTTCTTCAGCCTTGGTGAGGCAACTAATCTAGGAGAAGGAAAACTATGAATTGAAACCTGTTAAACTCCGCTTAAAATTGACCTTGTGTCATATCCTGGCCGAGCCGAAGGGTTGGTAAATAGTAAATTTTAGTGATCAGTCCCGTTGCCTTGAAAGAGTATTTGTGAATTCTAAAAACTTTAATGTCAGCTTGAGACGAAATCCCTTGTACTGTGAGTCGTACAAATAGAAGAAAATAGTTAGCAAATTTCAGATCAGGAATTAAGCATCCAATTTGATACCTCGAGGATCAGTTTGTCGAGAAGGAATGAATAAATGATAAAGGAATGCTTTCCCAGTAAACAATGGTCCAAAAATTGGATGTGCTCTCCTCATGTTGGTGTTGGTCTGTTCTGCTCCTTGAGAGAGAGAGAGAGAGAGAGAGAGAGAGAGAGAGAGAGAGAGAGAGCACGTTTCCACAGCCTTCTATATTTCCCGGGAAAGTCATCCGAGCAGAATGGCATAAACCATCCTCATTGGTCAAAAATATCAAATCGAAACCACAACGATCAAAATAATCCGCGCTAAACAATAATTCGAAATTCCTTCTTTCTGCTACAAGCTGATTAAAATACTGTTTAGATTAATCTTAGTATAAACTGCTAAAATTCTTTTCTGACATTTTAATTGTAGTTTTATAAAAAAAATTCACATTCTTAATGATTAGAGAGTAGTTCTTGTTAATTTTCAATCAATTAATTCAGAAGGTTATATGCCCCTAATCATGAACATGAATCAACATGGGATGAATTTACTTTTCAAGCTGGGTTATAATTTTGTTTCATGACAATGCTTGGCCACATGTTACCTGGATAACACTGCTCGGCCAAATGTTGCCAAAATGGACATTACAGAAGCCAACTGACTTGGGATATGAGACTTTGCCTCATCCATCATATTTTCCTGATCTCTCACCCGCTAACTACTATTTTTTCAAGCCTCTAGACACTTTTTTACGCTAAAAAACATTCGGTTCCAAAGAAGTACAAACTGCACGAAAAGATTTCTTGGCATTAAAACATTTTACGTTTTATCGTACAGACATACATAATCTTGATAATCGATGACAGAAATGTTCAGGGATCATATTTTGAAGTTCAGGGATCATATTTTGATGTTCGGGGATCATATTTTGAAGTTCAGGGATCATATTTTGATGTTCAGGGATCATATTTTGAAGCTCAGGGATCATATTTTGGTGTTCGGGGATCATATTTTGAAGTTCAGGGATCATATTTTGATGTTCAGGGATCATATTTTGACTGATCATCATATTTACTAACCCCTCGGCTCAGGCAGGATATGACACAAGGTCATTTTTAAGTGGAGTTTAACAGGTTTGAATTCGGAGTTTTCCTTCTCCTAGACTAGTTGCCTCACCAAGGCTGAAGACCCTAGTCTGCCCTACTATTTACCCATAGCTGGAGGGAGAATAATTGGATTCATACCTTTCCCAAGAGTATTAGTGCTATGTGAAATGCAATCAGTCTCGTCCAGGATTTGAATTCGTGTCACCGTGTCCATTTCCTACGACGATAACCATTACACTTGACTGATTATAACCCTTTTTTTTTAATTTATCAACTTAGGAATATTTTTTTTCTAAAATTGGATATTATTTTCCAAATATCCTCGGACCGTAAAGCAATAAACTGACACGTGAGAGGGTGATACGAGATTTTATAAAGGATGATTGTTTAGAGAAAGTTAAAAAGAAATTGCACAGAGAACATAACCTTATTCTTTAGCCATCAAAATATTTTCTTTGGCTTTTTCTGATCTTATAGTCAATTGGGCTGGGGCTGTAGAATATGTTGACAGCACCTCTCTAGAGGGGCAACACCCTCTTCACCAAGGGTACCAGATATGACATTAAACTGCATCCTATGGTGAGGTTCCAGTTCTGGAGCTTTGAGGATTGTGCTGTACCCTTTCATTGCCATTACTCCCAGGTCCACTCTGACCTAGATTGGTAGTACATGTTAGATCTCATCTATGGGTTAAACAGAACTATTTAATCTTTCACTATTCTTGAAACCATTTAACTATGTGCAAACAAATGTTTGGTTGGTTGGTTGGGTTTATGGCATATCATCCTTTGTAGGCTATTTAACGACAAATCTATTTTCATACAAGTAGTCAGTTCTATTTCAAGCAATTCAGTTTAGCATGAGTATACAGTTTGTCAAAAACATTTCTATTTTAAGCTATTCAGTTTAGTCAAACAATTCTAATTCAAACAATTCAGTTTAGTATAAGTATAGATTTTCTCCATGCACAGTTAAATGTCAAAACAGTTCTATATTAAACAATTCAGTTTTACATTAGTAGTTTCAATGTTAAAAACAGTTCTATTTCAAGCAGTTCAGTTAAGCAAATACACAGTCTAATTGTCAAAATATTTCTATTTCAAGCTATTTAGTTTAGTCAAACAGTCCTAATTAAAACAATTCAGTTTAGCATAAGTATGCAGTTAGTTCTATTTAACCCATAGATAGGGCTCTTTCATGTGCTACCATTCCAGGCCAGAGTACTGAATCGTTTGAATTAGAACTGTTTGACTAAACTGAATAGCTTGAAATGGAAATGTTTTTGACAATCAAATTGTACTTACATTTAAACTGCGTGCTTATGCTAAACTGAATTGTTTGAAATGGAACTGTTTTTGACATTGAAACTGTACTTACGCTAAACTGAATTGTTAATATAGAACTGTTTTGACATTTAACTGTGTGTAAACAAAAGCTGTACTTATACTAAACTGAATTGGCTGAATTAGAACTGCTTGAATAAACCGAATAGCTTGAATTGAAATGTTTTTGACAATTAAGCTGTATACTTATCCTAAACTGAATTGTTTGAAATGGAACTATTTTCATAAAAATGGATTTGGCTACAAAGGTTGATATGCCATAAAATCCAAACAACCAACCAAATCAAACTTCAGGGAGAAATCACCAGCTAACACTGGCAAGAAAATCTCGGGAAGGAGTAGATAATAATAAATATAATCTTTTCTAATAGCAGTACAAAACAACACCATAAGGACCAATCATATCAAAGCGAGAACAGAAAAAACGCAACAAAACAGATATAGGTTATGTGGTGATAGAGACGAAACAATCAATCACATAATAAGCGAATGCAGCAAACTAGCACAGAAAGAGTATAAGACTAGACACGAATGGGTAGGCAAAGTGATCCACTGGGAATTATGCAAGAAACTGATATTTGACCATACGAATAAATGGTATATGCAGAACCCAGAATCTGTCTTAGAGAATGAGACCCATAATATTCTCTGGGACTTTGAGATAAAAATGGATCACCTAATCCCGGCTAGGTGACCAGATCTAATGATAATCAACAAAGAAAGAAAGCCTGCTGAATAGCGAACTTTGCGTTCTGGCTGACCACAGAGTATAACTGAAAGAAAGCGAAAATAGAGATAAGTACTAAGACCATGCTAGAGAACGGAAAATATATGGAACATGAAAATGACGGTGATATCAATTGTAATAGGGCCGTTTGGTACAGTCACCAAAGGATTAATAAAGGGACCTGAAGACTTGGAAATAAGAGGATAAGAGGGGACCATTCAAACTACAGCTTTAGTAAGATCGGCTAGAATAATGAGGAGAGTCCTGCGGATTTGAAGAGATTTGCTGTCACTCAAACTCCAGTAAGAAACCATTGGCTAACGCTGGTGGGAAAAACTTTCAAATGTGAAAATATTTATCAAAACACATTTGTAAATGATTATTGCTTAACTTAAAAATTTTTAACACCCATTTTTTATAATGTTCGGAGTTAATTCTTCGTCGTGTAATGACCTGCGAGGAGGGTAATTTTGGCCGATACTTAAAAATCTGTTCACTTTTGTAAAATGCCGAATACTGAGTATGGAATACAAAACAGTACAAACTCGCAATGTGACATTTCACATCTAATTTGCATACGCACGTGTGTCGGTATTTGTCGTACATCCCACCGACCGGACGGGTATAGCACAAGGCCCTTTTTATGTGGGTCCAAGCGCAGGGCAGTAACCCAGACACGCCTGGCAAGCACAAAAATGCCTCGGGTTCCGTCGGCATTCTCCTATAAATGGGCCCAGCAGGCACCAGGCGATAAAATTAGCTCTTCCTAGGATGGTTAGAGCCTGCAGGGACGGCCCCGCGAGGCTCGAGGATGCTGGTTTTGGCACGGCCTACACGAATACCGGAATCCATGTCAAACAGCCTCCGAAAGCAGGACACACGCGACCAGATCCGTGTACTGACCAACACGGCTGACCGAATTTTGTCCAAGCCCAGCGACGTTCAGAGACTATGCCTACGCACGTGTCTCTATATTTGTTTCTGCCTCCCACGACACAGGACTTGACACAAGGTCAATAACCCGAAGGTCCATTATAGCGGGGATTTAGGGGAGGGAAAGGTCGGGCACGAGCCGAGGTTCGAGCCCTGCTGGACTATGCTTGTCATCAGCCCACTCAGTGCAATGTGGGGCTGATGAGCCTAGCTGGTCTTGGACTCAAATCTGGGCCCAGGCACGTATGCCTGATAATAGCTTAAACTGGACAGCAAGGTCCATTGCTATACAAGGGGGACAAAGGTGTCACTGTTGCAGCTCACCCATTCGAAAGTGGATGTCCCTCTCGACTCATCTTATGTCAGACCTCTGACTGACTCAATTATACATCAACCACTTCTAGTCACGTGAATTCTAGAAGCACAATCCATTTCAACACTTGTGTTTGTTGGCTAGAGATCCGTGTTCAAATCAAACGGGTCACTATCGGCACATTCTTTTACATAACACACATTATTTGGCTTCAAATATTCCAATCAAACAGCGATAAAAGTATAGTAAGTAAAGTTGGCGATCTTAGTCAAGGGTGACCCGAAGGCTCCCTTTTTTGATAGCTACTACACCAAGGTGTGGGCCCCTGTGGTGGTATAATGGGTAGTGTTATATAATAGCCAAGGGATTTCGGTTCATGCCTTGAGTTTAGTTAGGCTGAGAACCTTTCGGCTCAGCACATGGGTTAGTTAGGTGCAACATTGAGGCAGGTGTTAACTCAGATGTCATAATAGTTCGAGACGAAACGCGGTGACAGGGTGCGGGTGACGTCATGCACCGGAAGCGCGCGGAGGTTTTTGTGAGAATATGAAGAAAGTTAAGAGTTGAGAATTAGACGCCAAACGAGAAGGATCGACTTTTGGAGCTCGCAGACGCGAGGCGAACTTGCGCTCTGGGGGGGGGGCGCACGAGACGGAGGCCGCTCGAGATGGGGGCCAAATGAATAAGACAGCATAGAAGATTGTGTCTCTCCTCCTTACGTCGAAACCTTTAACTCAAACTTAATAAAAAGGTTTCGTACCTGAACAAGAAGTAGTTACGTGTTTTCGAATTCCGAGATTCCTATGTTCTTTATATATTCTATCGTTATGAACATTCGATGTCCATTTCACCCGTTTTGCACATGGCCATATTCGTGTATATGGCTACGCAACAGGTAGCAAGCTAGACTAGCAAACCTACATGAGTGAGTTCGAGTCTCATTGGGTTCCCCATTCATTTGGCCGTATGCCACATCGAAGCAAAGAGCTTCGTAAGTTACGATACTACGCCAAGGTGTAGGAGAGGGCGCTACTCCTTTCCCTCGATTGCTCCATTTTACCTTTGATCCGTATCTTATAATGCTGAGTGTTAAGCAAGGAGGCATCAAGAACCATTTTTTTAATCTTTGGTATGACTCGACCTGGGATTGAACCCTGGTCTCACGCGCTATTGGCGAACACTCTAACCATCATGCCAATGTCCTGTAAAAATGGTAATCATCATCATCATCATGTCGTGCCACCAGCACGGATATCCATGACCCTCTCTCGCCACTTCTCCCCATCATTCATCGTCTCTGGCAGGTCTTCAGGACTACATCCCGTATCCTCACATAGTTGCTGTATGTTTGTTCGAGTTGGTCGTCCTGCTTTTGCTTGGCCATATGCGGGGGTCCATAGGAGTACATCACTTATGAGCTCGTCCTTGCTTCTCCAGCAGTGTCCTGCGTGTTTGGTTCGTCTAGCTTGGATAGTTTTCGTGATGGGAGGCAGATGGCCGTATAGTTGGTGCCTTGTTGGGTGTTGCTTCCAGGACTTGTTCAATATTGCTCGCAACATTCTTGTGTAATTGCCGTCTAGCTTCTTCAGCCGTTTTGTTAGCGTCCAAGTAGTGCCTCCATATAGCAATATCGACACGACCGCTGCCTGGAAGAAACTGCGTTTCATTTTATCGGTCAGGTCTGATTTCCATATGATCGAAAGACTATCGATAGCTGTTCATGCCTTTGTTAGCCGCGTGTCGATGTCTTTTTCGGTTGTACGGTTTCAAGTATTAGAAGGATTTCAAGAAATGAGATGAGACCCTAACAGGTTCTACCATTACGTGTCAAAGTGATCCTGGTCGTAATAGTAGCGATGGGAGGAACTACGGCTTTACCACCGGATACTCTGTCACACACAGAACATATATATATATATATATATATATTTACCGACCATTGTCGAGGGCGACCGGAAGGCTCCTTTTTCAATAGCTATTACACCGAGGTATCGGGGAGGGTGCTACTCCTTTCCCTGGATTGTTCCACTACCCTTGATACGTACCTTATATTGCTGAGTGTTAAGCAAGGAGGTATCAAGTACCATTTTAAAAGTCTTTGGTATGACTTGACCAGGGATTGAACCCAGGTCTCCTGGAGCTTTCGCGCACTTTCTCTCTCTCTCTCTCTCTTTCTCTCTCTCACTTTCTCTCTCCCTCTCTCTTTCCATTTATAATATTTTCAGAGGGACAGACAGACAGACAGACAGGGAATTAAAATTTATCAAGGACATTGTCATGATATTTTTCTTGGTATAATGTTAGATTGCTCCTTCTGTAGATCTCTGTGTCTGTCAGTTTCTCTCTCTCTCTCTCTCTCTCTATCTATCTATCTATCTCTCTATCTATATATATATATGTGTGTGTGTGTGTGTGTGTGTGATTATCAAGCATTTCTTTAAATCAAGTATTTTGTAAAATCAAGAAAGCTTTCAAACTATACCTTGTACGTACACACACATATGCGTTCTCTCTCTCTCTCTCTCTCTCTCTCTCACACACACACACGCACACACACACACACACACACACACACACACACATATATATGTTCATGCTTATACACACCTGTATATGTATACATACACATAATCACATATCTATACACACACAAACACATGTCCATACACACAGAGAGATATATGCACAAACATATACACACACATACATACATATACACACGCACATAAATTTATTTTTTCATTTATTTATTTATCTTTTTATCTGTATATGACATTTTGTATATGACATTTTGTATAGGACATTTTCTTTGGTAGAATTTACATTTGCTTCCCCTTTATCACGGAATTTCTTTCTTTCTTTCTTTCTTTCTTTCTTTCTCTCTCTCTCTCTCTATATATATATATATATATATATAGGGCATTGTCCTTGGTATAGTTTAAAATTGCTTACTTGACGAATGCACTCATAAAACCTATTTGGTGGTTTGAAGTGGGGGCAGACCTTCTGAATGAATCAAAAATGTTTTTGACCCCAAAAATAAGTGCTTAAATAGAAAAAGATCTAAATAAATAAATAAATAAATATTCACCAACAAAACAGTTATCACTACACCGGCACATTCAAATGTATCTAAATAAAAAAAAATTAAAAAAACTCTGGAGGGTACATTTTTCTAGGGGCGAACCTAGGACGAATGTATCCACCGTAGCGAAAGATAAGAAACTTGAATGAGATTGAATGGAAAAGATTATCAGTGCTAAACCTTTGCAATCTGCCACACACAGGCAGTTTGGCGTTGAACTTCTCAATGTTTTATCATCGCATCATCAAGTCATGCTAACAGCCCAAATTTCTCTACATCTTCCTCTCTCTCTCTCTCTCTCACCATCAATCCCTATTATCCATCATTCCTGGCAGGTCTCCTAGACTGCACCTAGTGTTCGCACACATCTGATGTAAGTATCTCTTTGTTGGTCGGTTAACACTGGTGTGTTTATGTGAAGGAGTCCATAAGAGAATATGACTCATGAAATCGTCCTTGCTTCCCCAGCAGGACTAAGCCCAGTACGCTGGGGCTGTAGACTAAACCGACTGCATCTCTGTAAAGGAGTTAGACCTCCTCCCAACGAGTGTCCTGTGGTTGAATTGGCTGGGGATGTAGAATACACCGACTGCATCTCTGCAGAGGGGTAAGACCCCCACCCTAACGAGTGTCCTGTGACCCATTTGGCTGGGGCTGTAGAATACACCGACTGCATCTCTGCAGAGGGTTAAGACCCCCACCCCAACGAGTATCCTGTGGCCCAGTCGGCTGAGGCTGTAGAATTGTAGAATACACCGATTGCATCTCTTTAGAGGGGTAAGACCCCCCTAACGAGTGTCCTGTGGCCCAGTTGGCTGGGGCTTTAGAAATCACCGACTGCATCTCTTTCGAGGGGTAGGACCTCTTCCAACAACTGTCCTGTGGCTCAGTCGGCTAGGGCTGTAGAATACACCGACTGCATCTCTTTCGAGGGGTAGGACCCCTTCCAACAACTGTCCTGTGGTTCAGTCGGCTAAGACTGTAGAATACACCGACTGCATCTCTTTCGAGGGGTAGGACCCCTTCCAACAACTGTCCTGTGGCTCAGTCGGCTAGGGCTGTAGAATACACCGACTGCATCTCTTTATGGGGGCAAGACCTCGTCAAACAAGTGTCTTGTATGTGACATTAAACAATCTGATAGAGAGGCTCCAGTAATGAGATATGAATGAACTAATATTCTGCATTGCTATTTGGGGAATGCGGAGTACCCCTTCATTGCCATTGTTTTCAGGTCTCTTCTAGCCCGGAGTGGTAGCACCTGAAATGTTCCCATCTATGGATCACACGGAACATTTTGACATTTAAACAGATTGCAAACAAATTATTTATGCTAAACTGAATTTCTTGAAATAGAACTGTTTGATCATTTACCTGGGTAGTGTGCAAATAAATGAGTGATGTTAATGATATATAGCAATACTTGGAATCATTTAACTTTGACTTACGCTAAATTGAATTGCTTGAAATAGAATTGTTTGATCATTTACCTGTGTGTAAACAAATGTTTAATGTTAAATGGAATTGTTAGTGAACTTGCAACTATTTAACTTTACGGATCCTGGGGTACGGAATTGTTCCTCCCCTATTACCAAAATATTGCGAAACTTTTGACCGAGCAGTTACAATTCAACTTCCGGTATTGACGCCATCTTTTGGCCAATTAGACGAGCGCATGCGTATACAGTCCTACTTTGTTTACCATCCTAGAGACATGAACAAATGAACTGCAGCGGTCCATTCTGGAAGCATTGGTAATAAAAAAAAATACAAACCGGAGTTTTGTATCCGATAGCAATTCTATTGGTTTTTAATAACCTTCTCGGACCCTCAGAAGAAAACACCATCACCCGTACCAAATCTGGTAGCTTACAGTAATTTTTTAAATGAGTTTCCCTTCCCCACACCTGGATTTTTCCATTGGTGACCATCTCATGATTACTTCCTCTAGCCCAAAATCGGTGGTCACTGACTTAATTCGCAGAAGAGAAGTGGTCGAAAGAAAGGGTCCTCTTTTTTAGGATTTTAAAACGTCCTTAATACCATACACTCGTCTTTAAAAGCAATATTTAGATTCTGTACTAACCACTGGTGTTCATATATATATATATATATATATATAGTCATCCACAGACAGATCTGTTTCGTTCTATCAGAACTCATCAGTGTGGCTAGACAGTATCTCCCCGTAGCTGAGATCGAAACCCGGTTGACTCAAACGCCAAGCCAAAGCTTCAAACCATTTAGCCACGATGAGATATTAGCTACGAAGTACATTTTAAACGGTTATGAATCACAATTAATATTGTTTACATACATCCGTCTAACGGCCTCCGAGATCTCAATTCAAATACGAAGAGACTTGCAAAGGCGCTAATGGCAACACGATTACTTCTTCGCTAGAGAACTCAACCCGACGGGGGTAGGGGAGTATATGTATATATATATACGTGGTGCCTTCAATAAGTTTCCAGACTTTTTTTGTACAGGCATTTAAAATTGTCGTAGACTCTTGAAAATTCACTATGTTATTGCTATACATCCTATGAGATGACTGACCAATTTTTATGATTTCCGGTTCTAATGAACAGCTACAGCAGGAATTGGAATGCCCCCTACTAAAGCCTGATTGTCAATGCTTGTGAATTTCAAAAATGCAATCTTGACTTTAGAAGAACGATATGCAATAAAATTATGTTTTAAACGTGGAAAGAATGCCAGGCGATGAAAGCTGGATCTACTGCTATGACTCAGAGACCAAGAGACAGAGTTCCCAGGGGAAGCATGCAGGCTCTCCCAGACCCAAGAAGGCCAGACAGAGCAAATCCACCCACAAACTTTTTTTTGACAGCACTGGCATGATCTACATGCACTGGGTTCCCACTGGACAGACAGTCAACAAGGAATACTATTCAGGAAGAGATTCCTTGAGAAGAGGCCAGCAATCTTCAAATCAGGTCAGTGGCATTTCCACCAGGACAATGCACCAGTCCACAACTCCATCCTTGTCACAGACTATTTGATTAAGATGGGCATCAGTACAGTTCCTCAGCCTCCCTATAGTCCAGACCTTGCTCCCTGTGACTTTTGGTTATTCCCTAAGCTCAGAGGCTGTCGTTATAAGACAATGAGGAGATGAAAGAGGCTGTGATGAAGGTCTTTGACACGCTCACACAAGAGGACTTCAATGGGGCCTTGCAGAAGTTGTTGGTACGGTACAACAAGTGCATTGCAGCCGGAGGAGATTACTTCGAAGGGGACTAGAGTTTCATGTGTGTACTATCAATAAAAGTGCACATACGAAAAAAGTCTGGAAACTTATTTAATGATTCTCGTATATATATATATATATATATATATATCGATAACATCAAGATGGTTCGTAGATGCAATGACCAACTCAAAAACAGGAAGACTTTTCTAACCAACTATACATAGGAAAACTCACAACGACCAGCCTGTCCAGCATTCTTAGTTCATCCCAACATTTTGTTGGATTACATAAGTCTGTGCCTTGAGGCTTAAACTTATATTTTACGATTTTCTGAGACACATACATTGATAGAAAAAAAAAACAGACTCATAGGATTTGAATTTCGTCGAAACAAGGAATGATTCCAAATCTCTCGATGAACGAACGGAACGTAGATTTTGTACCATGTTCCTATTAGGTCAGGTGATGTTGTTTAAAGAAACGAACGCTGATTCATTGATCAAACGGGCAACTTTTTCATGTTATTCAACTTTTCCAAAGTTTTTATATATTTTTATACTTTTTATACATCCATCATTATCTTTACATCACTAATATAACCCCTCATAGCCCTGATGATGGTTCAGCAGAACCGAAACGCTATAGTATCGACTTTGTTCCTCAATAATTCTCTCCTTCTTGGATAACCTTGTTTGCAATTTTTATTTACAAAAAGTCGGATTACAATCCATTATTTTCTTCCATATATATATATATATATGTAGAGAGAGAGGGAGAGAGAGCGAGAGAGAGAGAGAGAGAGAGAGAGAGAGAGAGAGAGACTCTGTTCGTGGTAGAATGGTCATCGTCGTAGTAAATAGACACGGAGACCGAGTTCAAATCCGAGACGAGGCTGTTTGTATTTCCCATAACTCTTGGGAAGACATGCATCGAACTATTTTCTCTCTAGCTAAGAGTAAATAGTCGGGCCGACTAGACACTTTAACCTTGGTTAGGGAACCATACTAGAAGGAAAATTCTGAATTCAAGCCTGTTAAACTCTACTCAAAAATTGACTTTGTGCGGCATATTACTCGTGAAGGGGTTGATATATATATATATATATATATATATATATATATATATATATATATTGGCAGCATTTCTTCGTTAATACAAATTTCATTAAACATAATAGATATTTTATGTCTACATATTTTCTTCTGGATCCGTTCGAATTCCCGTATTACTTTTATCGTATTCGGGGGGAATTGATTTATGTATTGTCTATAGTTGTATGTATCCCTAGAACTTTCTGCCCGACTTTAGGCCATCATCAGGGGAGGATTTATGACAAAAGTGATGTAACTTTTGTTTTAGTATATTACTACTGTGTAAGAGCGTTGAAGATTATGGCGTTTGCTTTTAAATGGGTTTCTATAATTAGTGTCAATAGCTAAACACATTTAAGTACATTAGCACTGGTTTGAAAATTAATTCTATTAAGTGTTGGTTGCATGTTTCTAATATGTTGTGCTTCGAGAATCTGTAGTTTTTGTTTATTATTTTGATGTTCTAATATTGTTGTGTATTGGTGAGAATTTTCCGTAATTGTGTTGTTGGGCATGAATGTTTTTTAAATGCTGGGCTATTGAACTTTAAAAAAACATTCATATCCAACAACACAATTACGGAAAATTGTCATCGACAACACAACAACGGGCAGAGAGTACTAGGGATACATACAACTATGGACAATACATAAATCATTTTTCCCCGAATACGATAAAAGTAATACAGGAATTCGAACGGATCCAGAAGACAATATGTAGACATAAAATATCTATTATGTTTTATGAAATTTGTATATATATATATATATACATGGTTTTCCAAAAAATTGACATTATTTTAAAAGCAATTATCTTGAAAACTACCAAGTCAAGCTCAATGAAATTGAACAAGTTTAGGTGTTGAACATAATAAGTTTATTCTGGGACCAATTCTATAAGTGTTCAATATGGGCACCGACTGTGACGCGGCACACGTCAAGTCGGTAGTTAAGCTCTTGCCAAACACGCTGTAGTATGTCTCCGGTAATATTATCCAGTGTGGAAGTGATTCTTCGCTTGAGTTCATCAATGCTAGTAGGAAGAGAGGAAGGACATAGACCAGTCCTTTCACAGATCAGCATAAAAAGAAATCACACATGGACAGGTCTGGTGACCGCGGCGACCATTTCATCAGAAAACTATCTTCAGCTCCACTACGCCAGATCCATCTTTCTGGCAGATTCTCATTAAGATAAACACGTCCCGTCTTCTTGCATTAAATATAAAATCTTGATCTGTTTCTATACATTCTGTAAAAATTTGAGGTTATTTCAACAAGAACCGCCACACATTTTTGGCCGACAAAATATTGTCAATTTTTTTGGGAACACCCTGTATATTTGAGCCATAATTAGGACCCTAACAAATACTGACACTTCAAGTCATTGTCGACCTGGAAATAATGGCAACGAAGGGTGATCTTGCACTCTCCGGATTTCTAGAACTGGAGCTAAACAACCAGAAGGACAAAATCTATATTCAAACATCTGAAACTTCGCTGAGAAAATTAAATTTGTATTACATCCTGAAGATGAGGAGGGGTTGGGTAACTATATACACTGAACACGATAAAGAATAGGATTTCCGCGACATATACGTGTGAATCCAGAATACAGGTGTACAATATTCAATCGGCAATTCGGTAATGTTAATTTGAATTGTTTGAGAAGATAACGTCATTGGAAAGTCGAGACAATATTCTACGTAGTTCAAGTCTAAACTAGCAAGTAGTAAGTAAATATAGCGACCGTAGTCGAGGGCTACAAGAAGGCTCCCTTTTCAATAGCTACTACACCGAGGTATAGGGGAGAGCGTTATCATTTCCCAGGATTGGTCCACTTTACCCTTGATACGTACCTTATAATGGTGAGTGTTAAGCAAGGAGGTATCAAGTACCATTTTTAAAATCTTTGGTATGACGCGACCTGGGTTTGAACACAGGTCTCCCGGACCATTGGCCAACACTCTACCCGCTCGGCCAAACCAGTGATTTTTTAAAATTCTGTTCCCCTGTATCGGTAACGAAAGGATCCAGTGTATTCTTAACACTTTGAATCCTTTCAATCGAATTACAATTTTCATCATCATCATCATCATGTCGTGCTGGAAGCACGGATATCCCTGATCCTCTCTCGCCACTTTTCCCTATCGTTCATCGCCTCAGGCAGGTCTTCTGGACAACATCCCGTATCCTCACATAGTTGCTGAATGTATGTTCGTGCTGGTCGTTCTGCTTTTGCACGGCCATGTGTGGGGGTCCATAAGAGTACATCTCTTATGAGTTCGTCTCTGCCTCTCCAGCAGTGTCCACCATGTCTAGTTCGTCTAACTTGAATAGTTTTCGTGATAGGAGGCAGGTGGCCGTACAGTTGGTGTCTTGTGGGGTGTTGCCGCCAGGACTTGTTCAAGATTGCTTGCAGCTTTCTTGTGTAATTGCCGTCTAGCTTCTTCTCCAGCCGTTTTGTTAGAGTCCATGTAGTGCACCCATATAGCAGTATCGATGCGACCGCTGCCTGGAAGAAACTGCATTTCATTTTATCGGTTAGGTCTGATTTCCATATAATCGATAGCCTATTGATAGCTGTCCATGCTTTCGTTAACCTCGTGTCGATGTCCTTTTCGGTTGATGCGACGCTGCTTCCTAGGTAAGTGAATTTGTCAACTAGTTTAAGAGGGGTTCCGTCTAGAGTGGAGATGTCCCCCGTTTGATTATAGCACATATATTCTGTTTTGTGTGCATTACAATTTTAGTAAGGGTTTTATACAGTTATCGACACATGCAACCATTTTTATTGGGATAGCACAGAACTAATTTATTTGGACGATTATACGTACATACATACGCCTAGTTAGCTGGGGCTGAAGAATAAACGACTGCATTTCTGCAGAAAGTGTTATATACTCATATGCAGATGCATGCAAACGACACAATAAAGACGAGCGACACAGTTCTTTTAGAAAAATATACCTCTCACTTTATTTGAAAGGGTTGTGTGTGAGAGGGAGTTGGAGACCGAACAGAACTGCAACATATTGACCCTCACTCTTATGGCCATCAGCGTTTCATTCCTGTTCTCCTGGGCTGCTCAACCGGGGGCCTGGGGCGCAGCCTCTCTGGGTGCTGGTTTTCTCTACCGCATCTTATCTCTAACTGGTCTGGTCTCCAAACTAACTGACTTCCTGTCTTCACCGAGTTATATAATAGTTCCACCCCACCACCTTCTTCTTGTGGGCGTCACAAATTGCACTCATTCAACCCATCCACGGTCAAGGTTATAATATCCTGATCGACCGGATGCACCAGTTATTTACATAGGTGCATTTCCTATTTTGAGAGCCCGGCCGGGTCGTAGGTCAATATACAACAAAAGTTTAAGATTCTCTACCCACTAATGAGCGTCGTGGAAATGACACTAAACAACCACTGCTGCCACTCAAACTTTTGGGGCTGTAGAATACACCGACTGCACCTCTGCTGAGAGGTAAGACCCCCCAATGAGTGTCCTGATATGACACTAAACAATCTGTTAGTGATATTCCAGTTTTGCTAAAGCTTTGGGGAATGCAGAGTAGCCCTTTATTGCCCTTGCTCACTGGCCCACTCTGGTCCGGAGCGGTAGCTACTTGATAGGATCCTATCTAAGGGTCAAATAAAATTGTTGGACATTTAAACTCTGTGCAAACAAATGACTTGAATTGCTTGAAATAGAGTTGTTTGATCATTTAACTGTGTGCAAACAAATGACTGATGTCTAATTGAATTGTTAGTGTTAAGTAGCAATACTTGAAAACATTTAACTGTGTGCAAACAAATGATTAAATGTAAATAGAATTATTCGTATTATATGGAAAGAAGTGAAACCATTTAACTGTGTGCAAAAAAATGTGTTCAGGGTCGTTTAAAAATGCTATATACAAAATGTGTTCAAAAATAATATATATATATATATATATATATATGCATAAAAAGGATTTGGCGTTAAATAACATTCAATGGTTGATATGCCATAAAACCAAACCCAACCAAATTATATATATATATATATATATATAAAGAGTATTTGGCATTAAATAACCAACAATAGTTGATATGCCATAAAAGCCAACCAAACCAAATCCTACAATAACTACAACACCTTGGTGTAGTAGCTATTGGATAAATTTATACACTGAACACGATAAAGAATAGAAATTCCGTGACATATACGCGTGAATCCAATATACAGTTGTACAATAATCAATCGTCAATTCAATGATGTTAATTTGAACTGTTTAAGAGGATAATGTCATTGGAAAATCGAGACAATATTCTTCGTAGTTCAAGTTGAAACTACACGTTGGTGTAGTAGCTATTGAAAAGGGAGCCTTCTGGTCGCCCTCAACTACGGTCGCCCACTTTACTTACTATAAAGAGGATTTGGCATTAAATAACCTACAATGGTTGATATGCCATAAAACCCAACTAAATCCTATATCTTTAATATGTATATATAAAGAATATTTGGCATTAGATAACCAACAATAGTTGGTATGCCATAAAAGCCAACCAAACCAAATCCTATATATTTAATATATATGTATTAAGAGCATTTGGCATTAAATAACCTACAATGGTTGAATTGCCATAAAACCCAACCAAATCATCGTAATAAGCGAGTTCGAACTTCAGTCATGCTATTATGTTCACTTTCGAACCCTTGGGAACAGTACTATTTAACCTAGAGTTGGGAGGATAAGGGGCTTCATATATATATATATATATATATATATATATATATATCATTCAAAGGACTAAGGTAAAAAAGGAACAATGAGGGGTTGAGAAGTTCATGAAGAGTGTCGTCACTCAGTAAGGTTTAGGGACCCCTGCTCTCATTCTTGTTTTTCTATACCAGTTTAAACTGAAGCATTTTACTCTTTATTCTTTTTTTTTTCTTCTTTATTTTATTTATTTATTTATTTTTTTGCACTTCCATTGATATTTTTGTAAATTATTTATTGCTAATTATTTTTATCTCTTGTTTCACCTGCCTTCACTTGATTTTTCTTCTTCATCTTTTTGTCAATTTTTGATTTTTTTTTTTTTGATATTCTATTATTCGTATTTCAAAATTTCTTATTTTTCTTTATTTCCATTTTTTTTCGTTCTATCATGCTTATTTTTTTGTTTGTTTCTTGTATTTTTTTCCTCCTTTTTTCATGTATTTCAAATTTTTGTTTTCTTTTGTTTCATTCACTTCATATTTTTTCGACATTTCTTTAAAATCTGAAATCTCACTTCCTTCTTTTTTTTCTCAGGAACTTCTTCTTCTTCTTCTATCCTTTCTCAGCCTTTCTTTCTTTCTTTCTTTCTTTCTTTCTTTCTTTCTTTCTTTCTTTCTTTCTTTCTGTTCCATCACACTTCATCCATCTCTCACACATTTCTTTCTTTCTTTCTTTCTTTCTTTCTTTCTTTCTTTCTTTTAGTCTTTCCTTCACTTTTTACTTTTTTCTTCCTTCTTTCTTCTCCTCTTTCTTCGTTTTCTTCGTCTTCTCCCTCACATTTTTCGTAACCACCAGTTTTTCTTTCTTTCTTTCTTTGTCTGCTTTAGTCTTTCCTTCACTTTTTACTTTTTTCTTCCTTCTTTCTTCTCCTCTTTCTTCGTTTTCTTCGTCTTCTCCTTCAAATTTTTCGTAACCACCAGTTTTTCTTTCTTTCTTTCTTTCTTTCTTTCTTTCTTTCTTTCTTTCTTTCTTTCGTTCTTTCTTTCGTTTGTTCACCTCATTTTTTGTTTTCCTTTTCTTTCTTTCTTTCTTTCTGTTTTTTTTTTTTTTTTTACTTATCCCTTTTCCATTCTCACTTACTTTTTCCTGCTTGCCTCCGTTTTAATCTTGGTGACCCCTTCTCTTGGCTTTAAAATAATAAAAAAAAGAAATGTGGCGTGCAGGTCTCGCACGTGCCTTAAATCACGCTGTGACGAGATTTCTTCCAAAACCAAATCAGTAAAAGATGGCGTCAATCTTTATCGTTATGGTCACTGAGAGATCGTTCACTGGCATAGTGGTTGATAAATATCTTTTGACATACTTATACATATACACACATACATATATGCACGCATGCGTACTTACAGAATATGGATCGACACATAAATCTCCTTCCGTTGGAAAAAGAAGAGTACCTAACAGAGATAAACCGATAAACACTGACTCATGAACCTTATCTGTTTTCTAATATGAATTTACTAAACCTATTGGGGTGTCCTCGTGGTGTAATGGTTAAAGCCATGGACTGTGGAATCGTAGTAAGTTAGTTCGAACTCCAGTCGCACTATTACGTTCACTCTCTGACAAATATATTTGGGAAAGCGATGTGTCCCCTTATTCACCTACCTATGTGTTAAATAGTACCGCTACTAGTCTTTCAGAAGTCGGTATTAAATAAACCGGTAGGTTTGATATGCCATTAAACGAGCAAAACTGTACGTCTTATTCGCGGATGATCACCACGCCAATAAAAAAAAAAGTTTTGATGTTTTTAATTCCAGCAAATAGTGGGTTAATCACCAAATTCTGCCATAGTTAGATGTAGGCTAGAATTAAAAAAAAAATATTCAGAGAATACATTTATTTATACATGATAATATATAATTAATAATATAATGTGACCCTAACCCTAACCCTTTGGCCAATCAACTCTGGTCTATTGACTCCTCCCATACTTCTCATCATCCCCCACAGACTCCCAGCCTTCCTTCAATCTCTTATACCACACAAAAACTAATGCTCGATTCATGCAAGATGGTCCAAAAGCAGTCTGAAGAATTCTGCACGTTTCTATGGCATTTTTTCCAAGTTTAAAACACAATTTTATTGCATATCGTTCTTCTAAAGTGTCAGGTTGCATTTTTATAATTCACCACCTGTGACAATCAGGCTTTAGCAGGGTGTATTCCAATTGCTGCTGTAGCTGTTGATTTGAACCTGGAATCATAAAAATCATAAGATGTATAGCATAACATACTGATTTTTTAAGAGTCTACGACAATTCTAAATGCCTGTACAAAAAAAGTCTGGAAACTTATTGAAGGTCCCACGCATATATATATATATATATATATTCATTAGTAAGCCGACCATAGTCGAGGGTGATCCGAAAACTCTCTTTCCAGTAGCTACTACACTGAGGTGTATGGAAGTGCGCTACAAGGTCATTGGCGCTCACACAAGAGAACTTCCATGGGACCTTCCAGAAGTTGTTGGAACGGTACATCAAGTGCATTACATCTGGAGGCTATGGGTAAATAGTAGGACAGACAGGGTTCTTCAGCCTTGGTGAGGCAACTAGTCTAGGAGAAGGAAAACTCTGAATTAAAACCTGTTAAACTCCGCTTAAAAATTGACCTTGTGTCATATCCTGCCCTAGCGAAGGGGTTGGTAGATATGGATATTCCGTAAAACCAAACCAAACCGATACTTTAAACGAAAGCATATTATCATAAATTAATAAATACATCCACTGAATATTCTATTTTCATATATATATATATATATATATATATATATCATCATCATCATGTCGTACCGCTGGCACGGATATCCCAGACCCTCTCTCGTCACTTTTCCCTATTGTTCATCGCCTCTAGCAGGTCTTCAGGGCTACATCCCGTATCCCCACATAGCTGCGGTATGTATGTTCGAGCTGGTTGTCCTGCATTTGCTCGGCCATATGTGGGGGTCCATAGGAGTACATCTCTTATGAGCTCGTCTTTGCTTCTCCAGCAGTGTCCTGCGTGTCTGGTTCGTCTAACTTGTATAGTTTTCGTGATGGGAGGCAGGTGGCCGTATAGTTGGTGCTTTGTGTGGTGTTGCCGCCAGGACTTGTTCAATATTGCTTGCAGCATTCTTTTGTAATTGCCGTCTATCTTCTTCTCCAGCCGTTTTGTTAGCTTCCAAGTGGTGCATCCAAACAGCAGTATCGACACGACCACTGCCTGATGATCGATAGTCTATTGATAGCTGTCCATGCCTTCGTTAGCCGCGTGTCGATGTCCTTTTCGGTTGATGAGACACTGCTTCCAAGGTAGGGGAATTTGTCTACCAGTTTCAGAGAGGTTCTGTCTCGTGTGGAAATGTCGCCTGTTTGATCATAGCACATATATTCAGTTTTGTGTGCATTGACATGGAGGCCAATTCCAGCGGTGGCTCGTTCCAAACTATATAGATATATATATGTGCGTGTGTATGTGTGTGTGTGTGTGAGAGAGAAAGAGAGAGAGAGAGAGAGAGAGAGAGAGTTTATATACATATATATATATATAGAGAGAGATATAGATATATATTTGTGAGTTTTTCCATAGAGTACTCCGTTCGAATTGTATAAAAAATCCCATATATTCTATATATGAAATATTCCAAACCCCTTGTTTCTGGACATTAATATATATATATATATATATATCTATACTGACGTAAAAGGAAATTGCAACTTCCTGACCTGTTTAAGTTGGTCCATTAGTTCGGAAAATGGTCGAGACATCCTTTAATTTGGAATCTGTGCAGTTAATTTTGTATAGATGACAATTTACTTCAATCCAGATATCATTCTGTCGATGAGGTTTAGAATATGCTGATCGTATCACCTGCGGAAGGGTAAAACCCTATGCGCACACATAAAAAGGGCGCCTTGGATCTAGTGGTGAGGCCCCTGTTCTGTAGCTCTGGGGAGTGTATATTATCCCTTCATTGGCATTACTGCTTAGCGCATTCTGACCCAGAGTGGGTATACTTGTTAGGGTCTCATTCACTGGTCAAATAGATCTTTTTGAATTTTTTCTTTTATAATAGGTTATTTGTTTTATGGCTATCAACCCATGTTGGTTATTTAATGCCAAATCCATTTTTATACAAATAATCAGTTCTATTTCGAACAATTCAGTTTAGCATGAGTACACAGTTTAATTGTCAAAAACATTTCTATTTCAAGCTATTCAGTTTAGTCAAACAGTTCTAGTTCAACCAATTCAGTTTATTATAAGTACAGTTTCTGTTTACACACAGTTAAATGTCAAAACAGTTCTATTTTAAACAATTCAGTTTAGCATACAAAAACAACTTCATCTGAAACAAATCAGTTTAGCTTAAGAATCCAGTTTAAAAAGCAAAACAGTTCTATTTCAAGCAATTCAGTTTAGCCTTCCCTTCCTTCATTTTCCTTTCTTTTCGTTTTTTTTTCTTAAGACCAATGATGCAGACGACAAACGTCTAATATATAGCACCCTTTTGCCTTTCTTTCACTCTTTCTTATTGTTTCTGACATGTTGCATGTTCTTTTTCTTCCCTTTCTCTGCTCGCTATCAAACGGGATAGTTCATTATTTGTCTAGGGTGATAGCAAGACGTAAAGATGTATACATGAAATGAGCTTTGGAGCGAAGCTACATTTTTTGTGTTTTATGGCATATCAACATTTGTAGATCATTTAATGCCAAATCCATTTTTATCCAAATAAACAGTTCTATTTCAAATAATTCAGTCTAGCATAAGTATACAGTCAACTGTCAAAAACATTACTATCTGAAACTATACAGTTTAGTCAAACAGTTCTAATTCAGATAATATAGTTTAATAAATGTAAAATTTCCATTTACGCACAGTTGGATGTCAAAACAGTTCTATTTTAAACAACTCCGTCTAACATAAGTAGGCACTTTACATATCAAACCAGTTCTATTTCAAGCAATTCAGTTTAGCATAAGTACGCAGTTTAGTTCTATTTGACGTATAGATAGGACCCTATAAAATTTTAAACAAGACGCAGCTTAGTTTGTACACTGTTAAATAGTCTCAGATATTACTATTTTAACTCAAACAATATGTTTTACTCACAGATAAAAGATTTCAAATATTGCTACGTAACACTCATAATTCTGCTTAATACTAAGTATTTGCTTGCACACAGTTAAATGGTTTCAAGTATTGCTATGTACCATAAGTAATTCTATATTACCTGATATAACCACTTCAGAATCTATAGGAAAATATAATCATAAATGCTCAATGAACACAATACCTGAATTTCTAGGCGTAAAATAACCCCAGACAGGTTGACATGCCATTAAAATCAACTGATCGACTAGAAAAAATATAGCTGTGCGGTTAACTGAGCTTTTATAAGGTAATGACTTTGTGATGGATGTGAGAGAAGTTTTAGTTTGTTTGCGTTGGACTTTTTTATACATCTGATTTATTTCAGTCAAGTAATTTTACTTTCCCAGCTTGAAGAACAGGTTCTTTGTTTTTAATAACACATCAACCTTTGTGAGTTATTTAAAGCTAAAGAAGACCAGTAATGATACTATTTAACCCATGATTGCAAGAATAAGAGAGTTGGTATCTTTCGCAAGAGTACAGGGTGGAACGATAAAAGTGTCGCCCTAGAAAAGACGAGATGATTCCATTTCCGTTTAATGAAAACCGGTTTTCTTTTTTTTTGTTGCAGACCATCTACTAGTTGGCCAGTTGTGTACAAATCCCAAGAGCGATAGGAGCCTTCTACGTATTAAACGAAAAATAAACGGAATAGTGCGACCGGAGATCGAACTCGCTTACTTTGAGACAGCGGGCAACTGCCTCAGCTATTACGTCACGCTCGAAAAATAACCTTTAAACCTAATTAGTAAATTTTGATTAAACGTAAGTAATTAATTTTGAAAGACAAATAATTTATTAATTTTTTTCTTTGGAAATTTAGAAATAAAATAAGTAATGATGATGCCTCAACCATTATGTGGTTTAATAAAGTTAAAGCAAGAAAAAGAAAAAAAAAATTTGTTTTTAATTGATAAAACTAACGTTTTGGTTACTCGATATCTCCAACAGAATTAAGTTTCCCCCAAGAGGAAAATCCCGTTAACTCAGGATATCGTCTGCTAAATGAAATGAGAGATCACGTGATCAAATTAAAGTACATTTTACAGTATTAAACGGTCTAGGAGTAAAAAAAACTTAATTCAAAGAGAGTGGGTAGAGGGTTCCTGTGGTTTTGTGAATAAAGGGTTGGTCTGTGGCCTCGATGTAAACGAGTTCGAACCCCACTCAAGCTATTACGTTAACTTTCAGACGAATTTCCCTAGGAAAGGCATGAACCCTCTTATCCTTCCAGCTATGGGTTTAATAGTCTTACCGCTCTGCTTCTACGAGGGTAGCAACGTGGTGCTTTCAATAAGTTTCCAGACTTCTTTTGTACAGGCATCTAAAATTGTCTTAGCCTCTTGAAAATTCACTATATTATTGCTATACATCTTATGAGATGACAGATCAATTTTTATGATTTCAGGTTCAAATGAACGGCTACAGCAGGGAGTTCAAGAAGAGATTCCTAGGGAAGAGGCCAGCACTCTTCAAATCGGCCCAGTGGCATTTCCAGCAGGACAAATCACCAGTCTTCAACTCCATCCTTGTCACAGACAATTTGACCAAGATGGGCATCAAGACAGCTCCTTAGCCTCCCTATAGTCCAGACCTTGCTCACTGTAACTTTTGGTTATTCCCTAAGCTCACAGGCTGTCGTTATGAGACAATTGAGGAGATGGAAGAGACTGTGATGAAGGTCATTGACACGCTCACACAAGAGGACTTCCATGGGACCTTGCAGTTGTTGGAACGGTACAACAAGTGCATTGCAGCCGGAGGAGTTTACTTCGAAGGGGACTAGAATTTCATGTGTGTACTATCAACAAAAGTGCCCATACGAAAAAGTCTGGAAACTTATTTAATGATCCTCGTATGATATCAGATAACCCATGACAGTTTATATGCCATCAAACAAAGAAACCAGACGAAAGCATCAATTTATGAGAGCTGATGAAAAATAGAATTGAATCGAAGGTAAGAAAATAGGAAAGATTGACCAACAGGAAGAAGAGAATGAAAAAAGAAAATTACAGAAAGTTGTCAAGAAGGATTTAAGAAGGAAGAGAACGAAAAAAAAAAAAAAGAAAGAAAATCTAATAAAAACAAAGAGAAAAAGGAAAGAATGAAAGGAAAAATAAGAAGGAAAAGATGAAAAAATGAAAGAAGGAAAAATACAAATAAAGGACAGAATAAAAAATATAAAGATGTCGAAGGAAAGGAAGATATTGTTGCTTGGATGAGGTTTGGTCGAAATGACTTGACCTGCGGAATGAAATGGTCAAAAGGACTTCAACATACAAGGAATAGCAGAAGCACAAAAATGCTGAAAGCAAATAAAAACAGTGAATTTTTTTTCTATGTATGTTATGGAGGAGAGTCCTTTGTTTGCAATTATGTTGGTCTCGTTAGCAACTTTCCGTAATCATTCTTTGAGAGTATAGGTGCATGTACGCGAAGAAAAGGAAATAATTCACTCAAATATTTTGTCTTTCTTTCTTCCTTCTGTTGGAACTGGTTTATCATGCTTCTTGGGGTCTACTTGTCGGATAAATTCTTTTCTTCGAACTGTAACTTATCTTCTCTTTCTGTCTTCTCTCCTTATTCAAACTATTGGTCCCTTTTATACATCCCCAGAATCCTAAATTGTTACTGAAGTTAAAATGAAAATTTCCCTATTGCTATTGGTTAATTCCTATCCTGAAAGAATCAGATAGTGTGTCCGTTAACTGTGGAATTTTTGAATCAGTAAGTCTGACTTGTGTCTATTTTAAGAATTTATGAGACTTTTTTTATGAATGGACGTTTTTAGAAAAAGATTTTTTACTTAAAAACATCACACAGTAAAGGAGAGAAAGGATTTGGGAATTAAGTTAGAAATAAAGCAAATAAATTTTAAGTCTATGGAAAGGACAGAATGAACGAAAATAATGGCACAGCGTTTATATGTGTTATATAATTGCGGAAGGATTTTTTTTTATATTATCATTTTTCGTTTTGTATATCTTACCTTTCGGTTTAGTTAGGCTGAGAACCTTTCGGCTTAGTGCATGGGTTAGTTAGGTGCACACATTGAGATCAGGTGTTCATGCGCGCGTGGGGCGGATGCGACAATCACAGATGTCACAATAAAAACCCCAGATAGAAAATAGGACTGGAGACGTGAATGACGTCATGCCTGGAAGTGATGGGCTGAGGATTTTGGAATTTGAAAAAAACAAACAGTTAGTTGAGATTCGACGCTAGAGGAAGGTAGACGATTTTCGGAGGTCGCCGAGGCCAGACCAGTAGTTTGCGGTGGGGTGCCACACGTGGTGGGGTCAGACGGAAAAGTTAGCATAGAAAGAAATTGTGTCTCTCTCTCCTCATGTTGAAAAACCTTAAACTCAAAAAGGTAATATTTACCAACCCCTCCGCTCGGGCAGGATATGACACAAGGTCAATTTTTAAGCGGAGTTTAACAGGTTTGAATTCAGAGTTTTCCTTCTCCTAGACTAGTTGCCTCACTAAGGCTGAAGAATCTAGTCTGTCCTACTATTTACCCATAGCTGGAGGGAGAATAATTGGATTCATACCTTCCCCAAGGATATTAGTGTTATATGAAATGCAATCAGTCACGTCCAGGATTTGAACTCGTGTCGCCGTGTCCATTTCCTACGACGATAACGACTACACCACGGGCACCTCCATTAAACTCAAAAAGGTAATAAAAAGTTTCATACCTGAACCAAGAATGTCGTCAAGTGTTTCGTGTTTTTCGGATTCCTTTGCGTATGAACATTCTATGGACTTATGTACATTTCACGTGTTCGTATCTTGGTCGTATATTTTTGGACGTGAATATATAACATATGAAGGAAGTAATTGTTGGTTGTTGAGTTTCATGGTGTATCAACCCTTTACCATTGGCATAGTGATTAGAGAGCTCGCCAATGGTCCGGGAGACCGGGGTTCAATACAGGTCGAGTCACACCAGACTCAAAAAAATGGTTCCTGATGCCTACGTGTTCGTATCTTGGTCGTATATTTTTGGACGTGAATATATAACATATGAAGGAAGTAATTGTTGGTTGTTGAGTTTCATGGTGTATCAACCCTTTATCATTGGCATAGTGATTAGAGAGCTCGCCAATGGTCCGGAAGACCGGGGTTCAATACAGGTCGAGTCACACCAGATTCAAAAAAATGGTTCCTGATGCCTCCTGGCTCAACACTTAGCATTAATAAGTACGGATCAAGAGTAAATGGAGCATCCAAGGAAAGGAGTAGCGCCTTCTCCTGCACTTTGGTGTTGTAACTAATGAAAAGGGAGTCTTCGGGTCACTCTCAACTTCAGTCGGCTAACATATATATATGTGCACGCGCGCGCGCGTGTGTGTGATTCGTCAATGAATGGTTTGTCGGTAACATTTTAAACGAGCCAAAGCTCATTTATTTGTTTACAATCGAATAGGTTCAAGTGTTGTTATCCAATACTGATAATTCTTTTTAGTATTAACCATTTGTATGGACGCAGTTATATAGTTTCAAGTATTCCTATTAAACAAGAATAATTCTATTTTATATTAATCATTTGTTTGCTCACAGTCAAATGGTTTCAATTATTGCTATCAAACGCGAATGATTCAACATCAGTCATTTGCTTGCACATTGTTTAATAGTTAAACAGTTTTATTTGATCTACAGATAGGACCCTATCAGATTCTCCGGATCAGAGTGGATCTGGGAGTAATGGCAATAAAGTGGTACTCCACATTCCCCAGAGCTCCAGGACTGAAGTCGCACCATCAGCTGCAGTTTAGTGTCATATGCAGGACACTCATTCAGGAGGGCTCTTATTCCTCTGCAGAGATGCAGTCAACCTATTCTACGGTCCCAGCCGAATGGGCTTATAAAGGAAGGAGAGAAAGAAGAGAAGAAAAGAACAAAAGAACTGATAATGCTTGTTTCGTACTTAGATGAATGACCAGTTAGCGACAAAAACAAAGGGACTCTCCTGGGTGTAGTGGCAAACGTGCTGGACTGCGATATCGTAGTAAGCAAGATCGATCTCTAGTCTCACTTATACGTTCACTTTTGGTCTGATATTCTGCCGAAAGGCATGAACCCCCGAATCCCTTCCACTATGGGTTAAATAGTGCCATTGCTGTTCTTCTACTTAGATGGCTTTGACATTAGATAAACAGAGAAACCTGAGTCATGTTTACTCGACTAAGTAAATAACTAATCTTATGATTTTTAAATTTAAGCATCAATGAGCCTGTCTAAACTTATATGGGTGACCAAACAGGAAAGGCTGGTACTGTAAAGAAGCTGAGTTTGGCTTGGTTTGGTTTTATGGCACATTAACCATTGTAGGTTATTTAATGCCAAATACATTTTATACTTATAAACTGTTCTATTTCAAATAATTCAGTTTAGTATAAATACACAGTTTGAATGTCAAAAACAGTTCAATTTCAAACAATTCATTTAGGCATAAGTAAGTAAAGTTGGCGACCTTCGTCGAGAGTGACCCGATAGCTCCCTTTTCAATAGCTACAACACCGAGGAGTAGGGGAAGGTGTTACTCCATTCTCTGGATTGCTCTGCTTTACCCTTGATCCTCACCTTATAATACTGAGTGCTAAGCAAGGCGGCATCAAGTACCATTTTAAAAGTCTTTGGTATGACTCAACGTAGGATTGAACCCCGGTCTCCCGACTATTGGAAAACACTCTACTCATTAGGCCAGTGGAGGTGCCTGTGGTGTAATGGTTATCGTCGTAGGAAATGGACACGGCGATTCGAGTTCAAATCCTGAACGAGACTGATTGTATTTCACATAGCACTAATACCCTTGGGAAAGGTATGAATCCAATTATTCTCCCTCCAGCTATGGGTAAATAGTAGGACAGACTTGGTTCTTCAGCCTTGGCGAGGCAACTAGTCTAGGAGAAGGAAAACTCTGAATTCAAACCTATTAAACTCCGCTTAAAAATTGACCTTGTGTCATATCCTGCCCGAGCGGAGGGGTCGGCTAAATAGGATTAGGCCAGTGGCATAAGTACAGTTTAAATGTCAAACACTTCTATTTGACCCATAGATGAAACCCTAACAGGTGCTACCTGAAGTGGATGTGGGAGTGATGGCAATAAAAGGTACTCCGCATTTCCCAAAGCTCCATCATTACTGGAACCTCACCATCAGGTTGTTTAGTTTCATATTTAGGACACACGTTGGGTGGGGGGGGGGTCTTACTCCTCTGCTGAGATGCAGTCGACGTCTTCTACAGCCCCAGCTGATTGGGCAAAAGGGAAGCCTGAGTCCTGTGTATTAAACTAAGTAGAAGTTAAGCATCCATGCGCCTGCGAATATTCACATGGGTGACCACATAAGAAAGGCAGGTACTCTATGGAAGTTGAGTCCTGTGTATGAGACTAAGTAAAAGTTAATGACTTGTATAAGTTTTGGTTAAGCCTCAATATTCCTGGTGAGTGATTAGATGAGTGACCAAACTGGTGAGATAGATACTGTAACCAACATGTCGCCAATACATTCGACTAAGGAAAGCTTCGTAAATAACCTGCAAGATTGATGGGCTTGATTTGTTTCTTTATTTAATGGCATATCAAGCTTCGTGGGTTATATAATACCAAAGCCATCATTGAAGAACAGTTGTCATACTATTTAACCCATAGCTGGTGAGATAAGTGGTTTCATAACTTTCTTAAGGGTATTAGTCTGAAAGTGAACGTAATAGTGCGATTAGGGTTTGAACTCGTTTACATCGGGACCGCAGTCCAGCACGTTAACCATTACGCCATCGGGATTTCCCCAAGCGACAAGGATGAGTTTTTAGTTTTCTGTAGAGTCCTACGGGTTAAATAGAATTTGTGTCCTAAGCTTCATCTGATGTTGAGGCTCCAGCCTAGGAGCTTTTGGGGAATGTGGAGTACCCCTTCATTGTCATTACTCCCAGGCAAACTCTGTCCCGGAGTGGTTGTACCTGTTCGGGTCTAATCTATGAGTCAAATAAAACTTGTGTTCTGAGTATGACGGTATGAACTACTCTTGATGTTGAGGCTCCAGTCCTGAAACTTTTGGGAATTTGGAGTACCCCTTCATTGCCATTACTCCCAGGTTTACACCAATCTGTAAGGGTCCCATCTAGGAGATCAAATAGAACAGTTTAACCATTTAACTGTGTGCAAACAAAACTGTGTTTCTTGTTCTTGTTTTTTTTTCCTTTTAATGCTGATCTGGACATTACAAGGTTGTTCTGCTGATAAATAAAGAGCCGATCTACAAGGATCATTAAACAAGTTTCCAGACTTTTATCGTATAGGTACTTTTATTGATAGTACACACATGAAACTCTAGTCCCCTTCGAAGTAATCTCCTCCGGCTGCAATGCACTTGTTCTACCGTTCCAACAACTTCTGGAAGGCCCCATGGACATCCTCTTGTGTGAGCGTGTCAATGACCTTCATCACAGCCTCTTTCATCTCCTCAATTGTCTCATAACGACAGCCTCTGAGCTTAGGGAATAACCAAAAGTCACAAGGAGCAAGGTCTGGACTATAGGGAGGCTAAGGAGCTGTCTTGATGCCCATCTTGGTCAAATTGTCTGTGACAAGGATGGAGTTGAGGACTGGTGATTTATCCTGCTGGAAATGCCACTGGGCCGATTTGAAGAGTGCTGGCCTCTTCCGACGGAATCTCTTCCTGAACTCCCTTAAAACCTCAACATAGTAACCCTAACTCTAACCGTTTGGCCGTTGTATTGATTTCCTTACTCCTCCCACGCCTCTCATCATCCCTCACAGACTCCCTGCCTTCCTTGAATCTCTTATGCCACTCAAAAACTGATGCTCGATTCATGCAAGATGCTCCAAAAACAGTCTGAAGCATTCCGTACGTTTCTGTGAATTATATTGCATATCGTTCTTCTAAAGTGTCCTCATGTCCAGATTGCATTTTTGAAGTTCTCCAGCTATGACAATCAGGTTTTAGTAGGGTGTATTCCAATTGCTGCTGTAGCCGTTCATTTGAACCTGAAATCATAAAAATTGGTCAGTCACGTCAGAAGATGTATAGCAATAACATCGTGAACTTTTAAGAGTCTCCGACAATTTTAAATGCCTCTACAAAAAAAGTCTGGAAACTTATTGAATGAACCATGTACAATTATGTCGCTGAATAATGAATATTATAAACCAATCTTTTCCTTGATTTTAGACATCTGTAAACAATGACGACCCAAAGGAGATAGACGGGGATCAGATAAACTAAACAAAAGTAAAAGACAGTGATGACCTTTAGTTTGTCGCAGGTGTTACCAATGGATAGACAGAAGATACGAGGAGCGAAACGGTTATCGCTGCAGAAAATGTACACGGTGAGCCGAGTTCAACTGGTGGATGAAGCAGTTTGCGTTCTGCCACGCGCTAGTGCTCTTAGAAAAGGTATGAGTTCAATATCAGTCAGTGGGGCAGACTAGGCTCTCTGGCTTTGGTAGGAAGAAGAAATTTCCCTACCAGGAATGGACAGAGTAAGTTACAACGGTGGAGTGGCCAAAATTAGGAGCAGGTTGATTGCATCTTATGCTTCATTTGTGACAACTTCCACATTTTGGTAGAGAGATTTGGCGGCAGAATCATTGTCCCGCGTGATTGATAGACATCAGACATTGATCAATTCCGTCCAGAATCCTTATCTTAATTGTTATTTCTTCGGTTTGCCCTCGACTACGGCCAGATAACTTATATACATTTATTGTCATCCTGTCGTGGGTCCAGCGCAGATATCCCAGACCCTCTCTCGCCGCCTCTTCCTATCGTTAATCGCATCCGGCAGGTCCTCAGGGCTGCACTCCGTATCCTCTCAGAGCTGCTGTATGTAGGTTCGAGCTAGTCGCCCTGCTTTTGCTCACCCATGTGAATGGGTCCATAGGAGTACGTCACTTATGAGCTTGTCCCTATTTCTCCAGCTGTGTCCTGTATGTCTGGTTCGTCTAACTTGGATAGTTTTCATGATTAGTGATAGGTGGCCGTACAGCTGCTGCTTTGTGGGGTGTTGCCTCCAGGACCTGTTCAAAATTGCTTGCAGCATTCTTGTGTAGTTGCCGTCAAGCTTTTTCTCCAGCCGTTTTGTTAGCGTCCATGTAGTGCATCCATATAGCAGTACCGACATGATTGCTGCTTGAAAGAAACTGCGTTTCATAATATCGGTCAGTTTTGACTTCCATATGACTCAATAGCTTATTGATAGCTGTCCATGCCTTTGTTAGTCTCGTGTCGATGTCTGTCTCGGTTGATGAGACACTGTTTTCTAGGTAGGTGAACTTGTCTACTAGTTTCAGAGAGCTACCGTTTAGTGTGGAAATGTCACCAGTTTGATTAAAGCACATATATTCCGTTTTGTGTGCATTGAAATGGAAGACAATGCCTGCAGCAGCTCGTTCCAGACAATGCAGTAGGGTTTCGGCTTGGGCAGGTGCATTTGCCAGAATCGCTATGTCATCGGCGTAGTCGGCATCGGTAATTATTTTTGCGGAGTACCTTCAGCTTCTTTTTTTTGTCAGCTCGAAAGCGTTTTCTTTGATTTTATCGATCGATGTTCTACGCACGTAGTCTAGACATATGATAAAGAGGTATAGGGCAATTGTGCCTCCTTGCAGTACTCCGGGCACAATGTCGAAGTAGTCTGTGTCTCCATCCGGAGAACGCACTTTCACTTTGGTGTTTCTATAGAGAGTCATTATGGCTGCGACGGTTTCTTTTCGTAGACCGTATGTGAGTAGAATTTGCTCCATCTTCCCTCCGTGAAGGGAATCAAAGGCCTTTGTAAATCGACAAATAATATTGTTGCCTGTAGGTTTTTTGCCTTCAAGAATTCTACGGATAGTCAATATTTGTGAGGTCGTGGATCTATTTCTCCGGAAGCCATTTTGGTTCTTCCTAAGAATGTTGTCAACCTTGAGTTCTATGCGGTTTCGTAGTAGGGCATTGTATATTTTGGCTGCTATGGATGTAAGTGTTATACCTCGGTAGTTCTTGACAAATCCAAGGTCGCCCTTTTTAGGGAAAGGGAGGATGCATCCCTTCATCCATCTGTCTATCGGATTTTGATTATAAACTGCATTACAGTGTCGGAGCAGTATGTCATCGAATTGTCTGGTCTTCGATTGTTCTGGAGGAATTTCATCTAGGCCTGCGGCTTTTCTATTTTTAATTTTTCGAAGTATTGAGTCGATTTCTTCTAGAGCAAATGGTCCTAGTTTGATGTCTAATTGCCAATTAATAATTCTCGTGACCAGTTCAAGTGTAACTTTCGGTAGGTTTCCTAGTAGATTCTGGAAATGCTGTTTCCATAGTTTTATTCGTTTTTGTTGGTTTGTAGCTTTCAGTTTAACTTTGGCTGTGCTCTTCCTTCTGTTCACTTTGTCTATCATTTGCCATGTTATCCTAGATTGCCAATCTTCCACTTAGTCTCTAATCTTATCTATCTGATTTTGTATGTATTCTGTCTGTTCTTGTAGGTATATGCTTGTTAATTCATTTTGTGCCTTTTTTAGTTTCACTTAAGGTAGGTTCTTCCTATTGTATTTGGAGGCAGTTTTCACGTCTGCACGTTTTTCTCTAACCCCTAATGTCTTCCATGGGAATCTAGATTTAGTTCTAAGTTTAGTTGGTATGTATTTCGCGGCTGCTTCTAGGTGGGTGTTGACAAAATTTTCATATTCGTCATTCAGAGTATGTGTTTCTGTCTTCTCCTGTAGTGCATCGAATTTGTTTCTTAATGCTATTAAATATCTATCTCTAATATCCTTGTTATTAAGAAGGGCCCAGTCATAGTGTATGGCAGTTGTTGTTTGGGTGTCATTCTTTCGTAAGCTCAATCGTATTTTTGCCGTGACAATTCGGTGATCGTGTAACATACCTATGATGCGGATATGTGAAATGTACATAGAATGTTCATAATATATATAATTAGAACATAGGAGTCCCGAAACACGAAAAACACTAACGACTTCTTAGTTCAAGTACGAAACCTTTTATTACCTTTGAGTTAAAGGTTTCGACATAAGGAGAGAGGCACAATCATTCTATGCTGGCTTTTTCATCCCCCCCACACGTGTGGCACCCGCCACAAGGCTACTGCGAGCTAGCGAAAGTCACCCTTCTTCTTCGGACCGCAAGACTCAACTAAACCCAAAGGCAAGATATATAAAACGAAATCCCTCGGCCATTATATTACAATCAGAGGACATACCCACGAAAGAGGAGTAAACCTCGCAATTCAAAGCCTCGCAATTCACTGCGCTATTTTTCCATTTCTTGTTTATAAAGACGTAATCTATCAGTGTTTTTGTATTGTTTGCGTATATGTAGGTCCATAATTTTCCCTCCCTTTTTTGAAAGTTTGTATTGAGGCACGTGAATCTATTATCTTTCGTGACATCTGTTAGATGTTCTCCATTCCTGTTTGATGAGTTGTGTAGGCTGTATTTGTGGTTTCCGTTTTTCTCGAATTGGGCATTCATGTCTCCGCCAATGACGAGAACGTTGTGTTTCAGGATGCTACGTTGCTAGGGCTGTAGCAGGAGATGAATGTTGCTCTGGGGTTGCCCTTAAAAGTAGCTACCATCACCCTTGGGTGTATTTTCTCTATACTATTTAATGATTTTAGGGCTTGTGGTCCTATAAGCATACCTACTCCTTCTATCATGGCATTGACAGAGTTTTTCCATGCTGATGCAGTGGCTAGCGTCCATACATTGCCAGAATCGTGATATTTAATATCCTCGCTATGTTTATATCTGTGTTCTTGTATGCATTATATGTCCATTTTAGGATCTATCGCAGACGCTGTAATCTCCGGTCGTTGTCCTATTCTATTTAAGGTTCTAACGTTAAATGTTGCTATTTGTATTGTGTGTTTGCATTTTAGTAATTTTTGTTGTATGAGCTCTGCAGCTGATTTTTCAAACACTGAGGCCAGGGCTCCAACCCCAGCAGGACGCGCCCCCTTTTTACCCGCGCGAAGAGCAATGTGGCTTGCACATGTGGTTTGAGTGTGGGACATGGTTATCTTTCAGTGGCTGTTTTTATTCTCATCTATAGAAGCCACCCTTATAGATGAGCAACGGTAGTTCCCCGATCGAACTAATTGATCCTGTCCGAAGAACCGTAGGGGTCATATGTCCAGGGTCATGTTAGGCATTGCGTGGAGCTGTCAGAGGATTTATTCTCTTGCCTTTACGTCCATCATGCTGCTTCCCATGGATTCCGTGTTTTTTTAAAACTTAGTTAAAGTCCAAGTCAATTTTTTTTAATTCATTGAAGTAATTTTTTTATGTTTCTTAACATCCTTATAGGTATTCTATTTTATGTTTGTTTAGGTTTTTGGGTTCTAATTGTATTGGTTTCTTTGAGCAGGTTCAAACATTAATTTGGATTTACGGTAAAATTGCCTTTACATTTAAGACACAGATAGTAATTTACAAAGCTCTTTGCTTTGATGTGGCACAAGGCCGCATGAATGGGGCGCCCAATGAGACTCGAACTCACTCGTGTAGGTTTGCTAGTTTAACTTGCTAACCGTTGCACCACCACAGGTGCCCCATTTAAGACACAGATAGTGTACAGCCGTGATTTTGCAAAGTAGATACAATTTTTAAGTAAAATCGTTCATGTATTTTAAATGATAGAAGACAATATTATATTGAATCTTGTCTTGCAGTGGAACATGGTTATTCTTCTTTCATAACTTGCTTTGTCATCTACTGTCTTGGGTTATTTCATAGACTTGGATAGAATTTGGTAGGGTAACTATTTGGAATAGGAAGGGTGAATACTTATGTATTCGTTACTTCCCTAGTGTTTTTTTTTTGCGAGGGGACTTTGTTTACTTAAGCTGAATATTTTATACAACTATGGGGGTCTGATGTATAATATGTTTATACATTTTACCAATTTAGACTAGTATCCTCATCTTGGTTGTTATAAACTCAGTGTTTGGTATAATCCTGATATGAGGTTTTATCGTTATTATACAGTGTTGTTCAGTCACAGCATTTCGGCTATTT
>OY757938.1:13048114-13068114 GCA_963585895.1 Sepioteuthis lessoniana | reverse complement strand
AGATAATGGAAACACCAAGAATCTTAGTATCATAATTTTGAAACTCCTATAAAACCATCAAAGGTTTGTTATTTTTATGTTTTTTGATTTATTATTAATTTTTTCGTCATATTTTACTAAAATTGTTGCTTTTTTTACAGGTATCATCAGAAGAAATTAATCAAAATTCATTAAAATGGCATCTCTATCAGACTTTAAAAGAGGTCAAATTGTTGATGCTCGTATGACAGGCGCTTGTGTAACAAAAACCGCTGAATTATTTGGTGTTGCAAGGGGTATTGTCTGGAAGATAATGATTGCATTTGAGAAAGAAGGAAAAACTTCATCACTAAAGCAAAACTCTGGAAGAAAGCGAAAGCTGTTTGAGAGCGACCGTTGGACTCTGACGTGGATAGTTAGGAAGGATCCCAAGAATACAGCTCCGAAAATTACAGCAGAGCATAATGACCATCTTGAGAAATCAGTTTAATCAAAAACTGTATGAAGGGAGCTGCACAAAACCGGATTTCACGGGAGGACTGCAATGAAAAAAACATAATAAAATAAATTTCTTTGAAATTTCCTGGTGTTTCTATCATTTTGTCCAACACACACACACACACACACACACACACACAAATATATATATATATATATATATATATATATATATATATATATATATATATATGAATGTATTGCTTCATTTACATTTGAACAGAGGAATTGTAAGTCGCATATAGGTGCTTGCCGAATTTTCTAGTCATGGTAATTCAATTAATATATATATATATATATATATATATATAGTTCTAACAGAGGTAATTTGTGTTCATACCATTGAAGTCCATCGGGAAAAGGATATATATTGATATATGCCCCATATGATCAATCTGTCATAAAATACTTGGGGAGGAATTGGCCACTGAAAAGTCACACTCATTGTCCCGAGAAATGGTAGTAATAACATCGTATCTAAAAAAGAAGGTATGGCTTAAAATAAACGATGTTGTTTGTTATATATACACGCAGATATATATATATATATATATATATATATATGACTTGTGGAAATTAAGAATGACTGATGAGGAAATCTGGATCCAATAAAGATAAAAATATTCGATGAATACATTGAGTGGTAAATTTATAGGTTTGTTTGTTGTTGTTTTTTTTTTGTTAAATGGCATATCAACCTTCGAGAGTTATTTAATGCCAAAGTGATTTTTCTTGAAGAGTAACAGAGATACTATTTGATCCATAGCCGGAGGTATAAGGGGGTTTACACCTATTTGATCCATAGCTGGAGGTATAAGGGGGTTTACACCCATTTGATCTATCGCTGGAGGTATAAGGGGGTTTATACCTATTTGATCCATATCTGGAGGTATAAGGGGGTTTACACCTATTTGATCCATTGCTGAAGGTATAAGGGGGTTTACACCTATTTGATCCATTGCTGGAGGTAAAAGGGGGTTTACACCTATTTGATCCATAGCTGGAGGTATAAGGGGGTTTACACCTATTTGATTCATTGCTAGAGGTTAAGGGGGTTTACACCTATCTGATCTAATGCTGGAGGTATTTAAACTGTGAACTTATGCTTTACTGAGTAGTTTGAAATAGATCTGTTTTTACATTTTGCTGAGTGTAATACAAAACTTATACTAGACTGTATTGTTCGAAACTTTTATCAAAATGACTTAATTCGGCGTTAAATGACCCGAAAAGGGTTGATGCGCCGGAAAACAACCAACCAAGTAACCAACATGGTTTGAGATTTGGTATTTTTTGTAAGATATAGTAAGTTTTATACGCTTTTCAGGGTCGACTGATGTAGTGTACTGTCATGCAAAAAAAAAAATCAAGTTCAACATCTTTGTTATTAGCAAGCATCATCTGGTTATTACTATTGCAATTATTGCTATATACATATAAGTAGTAGCCGGAATTATATATATATATATATATATATAACCAAGATCTATATTCCCTCTCGCCATCACGTATGTATATATATATATAAGTATCCCGGAATTATATATATATATATATATAATATATATATATATGTGTGGAGTAGCCCGGAGTTATATATATATACACATATATATATAATCAAGTTCCTGATTCTCCCTCGCTATTCGCGTATATATATATATATATATACGCCATCCTTATACGTATATATATACGCCATCTTCACATATATATATATATATATATATATAGACGTATATCATCAAGTTCACAGATTCTTTCTTACCATCAGTATATATATATATGCATATATATATACACTGGGTGCAGAACCAAAATATGTAATAATTTTTAAAACGTTTTTTGGTCTGATTAGTTCAATTTTTGAAAATAAAATGGGATAAATGTAAATTTTCATAATTAGCTCTATTACTCAAGCACTTTTTTTTTAAATTAAAATTCAGCCCAATATGATTGAGCAAGAAAAGAAACGACAAAGAATCTATCATTCGCTTAACGCCGAAACCAAGCCAAACTTTCTATGTCTATCGTATGCAAAGAAACGACAAAATTTTAACCGAAAAAGAACTTTTTAACGAATAGGGGGAGTGGAGGATTGAATAACAAAACGAAGAGAAGGCATTTTAACTGCTCTCGCTACAGCGATTAAGAAAGTCACCATAATGTCAAAAAGAAAGGATGCTAATTAATAGAAAGTCCTCGAAAAAAAACTGTGAGGACAACAATCAAAGAAGATTTAAGCCCAGATCTTAACCCCCTTGATTACGCTATGTGGGGCATTTTAGAATACAAAATAAATGCAACATTCCATCCAAATATTGGTTCGCTCAAGACTGCTGTTGACGAGGAATGGAATAAATACCACACACACATAGATAGATAGATAAGTTTTTGTTATTGAGTTAACGATCCCTTATGAAGAAAATTTCGACTGGGCACATCAGCGTAAGTTGGAAAAATATGAGGATCTACGAGAACAATGTGTTAGAAATGGCTGGATAACGAATGTATTTCCTATCGAAGTCGGATGCAGAGGTTTTATTACCAACTCAACCTCCGTTTTCTTAACTAATCTCGGACTTCCTCCATCGGACAAGAGAAAATACATGGAAAAGATCCAAGATAAGGCTCTAACGGCATCAGCGTGAATCTGGCAATCCCACAGAGCGACAACAATCTGACAAAGTCTGGTGGTGTCGTGAGATACTGCTGGGGCGCTCTGGGTTAGTGGTAATGATGCTTCGACCCCGAAACCATGCCTGAACCCAGAGTCATCATCTGGTGAAGGCTTTGTTAGAAGCAATGCTCTTGTATAAACATCAGTTATTGTATGATACCTACTGGTTTTATTTTTAACAAAATATTTTTTGTCTTTAATACTAACTATGATGTTCAAGAAAATGTAAAAACACGGATTTCAAAATCGTTTATAAGCTAGGGAAACATTCCCAAGTTGTAATATAGGCGCTGCACAATCTTAACACACACTATTTATCTATCGGTGTGAATAACTCTGCATATGTGTGTATGTGTGTAAGTTTGTTTCGTGAGCTTGAGCTCATTGTAACTTCTCGCTTAACACGTACGATAGAGAAGCTGGGAGAGAGGGGGGAGAGAGATAGAGAAAGAGGGGGAGGAAGGGAGAGAGGTAGAGGGAGGAAGGGGGAGAGAGAAAAAGGAAGGGAGGAAGGAAGGAAGGGAGAGAGAGGGAGAGAGAGAAAGGAAGGAAGGGAGAGAGAGGGAGAGAGAGAGAAAGGAAGGAAGGGAGAAAGGTAGAAGGAGGAAGAGAGAGAGGAAGGAAGAGAGAGAGGAAGGAAGGGAGAGAGATAGAGAGAGAGGTAGAGGGAGATATAGGGGGAGAGATAGAGAAAGAGAGAGAGGAATGGAGAGAGGTTGAGGGAGTAAAAGAGGTAGAGAGGTAGAGAGAGAGAGAGAAAAGAAGGAAGGGAGAGAGGTAAAGGGAGAGGGAGAGGGAGGGAGAAAGATAGAGAGAGAGAGGGAGGAAGGAAGAGGATGAGAGGGAGAAGGAGAACGGGAGAGAGATGAGAGAGAAAGAGGGAGAGAGAGAGAGGAAGGAAGGTAAAGAGGAAGAGGGAGACTATTTAAAACCTATCCATAAAAAAAGGTAAAAAGATTTTTAAAAAACTTCTTGAAACTCAGTTTCAGCAGGTTATGTGGAAACAGCCCCACTGGGTCGGATATATACGATCATTGTATCGGAAGATGTCGGTAGGGAAACAGGAATTTAGTAGTACAAATTAATATTTATTTCCACGGACGGTGTTTTTCAGAGCGAGATCAACAAGCTGTTGCCACTTGTCCTGACACCATCAAAGTAGGATATATATATATATATATATATATATATACATTTATATATATATATAAAACCAATTGAATGTTATTTATTTGCATATATATATATATATATCTATATTAGGTTCCACTATCTATCTAGCCAGCTAGCTATCTCGGTCTATTCATATCTATCTATCTATCTCCGCCTGTTCATATCTATCTATTTATCTCAGTTTGTTCATATCAATCTGTCTATTAGCCAGTCGGCTGGGGCTGTAAAATACACCGACTGCTTCTCTGCAGAATGAGATCCCTGTATATGAAACTAAATAATCTGATGGTAAAGCTTCAGTTATACTGGAGCTTTGGGAAATATGAAGTACCCCTTCATTGTCATCACTCCCAGGTTCACTAGAATGGTAACACCTGATAGAGTCCTATCGATGAGTCTTATAGAACCAATTTGTATATTTATGCTAAACAGAATTGCTGGAAATAGGATTGTTTTGACAATTGGAGTGCGTACTTATGCTCAATTTTCAATAGCTACTACACCGAGGTGTGGGGGGAATGCACCTCCTTTCCCTCGATCGCTCTATTTTACCCTTGATCCACACTTTATAATGTTGAGTGTAAAGCAAGGGGGGGATCAAGTATCATTTTTTGAGTCTTTGGTATGACTTGACCAAGAATTGGACCCTGCTCTCCCGGAATTAAATCCAGACGAACACTCTACCCACTACTCTAATGGGCCAGTCGATATACGTATATATATATATATATATATATATATATATATATATATATCTCAATTTATTCATCTCTCTCTCTCTCTCTCTCTTCTCTCTTACCATGCCCTTGCATATATGCCGACAGTGTTACCACAAGAAACGGTAACACCCCTTCCTTATATATATCTATATGATATTGAGTGCAATTGCTGTTTATTTCAATGGTTGTCATCGTCCAGAAATGGACTCGGCCAAATTCTAGCTATGAGTAAATAGTAGGGCAGACTATACTCTTTAACCTTGGTATGGCTACTGGTCTTGGAGAAAAACTCTGAATTCAAACTTTTTATGCTACGCTTAAAAAAATGACATTGTATCGCATCTTGCTGGCTGCGGAAGATTTGGGTATATATATATATATATATATAGTGTTAATTTTATTGAGGAAGATGGAATCTTTCATAAGGAATATGAGATGGAAGGCCTATTTTTTTCTTAATTCAATTGACAATTCTTATAATGAAATGCAGGAAAAATACGGGTTTAAAACTTAGAAACATCCACCTCATATTAAAGAAATGAATAATTTTGAATCCGGTTTAATAGGGTTGGTTAAAACCATGAAATTTAAGAAAATAACGATACTATTTTGCTCTACTTAGTATTGAGCACTTTTTCATTTTAGCTTAACAGCCTTAATGGCGTTTTTTTCTTTTGACCAACCAATTGCGTGTCTTTTGATTTTTTTCAATTGGTATGACAAGGTTGGCCTTTTCTTTTCTTTTTTTTTCCAATATGTATTTTTTCCCCTTGATATATATATATATATTTTCCCCGTGATTCGTTGTATATTTTCATCTTCAAATTACTTGCTGGGTTTTTACCGCAAGGGCTATTATTTAATATATATATATATATATATATATATATATACTCGTGTGTCTGTGTCTGTGTGTAAAGGGTGCCACATCGTACAACAGTGGTTACCAAATCGAAATAGTAATCCCTTGTTAATAGTCATTTTTATTCTGTGTTTCAGACTTACACCTTTGTGGCAGATAGAACAATCTATAGTAAAGACCCAGACGGCTGGGGCTATAGAATATACCAACTGCATCTCTGCAGTGGGGTAAGACTCTCCAAACGAGTGTCCTGGATATGACAATAAGCAATGTGATAGTGAGGTTCCAGCAATGTTAGAGCTTTAGGGAATGCAGAGTACCCCTTCTTGCCATCGCTCCAGGGTCCTCTCTAGCCTGGACTGGTAGCACCCGATAACGTCCTATCTATGGGTCAAATAGAACTAAACAGTGAACTTATGTTAAACAAAACTCATGTCTAAATAAATAACTGATGTTTGATTGAATTGTTCATGATACATAGCAATAATTGGAACCATTTAAATTTGTTAACTTGTTTGAAATAGAACTGTTTTCGACGTTTAAACTGTGTACTTATGTTAAACGGACTTTTTTTTTCAATTGAATTTGTTTTTACATTTAGCTGTGTGTAAACAAAAAACTACGTATGCTAAACTGAATTGTTTGAAATGGAACTGTTTATGTGTATTAAAATGGATTTGGCATTAAGTAACCTACAAAGGTTGATATGCCATAAAATCAAATCAAAATAAAAAAAAAAGTTTTATCAAAATAATTTGATTCGATAATTAAATGACTCGGAAAGGGTTGATATGCCGTAAAACAACAACCAAATAACCAAAGAATATTTCTGATCACCTTGTTTTGACTTATTGTTGAGCAATAAAAGTTTTCGCTTCTCACCAGGTACCGCAAACTTGCACCCAATATATATATATATATATATATATATATAGATATATATATATATATATATGTATATTTCTGTGTTTTTTAAGAAGGTACTTCACTCTTCATAGATCTACAGAACAAAAATCTTACCAATGGATGCAGTTTCGTGTCAAAAACGAAAATACCTCTTTTTGTAGAGACGTTATTACCAAACTGCTTGGGATACGGTAAACGTATTTTAAGTCCTGTCAACCTAGTCATTTGGAGCCACTCCTTCCTTGCCATTAATTCCTTGTCCTCTGATTCGAAGTGGTAGTACTTGTTATAGTTCTCTATATAGTTGGAACAGATCTGTTTGAAATTATTTGAATTAGATAGAAATACTTGACACCATAGAACTGTGTGCAAATTATTTGTATTAAGGATAATTACTTGAAGCTAGAATTGTTTACTAAGGATTATTATTATTAGTTACTTGAAACCATATAACTGTATGCAAATTATTTGTATTAAGAATAGTTACTTGAAGCTAGAATTGTTTACTAAGGATTATTATTATTATTATTATTATTAGTTACTTGAAACCATATAACTGTGTGCAAATTATTTGTATTAAGAATAGTTACTTGAAGCTAGAGTTGTTTACTAAGGATTATTATTATTAGTAACTTGAAATCATATAACTGTGTGCAAATTATTTGTATTAAGAATAGTTACTTGAAGCTAGAGTTGTTTACTAAGGATTATTATTATTAGTTACTTGAAACCATATAGTTGGCGACCGTTGTCGTGAGCGACCAGAAGGCTCCCTTTTCAATAGCAATTAAACCAAGGTATAGGGGAGGGCGCTACTCCTTTCCCTGGATTGCTACACTTTACCCCCGATTCGTACCTTATATTGCCAAGTGTTAAGCAAGGAGGTATCAAATATCAATTTTTTAAGTCTTCGGTTGGACGTGACTCTGGGATTGAACCCAGGCTTCCCGGATCATTGGCGAACACTCTGCCCACTAGGCCAATGAGCCGATTGAAACCATATAACCGTGTGCAAATTATTTGTGCAAATTATTTGTAATAAGAATAATTACTTGAAGCCATAATTGTATACCTACATTTTTGTCCTTTTCGGTTGATTCGACGCTGCTTCCTAGGTATGGAAATCAGACCCAACTGATAAAATGAAACGCAGTTTCTTCCAGGCAGCGGTCACATCGATACTGCTATATGGTTGCACTACTTGGACGCTAACAAAACGGCTGGAGAAGAAGCTAGACGGCAATTACACAAGAATGCTACGTGCAATCTTAAACAAGTCCTGGCGGCAACACCCCACAAGACACCAACTGTACGGCCACCAGCCCCCTATCACGAAAACTATTCAAGTTAGACGAACCAGACATGCAGGACACTGCTGGAGAAGCAGGGACGAACTCATAAGAGATGTACTCTTATGGACCCCCACACATGGCCGTGCAAAAGCAGGACGACCAGCACGAACATACATTCAGCAACTATGTGAGGATACGGGATGTTGTCCTGAAGACCTACCTAGGGCGATGAACGATAGGGAGGAGTGGCGAGAGAGAGTCAGAGATATCCGTGCTACCAGCGTGATATGATGATAATGATAATTGTATACATTATTTACTTGAAGTCATGTTATTCTTTAGAAAGAAGACTGACTTCCGCATTGAAATATGCAACAAGATTTGACCTACACAGAAAACCAACCATCAACCATCCAACCAACCAAGCTTGTTGTTGATACCGATATTTCAAAAACTATCTGATTCCAGTTTTGTTAATTACAGCCGAAGGAATGTTGAAACAATTATTTTAACAGGATGTAAGTGATACAAAATCTACGTGTTTCACCTATCCCTTCCACATGAACAGAATTCAACGCAAGGTCATTTTAAGCGGAGTACGGCTGGTTTAAATTCACAGTTCTCTTTCTTCACGGCCGGTTGCAGTATCAAGGCCAAAGAACTCAACCAGGCCAGCTACTTTACCCCGGCTGAGTCGGCAAGGATTATTTGTTGGTTGGTTTGATTTTATGGCATATCAACCTTTATAGGTTATTTAACGTCAAATCCATTTTCATAAAAATTGTTCTATTTCAAACAATTCAGTTTAGCATAGGTACACAGTTTAGATGTAAGTACAGTTTGATTGTGAAAAACATTTCTATTTCAAGCTATTCAGTTGAGTCAAGCAGTTCTAATTCAGCTAATTCAGTTTAGTATAAGTACAGATTTTGCCCAAACACAGTTAGATGTCAAAACAGTTCTATATTAAACAATTTAGTTTAGTGTAAGAAGAGTTTCAATGTCAAAAACAGTTCTATTTCAAATAATTCAGTTTAGCATAAGCACGCAGTTTAAATTTAAGTACACAGTTTATTTTTTAGTCAAACAGTTCTAATTCAGCTAATTCAGCTTAGTATAAGTATAGGTTTTCTTTGCACGCAGCTGAATGTCAAAACAGTTCTATATTAAACAAATCAGTTTAGTGTTAGTACAGTTTCAATGTCAAAAACAGTTCCATTTCACACAATTCAGTTTAGTATAAGCATGCAGTTTATATGTAAGTACGGTTTAATTGTCTAAAACATTCCTATTTCAAGCTATTCAGTTTAGTCAAACAGTTCTAATTCAAACAATTCAGTTTAGCACATATATGCAGTTAGTTCTATTTAACCCATCGATAGGGCCCGATCAGGTGCTACCATTCCGGGCCAGGGTGGACCTGGGATCAATGGCAATGAAGGGGTGCTCTGCATTCCCCAAAGCTCCAGCCTTAGTGGAACCTCACCATCAGATTGTTTAGTGTCATATCTAGGCCACCCATTAAGAGGGGGTCTTACCCCTCTTCAGAGGTGTAGTCGGCGTATTCTACAGCCCTAGCCGACTGGGCAAAGTAGGCAAGGAATGAAATTATTTTTGCCATTAATACAATTGTTTGGATAATGCGCATTAAAATATATATATATTCACCCAATCCCTCCGTCACGGGTAGGATGTGGCAGAAGTTCAATATTTTAGCGGGCTACGTCTCGTTTGAAATCAGAGTCCTCTTTCTTCTAGGTTGGTTGCCAATACCTTATATATAACCGTGAGTAAAATACTTCAGAAACAACCTAAAATATGTGAATATAAACCCAGGGGGGGGAACTTCGGATGTGTTGGGACTAATTGGTAATATATGTATATATTGCAATGTTTCTACTTGGCGAATCGAGAGTAGATTATACACCTCCGCGGTTATTCTCGAAACCTATATATGGCACTAGACTTTGCTGTCTAGTTCAAGCCATAACCCGGCATACGTGCCCGGACCCACATTTGGGTTCGTGAAACTGCTTGCCTCATCAGGTTCACATTGCACCAAGTGAACCGATGAGCAGCATAGACCAGCAGGGTTCGAGTCTCGGCTCGTTCCCGACCTCCCCTTCCCCTTTATCCGCACTTTAATTAGCCTTCGGGTTTTTGACCTTATGTCAAGTCTTGTCTGGTGGGAGGCAGCGACAAATAATCAGAGCAGTGGCTCTTTTGGCGCGAGGTCCAATTGCAGTAATTTGTCCAGTTGGCTGAAGGCCGGCCTTGTATATAACCTCTACGTATAAAATAACCCAAGACGAGTTGACATGCTGTTAAAATTAATCAACCTAAAAAACATAGGAGTTGGCTAACAAAACTTTTACGAGGTTATATCTCTAGCGTTGAGCATGATTTGGGGGCCAAGCCATCATTGCCACTAACTCAGCCTGCGCCCCGCAAAAAAATATCTAAGGCATAGAAGTAAACTGCATCTGGTGGTCACGTTCTAATTCTGAAGTTCAAATAAGTGGAGTACACCTTTATTGCCATTACTCCCAGTTCCACTTTGACCCAGTATGATCGAAATTGTTTGGTTCCCACCTATGGAGAATGGAAGTAGTGAAGCGAGTTCCAACTGTGAAAAAGGCATGAGACCTTTTCTCTCTATGGGCAAAAAGAATGGAGAAGGACATTTTAAAATTAAAGGTTTTTGGAGTATTGTCTTCATCTTTTATTGTTATTGCTATTTCCACAACGTTTCGGCCGATATGTCCTCCGGCCTTCTTCAGGTGTTTGTCGAACTCGGGAACCTTCACGGAACTTCAAACTACGTCCTTTATTGAACCCACGGGGTCGCCTGTTCTGATTCCGTTAGCCATAACCTGGTACAAGTGTTAAGTATTCCTGTATTGTTACTCGCCTGCAGTCAGGATTGAACCTGCAACCTCCAGATGATTACCTCCCAAGGATCAGAACGGCGACCCCCGTGGATTCAATAAAGGACGTAGTTTGAAGTTCCGTGAAGGTTCCCTAGTTCGACAAACACCTGAAGAAAGCCGGAGGACATATCAGCCGAAACGTTGTGGAAATAACAATAACAATAAAGATGAAGACAATAGTCCGAAAACCTTTAATGATAAAAATCATCAAACTTCGTCTCAGAAATTTATACAATGGACATCTTAAAATTCAGAACTTGGGGCTAGACTCTCTAATCCCTGCTCAGTTAACTTGTGGGTAAATCTTAAAAGACCGAAGAATTGGGGGAAACATCCCTAAACAAACTGAGGCGCTCTTATCCAAAGGCAGGCTCCGATTAGTGAGTGGAGGCTGGCAAATTATAAAGTAACCTCAGACTTTCTGTTCCTCTGGAGTTGAACACTTGTAACTCAAGGTAGTTCTGATAGGGGGTCTGTGCAATGTTTCATCTCTTCTTTCAAGTAAGTTTCCCTATCAATTCCGCGGAAAATGGGTATGTCAACATTGATATCAATAAACATTCTTGACAATTTCCTCTTTTCTTTTGTAATCTCGCGCCAGAAGATACGAATTGAATATCTGTAAAATTGCACTCTATCGAGCGTATGATAACAAGTTTGTAAGAGCCCTTTTATCACAACCTTGTGCCAATCTATGCTTAGTTATAGATACTTGATACGGAGTAATGGTTAACAAGCTGATGTTTAACGCTATTTCTAGCCACTTTTTTTTCCTCAGCGAGTGGGACATTATTTTTCCCTTGACTTAGCCTAAAGTAAAAGTGTAAAATCACTTTTAGAAAAACTTTCGTCGAACAAGCTAAACTTACAAGCCGTTGTGAGTAGGTTCATTCCAATGGAATTGTGGTAATTTATGAGACAAAGACAAAGTAAGAAAAAAAAACTACTACTACTACTATTACTAATACTACTACGTCTTATATTATTACCACAATTACAATAACTACTATTCCAGCTACTAACCGGTCCCTTGTCATAATAGTGAGTGTTCGGGAAACCAGGGTTCAATCCCAGGTCGATTCATACCAAAGACTCAAAAATGGTACTTGATATCCCGTTGCTTAACACTCAGCACTGTAAGATAAGGATCAAGGGTAAAGTGGAGCAATCCAGGGAAAGGAGTAGTGCTCTCCTTTACACTTCAGTGTTTTAGCTATTGAAAAGGGAGCCTTCGGGTCACCCCGGCCTAATATCTAGTGGATTGAGTGTTCGCCAGTGGTCTGGGAGACCGGTGTTCGATCCCAGGTCGAGTCATACCAAAGACTCAAAAAATGGTACTTGATACTTCCCTGCTTAACAATAAGTATTATAAGGTACAGATCAAGGGTAAAGTGAAGCAATCGAAGGAAAGAGGTTGCACCCTCCCCTACACCTAGGTGTTGTTGCTAAAGAAAAGAAAACTTTAGGGTCGCCTTCGACTACGGTTGGCCAACTAACATACTGCTATTAATGTTTTTACTACTAACAGTCCCAGTATTACTACAACTATTTTTCCTACTAATGTAATTATTAGTACGATAACTATTAGTACTTTTACTACAAATATTCGAGTTGCTTATACTACTACTATTTTACTACCACTATTTCAGCTATTACTACTACTACTGCTACCGCCACTGTTTCTGCTCACATTCTAGGTCATACTAATATTCCTGCAATTTAATAATTATAATCAAAACTATTAGTACTACTACTACAACTATTTTACAATTAATAAACCAACTACTGCTACTACTACTACTACTACTAACATTCCAGATACTACACAACTACTATTTTACTGTTGATATTGCCACCATTCACATCGCTACTACTAGTCCAATTATTATTGACTACTACCATTTTATAACTAATACTCGAGTTTGTAATACCACTACAAGTAAAAGTGGGTGATTGTAGTCGAGGGCGACCCAAAGGCTTCCTTTTCAAAAGCGAGGTGTAGGAAAGAGGGCTACTCTATTCCCTGGATGGCTCCACTTACTCTTTATACTTACCTTATAATGCTGAGTGTTAATCAAGGAGATATCAAGTACCATTTTTTGTGTCTTCGGTATGACACGACCTGGGATCGAACCCCTCGTCTCCCGAGCCATTGACAAACACTCAACCCAAAAAGGCCAATGGGCCTACTTTACAACAAATATTCTGATATCATCTATTTAACAACCAACTACTACTGCCCCCTTTTTTATTGTTAATACTACAACTATTTATTATTAATAAAATTACTTGTTGCAGGATTATTATTTCTGCTCCTAATTAAAAAAAACCCAACTAATTAGCATTGATTAATATTATTATTAGCTCATTGGCCTAGTGAGTAGAGTGTTCGCCAATGGTCCGGGAGACTGAGGTTCAGTCCCAGGTCGGGTCATACCAAAGACTTTAAAAATGGTACTTGGTACCTCTTTGCTTAACACTCAGCATTATAAGGGACGTATCAAGGGTAAAGTGGAGTAATCAAGGGAATAGAGTAGCACTCTTTCCTACACCTCGCTTTTGAAAAGCAATCCATGGAAAGGAGTAGCGCCCTCCCCTACACCTCGGTGTAGTAGCTATTGAAAAAGGAGCCTTCTGGTCACCCTCGACTACGGTCGCCAACTTTACTTACTTTTTTTTATCGATTACAATTGCAGCTGCTGCTTCTATTAGAACTACTATGACTTCCTATCCAATTTAGTAGTAGTCATTGCAGGAATAATGCTATTAATAGTTTTGCTACTACTACTACAACTACTACGGTTGCTGCTGCTGCTAATTTTACTACTAACAGCCCAGCTGTTAATTGAGTCCTTGTTCTCCCACCCTTCAATAAATATGACTGGCATTGTTAATCTGTTTCATACGTAAGAACAATACCATTCTTTACATTTTTAAGCGCTGACTTGGAAGACATTTTTTCATCGTATGGTACCCATTTTTAACCTTGTTCCACCGGCAGTCTACTGAGCACTCTTTCAGTGCTCGTCTCAAGTGCCTGCTCCACGAGGCTTCGTCTCCAAGAATGTATCTCGATAATAATCGTCGACCATAATCGAGGGTGACCCGAAGGCTCCCTTTTCAATAGCTACAACACCGAGGTGAGGAGAAGGGCGCTACTCCATTCCCTGGATTGCTCCACTTACTCTTGATCTGTACCTTATAGTGTTGAGTGTTAAGCAAGGAGGCGTCAAGTAGCATTTTTTTGAGTCTTTGGTATGACTCGAACTGGGATTGAACCTCGGTCTCCCGGATTTTACACTGTTGGCTAATGGCCCACAGCATTGTTCGGCGTCCAGGCACTGATTCTTAACATTAATAGTGAGATTGTGTCGAGGACACGGAGCCTCGCCGACCAGGCATTGACCCTTAACATTATTATTGAGATACAGTCGTGGAGACGGCACCTGACAGACCTGGCAATGATACTGGTCTTAGATGTTTAGAAAAACACATAATCTAATGTTGATCTCTCTCTCTCTCTCTCTCTCTCTCTATATATATATATATATATATATATATATATTTGAGTAAGGTATGAGGTTTAATAAGACAAATATATTGTACAGAAAACGAAGAACACAAATAATTTTATTTATACCTATCTTTCTTTCCGTTTTCTTTATAAAACATATATATATATATATATATATATATATATATATATATATATATATATATATATATATATATAATTCAATCCAGTGTTTGCCAATGGCCCGGGGGACATAAGATTCAATCCCAGGTCGAGTCATAACAAAGACCCAAAAAATGATACTTGATGCCTAACACCCAGCATTACAAGGTAAAAATCAAGAGTAAAGTGGAGCAAATCAAGGGAAAGGAGCAGCACCCTCCCCTACACCTTGGTGTAGTAGCTATCGAAAAGGCTGACTTGGAGTCACCCTCAACTATGGTCGCCAAATTTACTTACTTTTATTATTCAATCTCGTAAATCCGGAGTAGAGAACAATTCCAATCGGGACCAATGAATATTCAAAAATAGAATATTAAATTAAATAATCCAGGTCAAGAGCTCAATGTACATAAAATCCACAGATCAAATAATTTTCTCTTAAAAAAACCCAACAATCGGTCACATTAAGATAATAAATCTATTTCCATCCTGGTTGGTTGGTTGTTTGGGTTTTATGGCATATCAACATTTGTAGGTTATTTAATGCCAAATTCATTTTTATAAAATTGTTCTATTTCAAACAATTCAATTTAGGATAAGTACGCAGTTTAATTGTAAGTACAGTTTAATTGTGAAAAACATTTCTATTTCAAGCTTTTCAGTTGAGTCATGCTGTTCTAATTCACCTAATTCAGTTTAGTATAAGTACAGATTTTGTTTACACACAGTTACATGTCAAAACAGTTCTATATTAAACAAATCAGTTTAGTGTAAGTACAGTTTCAATGTCAAAAAACAGTTCCATTTCAAATAATTCAGTTTAGCATAGGAATGCAGTTTAAATATAAGTACAGTTTAATTATCAAAAACATTTCTCTTTCAAGCTATTCAGTTTAGTCAAACAATTCAGTTTAGTATAAGTATGCCGTTAATTCTATTTAACCCATGGATAGGGCCCTATCAGGTGCTGCCACGCAGGACCAGAGTGGACCTGGGAGCAATGGCAATGAAAGGGTGCTCCGCATTCCTCAAAGCCCAAGCATCACTGGAACCTCACCATCAGATTGTTTAGTGTCATATCCAGGACACAGATTGGGGGAGGGTCTTACCCCTCTGCAGAGATACAGTCGGTGTATTATACAGCCCCAGTCGACAGGGCAATTCCATCCTGTTAAAATAATTTGTTGAAAACAATGCTGTAAAATATTAATAGGACTTGCTTTGATGTGGATCGTACTATCGTCACACTATAATAATTATAAACAAATCCACATCAAACTTTAACTAATAGACTTTAAGCGTATATAATTTGAATGTATATATATATGTATTGTTTTTATGCGTAATTCTTGTATTATCTGTGAGAATCTTCCTTATATCGGAAGATGTAAGTTGGTCAGTCCGATTGTTGTGTTTTATAATTAAATACTGTTTATGGCGTAATTTTCAGAAAGGTGATGAGTGAGCCGACGAGATAACGTTGTGGTTGTATAGCCAATGTAAGAATTATTTTTGTTTTTTGGGAAGCTATCTCGAAATGAACATATAAATTTATAAACTACATTGGTTTAGTTTAAGTGTATTTTGGCGGAATTGGTGTTATTCTTAACGATAAGGTTTAGTGTAGTTGATAAGTTTCATTTGTTTTTGTTTTTCAATTGGTTTAATGTGTCTTTTTATGATGTTGGTTATTACTTGTTGGTCTGATTTGTAGATATAGTGCATTTGATTTTAGTAATATAAAGTAATTCTGATAGCGTTGTTATAATTGGTAGTGTTATCATTTTTGTGAATGTTGTGAAGAGATAGTTTTATTTGTTAATCGACTAGTCTATTAGGGAAATTGTTATTAACAAAGGTTTGTTTTATGTGGGTAAGTTCTTTGTAAAATATTGTATGAGATGAGATGTAAAATGTTCTATGAATTAAGTATTTCGTCATTGTTATTTTATATTTTGGGGGACATTCACTGTAGTAGGGTTAGTTGGTTGAGTTTTGTAGCATATCAACCTTTGTAGGTTATTTAACGCCATATCCTCTTTATACATATATATTAAATATATATGATTTGGTTTGGTTGGGTTTTATGGCATATCAACCATTGTAGGTTATTTTATGCCAAATCCTCTTTATACATATATATTAAATATATAGGATTTGGTTTGGTTGGGTTTTATGGCATATCAACCATTGTAGGTTATTTAATCCCAAATCCTCTTTATACATATATATTAAATATATATGATTTGGTTTGGTTTAGTTTTATGGCGTACCAACCATTGTAGGTTATTCAATGCCAAATCCTCTTTATATATATATATATATATATGATTTGGTTTTGTTGGCTTTTTGTCGTGGGAGCTTTACCCATCTCACCATAATGTACTCTTCTCAACGTTAGTACTGAGAGATTTCGCTGCCAGAGAGGCAGATCACTATCGGTCTGACACCTCTCCAGGTGTCGGGTAGCACTTCGGCCGGCCGTGTTATCTGCGGCACGGATCTGGCCGAGTGTTTTTCGGTACCTGGAGATTTCCTTCGGCCTCAGGGGGCCTTCCCCCCAGGCTTTTACCTCCTTCGGGAGGGTTGGGTTAATCGCCCGGCGCGCGAGGCGCCCCTGATCAGGGGAATGCCGACGGGGCCGTAGGCATTTTTGGGAAATGCCGGGGGCGTGTGGGCTACGGCCCTGCGTTCGGACCCACCATCAAAAAGGCCTTGTGCCACACTTGCCCGTTGGGTGGGGCGGTCAACAAATACCGCAGATCAATCTCGGTCTGACACCTCTCCAGTCGCCAGGTAGCACTTCGGCCGGCCGTGTTATCTGCAACACGGATCTGGCCGAGTGTTTCTCGGTAGCTGGAGGTTTCCTTCGGCCTCAGGGGGCCTTCCCACCAGGCTTTTACCCACTTCGGTGGTTGGATTCATCGCTCGGCGCCTGAGGCGCCCCAAATCAGGGGAATGCCGACAGGGACGTAGGCATTTTGGGGATAGCCGGGGGCGTGTGGGCTCCGGCCCTGCGCTCGGACCCACTGTAAAAAAAGGCCTTGTGCCACACTTGCCCGTTAGGTGGGGGAGCAACAAATACCGCATATCAATATCGGTGTTATCCGAACAGTATGAGACTACTTACCTTTTTATGTAACTCTATCTTTCTTGTGTAATATAATCTGTTATCTAATATCCGTGTTTGTGTTTTAATTAATGACTCATTCCGGGGCCTCAATACTTTTATGGCATATCAACTATAATTGGCTATTTAATGCCAAATCTTTTTTATACATATATATTAAATATACATGATTTGGTTTGGTTGGGTTTTATGGCATATCAGCCATTGTAGGTTATTTAATGCCAAATCCTCTTTATACATATATATTAAATATATATGATTTGGTTGGTTGGGTTTTATGGCATATCAACCATTGTAGGTTATTCAATGCCACATCCTTTTTATACATATATATTAAATATATATGATTTGGTTTGGTTGGGTTTTATGGCATATCAACACTTGTAGGTTATTTAATGCCAAATCCTCTTTATACATATATATTAAATATATATGATTTGGTTTGTTTGGGTTTTATGGCATATCAACCATTGTAGGTTATTTAATGCCAAATCTATTTTATACATATATATTATATAAATGATTTCTAAACACATTTTGTAGCCTGAGCTAATTTTTTTGCACACAGTTAAATGGTTTCACTTAATTCTATCAAATACGAATTATTCTATTAACTATTAATCATTTGTTTGCACACATTTAAATGTTTTCAAGTATTGCTATTTAACACTAACAATTCAAGTAAACATCAGTCATTTGCTTACACACAGTTAAAAGATCAAACAGTTCTATTTCTAATAATTTAATTTAGCATAAGTCAGCAAAGTTAAATGGTTCTAAGTTTTGCTATGTACCTATAACAATTCGATTAAAGTCATTTGTTTACCCACAATTAAATGATCAAACAGTTCTTTTTCAAACCAATCAGTTTATTTGACTGATAGACAGGATCCTATCAGGTGCTTCCACACTGTATTAGAGTGGACCTGGGAGTGATGGTAACGAACGGGTACTCTTCATATACCCAAATTTCCAAGGCTAGAGCTTCGCCATCAGATTGTTTAGTGTCATATAAAGGACACTCGTTGGGGGTGGGTTTTACCCCCTGCAGTGATGCAGTTCTACAGCCACAGCCGACTTGGCCCAATATATCTGTATATAGATTATTAATATTTGATGAGAATACTTGAAACCATCTTACTAAATGCAAAAAACTCTTAAGGAACAACTACACAATATATAAACGTACTATGTAACCTCTTGGCATAAAATAACCCAGACAGGTTGAGATACTACTAAAATCTGCAAATCAATAAATCTATTGATTACTCTCAAGTCGGCAGAGGCTGTAGAATACACCGACTGCTTCCCTGCAGAAGGGAAAGACTCTCCGAACGAGTGTCCTGGATATAACACTAAACTATCTGATGGTGAGGTTCCAGTAATACTGGAGCTTTGGGTAATGTGGAGTATCCCTTCATTGCTATCGCTCCAAGATCCACTCGGGCCCAGAGTGGTAGCACCTGATAGGATCCTATCTATGGGCCAAACTGCGTACTTATGCTAAACTGAATTGTTTGAAATAGAACAATTTTGACATCTAACTACGTGTAGCCAAAAACTATACCCATATTAAACTGAGTTGTTTTAATTAGAACTGTTTGATTTAGCAGAATAGCTTGAAATAGACAATTTTGACAATTAAAATGTGTACTAACAGTAAACTGAATTGTTTGAAATAGAACTGTTTATTTCTATAAACATTGATTTGGCATTAAATAACCAACAAAAGTTGATATGTCACAAATCCAACCAACCAACCAACCAACCAACATTTTGTAATTAAAAAACTTCTGCATATCTCGATCAGTTTATCAACATAAATACCTACAGTTTTTTGTTCGTGAAAATAATTGTTTTTTTGAGATTTGTATATTGAACAAGTCCGGTCAAAGATCACCTTTCATACAGATACCATGTAGCCCAATACTATCTGCCATATGTGACCAAGGACTCTTCTTTGCTAGTGTTACTATTTAAGCTAGTACAACCAGTCACATATTGCTTAGAAATGGGTGCCACTTAATAGCCGTTCCATAGACATGACAGGTTGGTTGGTTGGGTTTTATGGCATATTAACCTTTGTAGGTTATTTAACGCCAAATTCTGTTATACGTCCGAGGGGCATACGATAAGTTTCCAGGCTTTTTTCGTA